>CM068367.1:196486650-196926650 GCA_034769895.1 Magicicada septendecula
AGTGTTCACACCACCTCCTTCTGTGGTCTTCAATCTTCTAGTGCAATGATACAATGTTTAAATCGCGTCTAATATCCTCGTTCCTTCTCCGATCCAAGAAAGAACAACCTTGTGTCCCTCTTAGAAATTTCATTTTGGCTGCCTGAATCCTCTGTAAGTCCCTTTTGCCAACATTCCATGTCTCACTAGCGTACAGGAATGTGGGAACAGCCACAGTTTTATAAAATTGTATTCGGGTATTCTTCCATGTTTACCACTAAGTCAGTTTTCAAATATTTATTTAGGGTTGTAAGAAGCTTCCCTTGATTTATGTATCACTCTACTGAAGCCAGCAAAGGCATGGCTACTAAGAGTCACTTGACTTTTATGTGCCGAGTCTGACGATCAGAAGATTCTTTGGCTCTCCGCATAAACTGCTTTCCGGGTTAGTATTATTGAAGCAATAAATTCGGCACAAACCTTTTCTGTATGTTGCGCCTGAATATCTGAAAATCAACTTTTTTGAGATTACAGAATACTCAACTCTTTATGAAAATGACGCACATTACTCAATTATCCAGCACTTGACCGTATGAATATGGTTAACGGACAACCTAGTAAATATTTTCTTATGAATATTTTCTTAACATTCAGTTCATATGGCTAAATTTACAATAAAACGTTTTATTAAATGATTTAACTTAATTATATGTTTCTGATTAAATTTACTCTTCTGTATATTACAATTGGTTATAAGATAAACTCTCTAATTAAAATATTTTAATTTGCAGTAGATTATATACCACACACTATTATTCAGTGTTATGGCATACATGTAATATTTTACTGGAATACACATGAACGCGCTTCAAAGAGGTGACATATGCCAAGCATTGACAAGATAATGCTCGGTCGGCGTAAATCATTCGGTGACGGAACTCACATGTGACATTCGTTAGTCAGGATTTTCAAATCAAGCAGCCTTTGTGGTGGAAACCAATCAGAACAACGTCACAAATAGACTGTATCAGTGAAAGATGAGTTCCACGACAATGGATAAAATAATAATTTTATATAAACTAAATTTCTCTTTTTGAAAAATCACTACAAGTCTGTTTACTGTATTTATTTTATATTTGCAGTACACATTTTTTTATGCGACACTTATTCTAAACTGCAAACTGCACCGTGTATTAGTAAAATTTAAATTTTTTATCATCTGCATATGTTGAAAGCTTAAAACAATATTACGAATGGTTAAATAAATAACAACATAGAGGTAGGCTTACATACTTAACATGAATTAAAATCCTTCATGAAAATCAACATAAAACATCTCTTCTCATAATTAAGCAACAATTATCAAGAAATAAATATTAAAAACATAAAACATCCACATTTTAAACACTGAAAATCCGACGCGTAGGGAATTTATAAAGCATCAATATGCAAAACATAAACAAAAATAAATACTAACGTTTTAACTGTAATGTACGTAGGCAATGATGTTGCACTGAAAACATCAAATACTAAATTCTACAAACAGTACACACCTAGATTACATCAACTGAATCCCTAGGCATTTAGCTCCATCTATCGTTTCCTTGTACTAATAATGTACTCCACCTTAGATTTTAATCCCAATTATTTCTGTTTATTCTAACTTTTATGTTATTTTTGTATCACAATAATTATTTAGAAAAATTTAACGTTTCGGACACTTGTGTCCTGTGATTTGTGAATTAATCCCTTTCGACCAGGTTTGTGATATGTCGTTATGTCAAGTACATTCAAAAACCAAAATGGAATAAACTGATTGTCTTATAATCAATTGCAATTATAGTTATGCTAGTACATATGAATTCAGAAGTGAAAATAAACATAAAACACTGTATTTTACTCAAATGATAAAACCGGGTACTCCTAGTAAGCTGTAGTAAAGTCCTTGGAATCTATGAAGTAGGAAACAAGAGCGAACTTGATACTTTTACTAGCAATGTCCTTGGAATATAAATGCATACAAAATAAATTCTATGTACACAGCGTATATAGAAAAGCGTATAACAATAAATTATAAAGTTAAAATTATATGATAGAAACTTTCTAGTCGCTTGTATGTTACCATAGTCAGTTGTCTGTAATATGGTAGTTCATTTACGCTGTTTGTAACCTCCTTCAGCCACATTTAATGGATTACGTTTTAAATGTAATTCAGACAAAAAAACTGGCGTTACTAATTTTACCATAAGTAAGAAGTGTGATTTGTCTGTCAGTGAATCTGACATTTACAAAACTGACTATTTACAAATATTTTAATAAAACTGTTATATATTATTTTTATAGGTTGATCACTATTTTAAAACAACTGATTGCTTTTAAATTCGGTAAACAAATGTAAAGAGTTACTACAAAATGTAGCAGCACATGTAAGCGTATTGGGTTGTTGCAATCAAAATACTAACTTCTGATTAAAAATAATGTTTTTCTTAGGTGGCAACTAAATTACCTGTTCCATATAAATACACCATGGCTCCGATGTAATCATTTTTTGTAATTTCGTTAAAACAACGTTGTCACAGATAACGTAAAAATGTAGAGGTATTATTACTAGTTTGTATTATATTTTTATTACAAGTAAAATTTAGTTGCCCATTCAATTAAAAATAATCATACATTCCCAAAGTCATTGATGCTACTTTATTAAAATATATATTCAAATAAACCTTTGGAAAAATTTGGAAATATTTAAACATAAAAAAATAATAAATTATTACCTGAACAAACCCGAATTAACAGTAAAATTATAGTATCTTCAACATTAACAGTTTAATAAAATAATTAATACTTATATTATAATTCTCTATTCATTCATATAACACATTTGTGTATACATATAAAACCCACATTAAATATGAATAACACAGCTGTTAATCTGTGTTAACAGATTTATTTCAAATTTCAATAATTATTTCTTTGTATATTTCTGAAGATAACAGTTAAAAATACGTTCCAAACAATGTAAAATAAATTATATTTAAAAATATATTATTGTGGGAAGTAGAAAATATTATTTATTGTTCATAATTGTAATTAGAAGACAAGAATTGTAGTGAGGAAATATAAATTAATTTTAAATAAAATCTGTTCTTCCAAATTAAAATTAAAATTAAATTAATTAGTTAATCATGTCAGTTAAAATGTTGTACACGTTATACTGTCTCCTATCAATGCCAAATTCTTTAATTTAGTAAATTCTTACAATCTGATTAAATTATTTGTAATTATGAATATGAATAGCAGTGTGTAACAAAATAATTAAAAATTTTCATTTTGTTATACCTTAACACTTAACATAACACTTGTTATACCATAACTTTCACTACAGGTACAGCCATCGTTTTATAAAATTTTATCCTTGTGTCTTTTCGTGTTTTGTTAAATTTATGTACAGTTTATATTTAAAACTTTAAGTCTTTACTGTTCATATATAAGTTTCTTTTTAAGAGTTCTTTTCACAAACAAAAAATATAATTGTTTATTCATCACCTGCGTACTGCCGACGTTACGTTTGTCCTGAATCCAGAGAATTTGATGATGATAATTATGCTGATGCTGTGTTCTCTGTCTCTACGGTTTGTTGTTTGTGATGCTCCAGAGTTCCTCCATAAGTCTTGGTGTGTGTGGTAAAGATGGGTCAGCAGACCAGCAGCGTGACGTTGTGTGAAGATATCTTGAGTCTGAGACTGGAGTTACTAACCGGAGTTATGTCCATACAAGAAATTACTTTTTTACTGGCTTTCCGAACATAGGGCAGCTGATCCATAAAAACGAATCTCCCATCGCAATAGTGCGAATTAAAACATGGGTTGTAGATAATACTGAGATGAAAAAGTATAAAATGCAATTTTGGGCAATGTTGATGAATACCACCGTTTTCAGTCAGTCAGCCTTTGAAATTTCTGATTAATATGGAAAATCATGAAGTAAACTTAATCAGAATATACCAACGCGTTTCGTGATTTATTTGCTGTCTGCATTGAACGTTAAAGCACATGAAAACTGGCCGTTAGAGGACTTTAGAATTATACAAAAGAGTTTTGAAAAGACAAAATCTCCAAACATCAGTTATATCTCTTACTTTGAACAAGAGAAGGCTATCAAGAAACTCTTTAAAATATATCTTTTAGCAATGTTCATAATATTATCTTTACATATTTAATCTATTATAAGTAACAATTATTTTAGTTACGTTTTATACATTTCATTTTGATGTATCCTTTTTTTTTACAGAGCAGTGTTTTGATTAACAGATTCTCTTCTATACTCCATTGTTGAACAATTTCTTTAATGTATTAAGTAAACCTTTAGCCTTATACTAATTCAGTCAATTAGTTTTTGTATGCTAAAGTCGTGAAAGATTGTTTTGTACGTTAATGTAGTACAAAGAGTCACAGAGTTTACTACACTAAATTTTGAGATTTTGGACAGAACACTTTTAAACGATAAATGCAGTGAAAATTACCAACAGCGAACATAGAAACAAGTGAATACACCACACAAACTAGTGAACTAACAATTCGAGCCACTAACACTAATAATTTCCAGACAACTGAAACGAACTTTTACAACACCATATCTTAAAAATAAAACACACATTTTCTCGAGTGAACTACAGAACGAGTGATAATCCAACAACACCAGAAATATTATTCGATATTGCGGAGACGAGGAAGCAGTTGTGAAGGCATCTTTATTGTAAGAAAATTTCACCACGACGGTTTCAGTTTTACAGAACAGCAACCGAGCGGCCTTGATGGTTCCCAGCATGCAAAGCGCCCACATGGAATAAGATTCGTCGCCATAGCCAATTGGTTCGAATTTTTACTTAATAAACATTATATATCATAAATAAATTTGTAATTATTAACTATTAAGATTTTTTATTGTAATGTTATACTTTCGAGCTTTGCCCCATCTCTGACTATATAACATAACCGTTTAAAGAACCTTGAAAATATTATATCAAATAACACATGTATCAATAATCGATTATCCCTGTGAAAGAGTCGAACAATATAAATGAATCGATTTTCAATCGACCCTTTTTAAATAATTGTTAATAAAACATAGTAATTCAACATTTTTGGTATTAAATTTATTTCTAAACTATAAATAGAGTTTAGTGAACAACATCATCTGTAATAAAGGCAGCCATTACTCCAGTGAAAGTAATATATTGGAGAAAGAAGAATAATCGCAAATCGATTAGTGAACGAGACAATCCAATTAACGCTGAATTTACTTACAGCAAACCACAAGTGAAATAATTGCAAAAAATAACTTCAAGGAATTTAAAATTTCAACACGATCACATTACAATAATTGTTTATTAAATATTTAAACAATAAACCAAACATAAAAATTTTTTTTTGAAATTTAAAAAATAAAAATAAAAAATTTTTTTTTATTTTTTGTACACGAACAGAAATTAATTATTTGTAACCACACGATTAGTTACAAATTGACGCATCCAACGTGTGGCAGGATAACACGGGAGAAGCACAGGTAACCACGTCTTGTTACAACGTATAAAAACATATTATGTGCCCATATTTCCCTTCTTAGACAAAGCATATTGCAATGAAACACAGGATCCTGATAAGCAGTGCAGGCTTGTGTAATACACAGACGATGAACATTCATGTCTAAATTGGTAGTTTTGTTAGATTTGGTTTTTGTGATATAAGTTTTGTATTTTAGAAAGGATAAGGAATTAGGTTTAGTAAAACTGTGTATTATTTTGTTTGTTATTTATTCATGTACTATGTCTGTGGAAATGTGCGCGCGTGCGCGAGTGATAAACGTTTCCCCGGCTGTGCGTGAATTAGTTATCGTTGTGTTATAACACTTGAACTGAACATCAACTACTGTATTAGCTACAGTTCCTATATATTTCTATCTATTAAATGACGTTCAAATATGATTTTATTAAAGTATGAAGTTGTTGTAAAACACAGTTATGCATGAGATTAAGGGTATTCTGAGATTACCAGCTATGGATGCTCTTACAAAGTTGATGCACTTTACGGCATGAAAGTTGCAAGTCATGTTCGAAGTAACCATGTGACTTCCTTCCACCAATGAAATGCTGGAAGGCAGATGGAAATTTTCTTAGCCTGTTGTTACAAAGTTAGTTCTTCTCAGGCAGCTATCACGGTCGGGACGTGCAATTCTTGTTCAAGATTTTTCCGCTTGCAAGAATTCGTTAAGTCTTTACGGCGGTAGTAACGAGTGTGAAGACTCAGAACTGTTTGTGTATTACATCTCTACACACAGTATTGTTATTATAATATTGCGTGTGTAAATAAGTGAACTTAAACTGTGTTACTGTGTGAGGTATTCTGCAGTACCAGTAAAATTTAATAATTACTTAGTAATAAATTTGTCATCATTAGTTTCCGCGTGAGTGGAAGATTTCCGCATAGGGAGGTCTGCTGATCGCGGTAGACCCAGTGGTACGCGTGAACACTTGAAGAGTCCGGATTGGTATAAGCCTAATATACCGTTTCTAAGTAAAACTCACTGTGACCTGACATACTTGTAAATTATAAATTCTATATGAAGTTTAACCAGTAGTATCCATAGAACCGTTGTGGTGTGCGGAGCGTCAGTGTCACCGTTGGGATTACAGGACACCAGCCCAGCTGGAAGCGTTACCAGGGTGAACCGTCTGTCATCAATACGCCACGCCGGACGACTCAACGACACAGCAAAGCCCTCCCCTTTTCATCAACATCGTCGTGGGAATCATCACATATGTAACGTATCACATCACGTGTATTATTATTATGCTTGTCAAAATATATCATATAAACAATTACATATGTCTTGTGTGCAATAAATAATCTTAAACCCTCCAATATAGACTTTTGCATTAAGATACACGTACTACCATATCCTATGCACCAATAATTAAGTAATTTGTGTTGTCGCAATATATTACACATAAAGATATTTGAAGTAATGGCATGTTTTGTCAAAATTTTATTCAAACTAAGTCCCAAAATTACTGACAGTTTTGCTGAACAAAAACAATTTTTGATCGGTTAGGTTACAAATTATCATATTCCGCAGAATAAAGCAGTTCCGTAATCTTTTGTATTATTTCGTTCTTTCCGTACCTAATAATATGACTACAGTGTTTACTGGAAGGGGAACTCAGCTATCAAGACCCACAGAGTGCTGATGTTAGTTGAAACAAAGCAAAGTACATCGTTATAGGCGTGTAGCCGTAACCAATAATGGAAATGAAGTTTTAACTAAGTAGGCCTACAGATTCAGAGACGAGGGTATATGGACTTCTGTTATCTACACAATACTTGTTAACAGAAATTAGGCCAAACTCAATCCCGTAATCTCCACAACAATCAAGCGAGACCATTTGTTATGAAATGGCTACGAACCCATAGTGTTATTTGTAACACAGAGTTCGTATGTATTTGCAGGGACGTATTTACATGGGGTACGAACGAAACCAGACCCCCTGCAGAGGGTAGACAAAAGTTGACGAAATTTATTAATCTCTTAATTTTTAGTATATTTATTATTTTCTCAGCTACGTATGTACGCTATACTATAGCTGGAACTCATGCTCAGATATACAAACAGATTTAGTACACAGCATTTACTTATACGTTTGAAATATTAAATACAGGAAAATCAATTCAGCCAATAGATATCTTCTAATCAATGTTTCAATAACGCATATTTTTATTGTATATTACCGTTTACATAATGGGATGGATTTCAGGATGTTATCAACAACGTTTTTCTACCACTTTAAAGGTGTAGTGTTGTTTAATCATAATTTTTTATTTTTTTTTTTTTGTATAAAGCCGACTCCCCCTCTAAGGCCACATTCTAGACACGCCACTGCGATTTGGATGAAATGACTGACCAAAATCGCCATGTAACCTTAACAACAAATAGAATAATGTTTTAAGACAATTAGACAATTTAGTTTTAAACGTTAAAATTTCTTAGCATGTTGAGGAGTGAGATTATTTTTAAGTAAGTAGCGCGTTTTAAAAATATACACAGAGAATTAAAGCCTACTATTACTTCTTTTGATTACTCATTTGTAATCTTTGATTTAATATAGAATCTGGTAGATCTATGTAAAATAACAAAACTAGTTACATCATAATCCATTGTTGTTGATTCGTAGGCCTAATTCTTGTAATAAAATCAACATTGTATAAGAAGTACTGGAAGTAATTTCATTTTAACGTTATTAAGTATTTTTACGAGCAGAACAAATTTCTTTGATTTTGAACATAACAAAAAATATATGACATGTAACTGGGTTTACCGACTAATCATCGGTGGTCAATGTAAGCAATAGGGCAGATACACAAAATATTTGGATACTGGACTACTGACCCTATATTCAGCACTCAAAACCTTATTTATCAAATACTATACTATGAAGCAAGAATATAATAAATAAAATGAATGTTTAGTCAATGTAAAGGAATAATTTCTCGTATTTATAACTAATCATCAAGGTAAACGATTAAGCACAAAGTAATTACACTTTGTTACTCTATAAATTGTTTTTTATTCGTAAGCTGTTTTCTGTAATTAATTAAATTCTTGCTGATGATAAAATCTCTGTGTTTCATTATGGAATCTTGTAAATACTGTACCTTTACGTCTACTTCCATCTTAAAGCATACAACAAAGAGGGTAATTATTGTTTTTACGCCACCCAATTATTCAAGTCTTATTTAAATATAAACTTATTTACCGTTAATAGGTGTAGCTGGTTATTCTGTAATTAACACGTAATGCTCCCAGCGTGTTAATAATATTGTTGTTAATAATATTGAAAGATGAATAATATTGTTACGAAAATTCCTGCGTCAAATAGGCTTACATGCTGCTACTGTATTTTGTACAAAACTTCTAAATTTTCATAAATTCATTATACAAAATAAATTAAATAGACTCCAAAAATTTTTAACTTAAAGACAAAAAATTAAGAAAAATGGGTAACCATTACTAAATATAACATGATTTTAACAGAATTCAATCCCACTTCATTACTTGAATAAGACTTGCTTTCTTTTTTTATTTTCTGTGTTTTACAAAAATCTGTAGGTTCGGTATATACGTAGTTATTGTTCTTATAATTAGGACAATTAATTTTTACATTAGACAATGTATGAGTGGCAATCGACATGTAAAGGTTCAATATTGCCACTAGCTAATTAAAAACATTAAACAAAAATGACGTTGTTATTTGAAGTGTTACCTTTCTATAGGGCGGTGCAAGCATGTATTAAAAGACATAAAACTCAAAAGTGTGTGCCAACGCAAACTTTCCAGACGAGGGTAAGTATAGCAAAATTATAATTCGCTTTAAGGGTGCTGAAAATGCTAATACAAATTTATAGGCTTCCACATATTTTTTCTCTATTTCGCTTTCTTTAAATGTCTCTTTCTCTCACCACACATACAGAAATATTTTATTGTAAGTACTGGGACTATGAAACACTGAAAAGTTTTAAACACTATGCAGGCCAGTTTCCAACATAACAGTTTACCGTAACATGTTTGCTGATACAAGGTGCCGACAGACTGTGTAAATGCTGCGCCGGATGTCATAGCGGGTTGTTGCACACGATCGTAAATTACAGGCAGTGAAACCTCAAGTGGACTTACGATACAGTTCCCTGCCGACGTGACTGCAAGCCTAAGTTTGGATTGCCTGTAGTAACTGTCGTACTGATTATAACTACTTAAAATCAGTTCTGTACTAAAAGATCAAAATTTCTAGAAAACACTGATTTACGTCAATTTAATGAAATTGAAATCAACGATAATTTATGGCATGCATAGAAGCAACTTCTGCTTTTAAATCTATTCCTGGTCTGACATTTGAATTAAATTCTCTAAAAATTAAGAAACTTTATTCTAAGTCAAACTTAGTTTAAGGCATATATGTTTTTTTAATATATTACATTCTTAAATCCAAAACGACAAGCATACGTTTAATTCACGCAAATAAGAAGAGTAAATAAGAATTTTAAAATGTAAATTTACTTCCACATTGCTTAATTTGGATATTACCTATAACGATATTTTATATAAAATCAATAACATTAAGTTTTCAAAAAGAATGCTAAAGCTAACATAGGCAATCATACAGACTATCCGCCATAATCAAGAAGTACGTTATGGTTACAGTAACAAAGAAATAGACAAAACAAATTAACAAAGAAATAAATCTTATTTTAAAAAGAATTTGTTTAAAATACAGGTGTAATGAAAAAGCACCCTAAAATATCCGACAAACATTAAGAATCCATAAAATATAAAATCATTAAAATTCTGATATTACAAAACTACGTAATAATATAACGGTATGTAGATTATGTGAATTTATTAAAAGTTAAGTAAAGACTACGTAAAAAGGAAAGAACACCTGCAGTATCTGGAGCACCGACATGATGACACTGCTACATTAAAACGTATCTGCTTTTACCGTCTCCATATACTTAGTTTGCTATTTGCTACACAGTGAACTTGAGATATATTTCTTGTACATTCTGAGTGTACAATTTAATTTTATAGTAAAATAAGTTAAATATAAAATTAGTAAATATGACTTATGTAATATTCTAAAATGATTTGAGTCTTTTGTTCTTATATTCTGTAGCCCCAAGTTTTTGGTGCCATTTATGTAATATAATCAAATATTTTTAGTTGGATCTTTATGAGTTATACGAGTTTACTTGTCGATATAATTTTTTTTTAGCGCCCCACGTTGTTCGCGTCATTTATGTAATATAATTAAATATGTTTAATGCCCCAAGTTGTTAGCGTCAAATATGTAATATAAACAAGTAAGTTGAATTGTTTTGTTCTACTTGTGTGCAAATATAGGTTTCTATATTTTTTTCTATGATTTTTATTTAATTAAAATAATTAATTAATTGGTTACTTTTTTTCATTCATGTTTCTTATGGTATCCAAGTCACTTTTTATGTAATAATAAGTGATTACCTGTATGTCTACTTACTAGACGAATGGACACATTGAAATTCAATATTTTTAGGAAGCCTACTGCCACTAACCATACAATACATGCAGATTCCCACCATCCATACTCTCAAAAAATGGCAGCATACAATAGTTTAATCCATAGATTGTTGACAGTCCCCCTTGACAATAATGATTTCCAGACTGAGCTAAATACAATAAGATTTATTGCAGTTTCCAATGGTTACAGTAGTCACATCATTGACAAATTGCTAAAGAAGCATAATAACATTCAACTTAAGCCCCGTCCACTTAATAAAACACCGAAAAAATTTATATCTGCGAAATACACATACATCATGCCAAAACTTTTATCCTCAGTGATGAACAATATTGGTTATACTATGCCTTTTAGAACCAATAATAAATTAATTAATATACTTAGACCTAAACTGCCCTTACCTATTGAAGAAAAAACAGGCATTTATAAACTGGTTTGCAATGATTGTAACAGCTTCTATATAGGTCAGACCGGAAGAGGTTTTTACAAACGCTTCCGTGAACACTTACCAAAAAAGACCCATAATTACAATGATATAAAATCGAATTACACTCGTCATCTGACCCAACACAATCACAATTATACAGATTTTAAGTCCAATCTAATGCCTTTGCATATATGCAACAAGGGCCGTTTTATGAATGCCTTGGAGGAGCTGGAAATTTATAGTGCATATAATAATGATAGCAGTCGTGATTGTGTTCTGAATGAACAATTGAACTTTGTATCCAACCGCCTGTATGATACTGCTTTGAGACTGCTCAACGAATTCCAATCGGTAGCAGACAACACTTGAACGGGTGCGCACCCTACATCACGTGCACATAATATGCTTGTTTCTGCAATTTTATTTATTTTTTGACAAACGCAGTTTTGTGTGATATATGTGTTTTTGGTTTAAACGTCTGATGATGAGGCATACGCCTTGAAACGCGTAACGCAATAAGTTTGAGAAGTCACACGGCGGACCGCATACAGGTAATCACTTATTATTACTTTTTTTTCGCCTCACTGTGTAAGCGCTAATTCGTAATGGTCAATTAACAAATATTAATTTTATACAATTTTAATTTTATCTTGATTTTTTCATTTAATTAAGTTCTTTATTTTATTTTTTATTCACTCGCCTAGTTTAATAATTTAAATCTCACGTGGCACACAAAACAAAAGGTAATGCCAACTTATGCTTCCATTGTTTATGAAAACGCTATCACTCGTAAAATTGAAAAATTATTAATTATTGAAATAATTAATCATACAAAATGCATTCCATTCAATATTCTTTTATTTTCTTTTGAAATTATTTTCCTTTCTTCTGAATTCACAATAAATAAAATATTTCAAAATTTGAATTATCCCAGCTATTTAACTTATCCGCTCAGCGGTTGGTACAATGATATTCAGCAACTCTGAGATAGGTTAATAATTTACGTTATGTAAATATTACCTCGTGGATTCTTTTATACTACAATAATTACAGAAAAAATGTCCTTTGTGAAGTATAAAACATAACAATATAAAGTTAACTACAATATAACAAAACAATATCTCATAACGAAAACAACGTACCGTACAGTTCGTAATTCCAAAACAGTGTCCTTTTGAGGTTAACAGTGTCTTGTGAGGTTATACTTTTCCAAAATTTAAATACCAAGAAATAATTGCTTATATATGAAATAATTACACAAGTGTTAGTGTTTTAGTTCAGTGCTGGTGCAATAAATAGTTCAGAAATGTATAGAAAGTGTTGCAGGTTGGGTTCTGATAATTAGTTAATACATCATTTTAAGAATTTAATTTAACACTATACTTTCCTTTTAAAACACACACTTTCTTAATCACAGTTATAATACATATATTTCATGACGTAATTTTACTACTTTCTTACTGTTTTATACTTCAATCTATTTATGTTAAAATCTTTATTCTGAGGGAACCGTCACGTTACACTTATTATTCTTAATCATTTAGCTCACCAAGAACGTTGAGACTTTATTGTATTCGGAATAATTCTATGCTCTTTTTTCCTCCGAGATCTGTTCATATGCATTAAATATTTTACATAAATTAAGTAATTAATAATTAACCAAAATGATTAATAAATGTAATTAAGTATAAATAGAGACATATAAATTAAATTTAAATTGTTCTACAGACCATACTTAAACACAACAGGCTACTAAACAACTTGCTGATAGCCATGCAAAAAATTCGAACTGTAAACTCCCAAGTAAAATTTTAAACATATATCTATGTTTACTATGTATTATACTAAACATTTTTGTACCTCTCTTGCACAATTTAAACAAATTAACAATGATCTTTAACAAGTACAAAACCTTATCTAGAAAAAATATTATAAATTCCTATAGCAATTTAAAAAATTCACTAGAACAATATTTTTTTAATAGTTATAGTCAGAAATTAAAACGAGCAAATTTTTGTAAAGCGTTGACTACGAACTAGGAGATACAGTAGAATAGTTAATTCAGTCTGTATAATGTATTGAAATTTGTTTAATTACTATGTAATCTTGCATGCCCTTTTCTGTCCGCGGTGAATTTTTACTAACTTTTGACACTCGGATAATAATAATTACGCTGATAGCAAATACATTTACCTTATAGATAATGAGGTGTATTATAAAAAAGCACTGTCGATCCTCAAATACATACACAACGTTGTTTCACGAGAAAATACGCATATTGTAACGACGAAACCTGTATGCGTGTGTTATGTGTGTTAGCCCCACACGTTATAGTCGTCACTTTGTATTTATCTAAAAGTCGTGCTTTTTCTAATTTCTTACGCTGATGATGTCCGTCTCGAACGCACAAATTACCAGTACCGAAATCTTCCCGAGTGTAAACCTTACCTGTCCTTTGATGTTATTATTTATTTCCCGATATGCGCCAAATTGTTTATGAAAACAATTAAACAGTTCAAACTGAGTTGTCGTTCTGTGTGGTGATAACCAATTCGAATTACCCTCGCAAACTGGCGGGCATTCGAATCTCGCTTGTAGTTCGTCGTGTTGCCAACGTCTAAATCTGGCAGACAATTTCACTCATCGCTAAAGTGTACAAAATTTCTAATACAATTTATATGAAATAAAGGACGGTTATTACTAATCAGTACTAGTTTATTAACGTTTGTAATAGTTAATAATTAATCATTTAGATACAAAAATATAATATTATAAAATAATGTTGCTCCGGCAATAAACAGACTATATCTCAAGGTTGGCTAAGGTGACAGCAGTTGTTCGAGGCCATGATGGCAGCTAATATTGTTTATTTACACAAGCTATTCTGTCAATGAGTTCTTTGGATTACGAAAAAAAGTTGAATAACAAGATGTTAATAAAGTACACCACCTTACATCAATGGGACTTACATGCTATTAATGTTTTAATACAATTCGTTTTTTTGAGTGTTAAAAAGTATGTGCTAATAATTCATACTTCGTATTATGTTTACATACAAGTTTAATATTTATTATCAATCAATCCTTGAAAGAAATTTAGTTATTAAGTTCGGAGTGAGATTTTTTTGTGTTGTGAGACAAGTTAATTGATTTAGTTCGTAAATTCCGGTATTTCGGATATACTTAACAAAATCTGGTCGATTTCTGGTGATGAGTCACTGTGGTTATTTAGGCTGGGTTGATACAATCGTTAATCTTCCATCATTTGTACCTTTGATTTCATCTGGCTTCTTTTTTAATTAATTTGGATTTTTTAATTATTTTTAACTATTAAAATTTGGTTTATTAGCTCTCTTGGTTTAAATAGCTCCTTGTTCGACTTCTTGTATCCACATCTCATTAAATTTGTTAGTATTTACAACTATTTTCATTAATAATTGAGTCGAATATGGTTTGGCTTCCGTCTCTCTTGATCGTCAATAATGGACTAATGTTTATAACGGAATTAAATATCCGTTGTTATGGCAACCACCTATACTCTCATTGGTTGAATACATTTATATCTACTGTTATAATATTTGAATTTTAGTTAAAAATGAATAAATATTTTCTAATGGCTATTATTCTTCGGTATTCTTATCAATGTATTAGATATTAACATAACTGTTTCTATTTTCTTTCAAAGATTATTTTGACACCCCACAAAGCTGGGTTTGTTCATGTATTAATGTTTTGGCAAAATGCTAATATTATATTATTACATATCTTCCTTATTTTATGTTTTTAATCTAATTCTGACATCTTATTATGGTTTACTAATTGTAATTAATGAGTTACTTGCCCTGAATTTTCTAATACAATAGTTAATTTCTTACAACTTGTTTATTTTGAATTTATACAGTTAGGCATTTTATAGGCCTAAGCAGTAATTGTCTATAACTTCTTATTTTACACAAATTAAAGATTATTTTTCATTTACATGTGTTTTGCTTGCTGTCACTTATGACTTATTTACCTTTTGAATTACTTTGGGCTGTTTTACAATAATTGAATGTTATTATTAATTTACAAAATCATTGTTTGTCTGTTATTCTCTTTTTTCTTTTTCTGTCTTTACTCTCATGATTAATATTATGTTTGTAAAATTTATTTCCTTACTTATATCTATTGCCATTTCTTACAACTCGTTTAGCACTTAATACTACTATAAAACATAACACAAAAATTGGTTTATTATCTTTTCATTTTTCAGCCATATTCCTTCTTATAATTAAACTCTTTTAATTAAACAAATAACAAGCTTGGTGAATAACATTATAACACCATTTATTATATCTTGATAATCATTCCTTTGAATATTTTTGTTAACATAGGATGTTTTATTTTCATTGCACTCATAGTACTAGTTTATTATTATTTAACACTATGACATTAGTTGTCTATCCATCTTTTAAAATCTGTTTTATTACCTTTGTTTCCTTTTTCTTATAATTATGAATTGTTTATTTTCTCACTTCTGACACTTACACTGTTTATCACTGTCACTTCCTATCTATCTCTCACTTTTGGGTTTTTATTTTTTTATACACAAATTTATAGTTAGTCTGTCAACATTTTATGTTTTGGTTTCCTTATCATCATAAGGTTATTAACAACATACATTATCTATTAACAATGGTTTCACTTACTTATTATGGTTAGTGTACTTTAATTTGGATTATTTTATTTAATGCTCGTTACTAGATATTTATTATATATTTGTGCTTTTTATCATTAATTTAGTTTACACTTTCTCAGTTTACTGTCTTTATTGGGTTAATCACTTGGGTTGGGTCTTGGTCATTTGTCTCGTCATAGTCATTTTATTTTCCTTGATTTAAATAATTAATTCTTTATAGTTCTTCTCTGGTATTGGGGCTGCTTTTGGTGTCGTAACAATATTAGTTGTCAAAATTTTATTAGCATGTAAAATTTCTTAGATACAAGTACACTTAATAGATTTTAATAAGAGATGTAAGCTGTCACTCTCCTTACTTCCGTAATTTATTGAAAGAGTTGTTGATTAAATTGTGTTGTGTCGATTAAATCATTGTGTTGATTAAATGGGTTCAGAACTTACGTCACAAATCTGCGAGAGTTAAAATTGAAATATGACGATCATACTTCTTTAATGGCCTAACTCAATATTATAGATAATAAAATCTCTAAGTATGTTGTACTGTTAACGCAGTGAGATTAGGGTACGAACATGCTGACGCAGCCTTAGTAGTAGACTGCAGCTTACTGTGAGACATGTACGACATCGCGACAAGACAGCTGACGAACATACCGAGGAGTTTATCCTTACTGTGAGACATTACTATACTGTGAGACATCGCGACAAGTTAGCTAACAAACACACTGAAGAGTTAATCCTTACTTTCGTTGTCGCAGATGAGAGAAGTGACCGTTTTCTCTCTTATAAATTATACAAATTTATATATTTTTCTTGTTATGTGTATATAGTACAGAGTTTTTATTGATTGATTGGAATGTACTCGTTAAATCATAACTCCTTATGTTATCAAGTGATAGTAACAGTGACGACACGTATATGTCTTTAAGTACACAATGATGGCTAATATCTAACTTCTCAAAGCGCCAACTCCATAAATTAGAGAAGACAAGATTTAAGCAAATACCATCACCTATTTTAACAACTAAACAAAGATCCAGAGAGATTTCATGCGTATATGAGAATGACGTCTGATACATTTGAATATATTTAGAAAAGTATCAAAACGAAAATTGGAAAATGCTAGAACAACTACCAAACGAATACAGTTTTGCCAGTAGGAAGGCAGGTCTTGACCATTAGAATATAAAACTAAAAAATTAAAAAAATATATATAATTTTACTAATACTGTACAGTAATTTATTTTTATAAATTTGTACAAAACGTTTAAAAATTGTATGCCTCAAAAAATTCTGTTCCAATCAAATTTAATACAGTAAAATAAAAATATCTATTAAATTATGTGAAATAAACGTTTCATTTACAAACATTTCCACCTACTAGATTAACTATGATATGACAATATTGAAGAAGACATTTCATCCAAAGTAGGTATTTGATCACCTAGTTGACAATGTTGAGTGTTTTCCTAATTGAAACACTCAATACTGTTTTGATACACAGATGTTTTGAGTGAGGCGCAGGAGGAGTGAGTGCATGTCAGGAAGCGCCCTGGAGTGAACCAATCAGGAAGCGCGCCACCGTACTACATTGCTGTCTTCCGTGAGGCAAAAACAAAATAATTTATTCTTGTCTCACTCTAACAGTAAGCTGCACACTGCACAGTAATGTAGTACAGTAAGCATCTTCGCCACGTCCGCTCCTATTCACATCTATACATTAGTTTTGTACAGTAATGTCTCACCAGTCTACAGTAAGTACAGTACAGTAAGCTGCAGTCTACCAGTAATACTGCGTCGGCATGTTCGTACCCTTAGGGAAGTAACTGTTCGGCCATAAGAGAAACTTTTCTAGTTAACTGCTACCCTAATAGCAATTCTGGGTAGAATCAAATCAACTAACAGCTCATAGCCATTGATGCGGCTGGTTGACCGTTAATTTCTGATATTGTACATGGGATCAGATTTACAATACAGAATGTGATAGAAACAAAAGCAAGAAGACGAATTAAAGCGGATAGCTGTGAGCGCGACGTAGTAATAGGATTAACGTAATGTGCCACATAAGAGACGTTTCCTTTAGTCGTATAATTACTGTACGCATCCAGCAGTAATGTTACAAAGTCGTCAGAAACTTTGTTTAACAATAATCCACTTAGTAGTATCACAGTATCAGTGCAATGTTGTAATCTCACACAGCAGTTTTATTCGTTTTCTTGTTATGCACATTGGTACTATCATTCACAACTTTATCAAAATACTCATTATCTGTACTTATTTTCATATACCAGCTTATTCAATAATCGTATTCATGAGATATATTAGCTACTTTTTGATACTATCTTTATTATTTCCACCCCTGTAGCCTTAATATGTATATGTTTATCAAATATATCCACATAGTTTCACACACTTACACGTGAAAAGTTTTATTTCATAAATTGTCCGTGCTTGCGCGAATGTGGGACCTACTACAGTTAAAAATGGGAACGAATAAAACTTAGTCATTTAGATCAATCTGTGTCGTATTTATGGAATACCTTGGAGTTTCCCTAACAGAGTCACTAAACTAAATAGTGTAAATAAATAGATCACAGTGTACAGCTTGTAGTATGTTTTATTTGTTACATTCTTAACCATCCTGTAAACAATGTTAAAAAAGTGAGTTCCCTTGAAGCAAGTAAGTTAAAGATTATAAACGCAACAACATAAAACAAGAGAATAGTTCATATTTTATCTATATTAACTTGACAGTAAGAACGCTGAGAGATAAAAAAGTCTTTTCACAGAGATTTATAAAATTTTATTTACTTGTTATTAAAAACTTGTATCATTACATAACCCCACATGAATATATCGATTACTAAAAGCAACAGAGCTAAAACTTAACTAGCTCTTTTCTTTGACTAAATATAAGACTAATTTTATTACTATTTTCAAGTTCACAATAACATTAATTATAAAAGTTATCTAAATGTTAGAAAAAAATTTGGTAAAACTTGATAACAGTCAGAATACTTTAACAATTTTTCCATTGTTAATTTGGTTCCTTGTAAGTCCGTGTACTTATAATGAAGTTGCCGTATCATTATCATTTTGATATATTATGTACTGTAACCCATCATCTAAAATTGTTTGTGCGAATGTGTCTAGTATTTAAAAAGTGTTTAGGAAATAAGCTGAAAGTTAAAAATCTTTGTCATGTGTTGATTACTAATCAATGACCAGTGTGCCCTGACCTTTATTAGAAGCTCAGCTTGTGTTATTCTATTTATGCGACAAGAACGTTTTTGGTTTTTACTTGTCCATTCGAATGAGCTTCATAGAGTTTGAAAACGTATTTATAAGAAAATAGTTTAATTACATACTTTTTGGTGAATACGAAGCATGACAGGTAGCAGTTTAGCCAGTAAGCACGACGAAGTTGAAAATACTAAAAGCAATACCGTGTAATGACAAAAACATTTTTTTTTTAGATCCATATTTTTTGGTATCCAGACCACTTATAGTATATAATTAGTAAAATAGTTTTACCTTTTTCTTGTCCGTCTGGTGGCCTTTTCTCTATATTTAATTCTACGCGTTCCGGGACATATGCCCCATCATCAGGAATATCCCTTGGTGAAGTCCGTCGATCATTAAAATATTTAAAACACTTTATATACAATTTCACACACATAACAATAAATACAATATAAACATAAAAAATATACATAAAATCCCCAAACTTGAGACACACGCGATATTGGTGGTGCGCACCACGACATGCTATAGTCGACTGCAGTGTTCATGTTGTTATATGTCGTGCACTATGGACCTTGTTCTGTTCCATAGTGCACGACATATAACAACATGAACACTACAGTCGACTATAGCATGTCGTGGTGCGCACCACCGATATCGCGTGTGTCTCAAGTTTGGGGATTTTATGTATATTTTTTATGTTTATATTGTATTTATTGTTATGTGTGTAAAATTGTATATAAAGTGTTTTTAATATTTTAATGATCGACGAACTTCACCCAAAGGATATTCCTGATGATGGGGCATATGTCCCGAAACGCGTAGAATTAAATATAGAGAAAAGGCCACCAGACGGACAAGAAAAAGGTAAAACTATTTTACTAATTATATATTACAAAAACATTTTTCCTACTTCATTATAAAGCAATCATTGTATTCTTAATTCTTGTATTTTCATCAGTATTGATAAGTGAGCCTGTTTTACAGATTGTCATATTTTCTGTCTGATGGCTTATTATTTAAAACATATTAGGATTGAAAATCCCCATCCACCAATTCCCCACCCCATCAATTTATGTATGGTAATTTACTTCACATCACGAAACAATAGTGACACCACTATGAACGCACACAAATATGTGCACCAGAAACAGAATTGCAAGGAAAGGATATTGAGAAGTTAAATAATTTTAGGAATTTCCCAAAACAAAAGCAAGTATCTGTATGTCATGCAAGTTCTTTTCGTCAGTAAAATCTTATTTGCACTCAGTCTTATTTGCAATCTTAAGTTTGTATGAGTTTGGTAGTATTTTTTAAATTACGGATAATACTAGGGCACTTTTGAAAACGAGCAAACAGAGCGCACAGAGTAACATAAAAGATAGAAACGGTGTTAAATGTAGGTATTGCATGGTTCAATTTACGGACCCAATGAGCTGCAATTACAAAGGGTTGAACCACACTCCTCTGCCTCTGTATCCTTTAGTATAAGGCCAGTTGTTCTCGATAGTCGTTTAATTTAAAACAAGTGGAGTCTAAATCAATTGAATGTACTGTATTCCTTCCCGTGTTAAACAAAGAAGAAATATTTAATTTATGGTTTATTATACACAACCTGTCAATAACAATTGACGTGATTAATTACTACGAATAGTAGATTTAAAGGTCAAAACAGAAATTTATTTTGGTTAAATATGAATTATAAATATTAGTTATCTGAAATACTTGATAAAATTAGTAATTATGTTAAAAGAATATTAAATCTACATTCTGTATTAAATACTAATTTGGTTTTTTTCCAACTAATCTCACAGTTATAAACAACACAAGTTCAATTAATTCATTTATATTTGTACTGTGAACAGGTGAGCGATTGACGTCATAAGAACGTAATTTTTGTGTAGAGAATTGTGAAGTAATACCAGAGGACTACATTTATTGATAGCATACCTAAAACGATGTTTAGTGTACATGTAAAAAGTTGTAAACATTATACCAGTGAGAAAGTGATTTGAAGGAGTTACCACTATTGCAGAACACCTATTCAAACATGTCCTTGTAACCTGCATAAGCTGAATCTTAAAAGCATAATTGAGATAAATACTTACGCCTTAACCAAATTAAAGTTATCAATAAATTAAGCTTTAATATAGAAAGTACAAAAAAATTCTATATTCTTGCAACAAGGATTATTACCATCCAATGACGTCAATGTATTTGTCAAAGGGCCAGTTGTCTAAAACAAATTTATCACAACTTAAACACTAAGTTCCATCATATCGGAATGGTACAATACAGTTATTAACTTAACAACTTTGCCTTTAGTTAACAAACTAGTTAACAATATATTAAAGTATATATTAAATTTAAGAAAATAATAAAATTCTTTTAGTGGTTACAATCACAAACAGAAATAACACTGTTGCACACCACTATAGAAAACATTTTCCTATTAGCGTTTTCAAGGTTTACAGCTCGGACACATTTCCAATCTGATGATGAGCTGTAAGGCTTGAAAAAGCTAATTGGAAATTTTTTCCTATAGCCGTGTGCAACAGTGTTATTTCTGTTTGCGAATATATTAAAATTTCTTCAAGAAAAATTGGTAGGTACACAAATTTTGGTTCGTAGCGTTTAGATACTCTTTATAAATAAAGAAATTTTATTTAAAGTAAATTTTTGTGAAATTGTTTTTTAATAGTTAGAGCAGTATGTTTAGGCTGGTGAACAACCAGCATCTAGAAGTACCGTTACTGAGTAATGTAACAGTGTTTTTTATTGATTGACGTAAGGCATACTCAGAATTTTTAGATATAGCGTCATAGGCGAATTTTGAATTCTTCATACAGAGTCAAAAGCATACCGTAACGTTTATGAAGATATGCAGAAATCTGAATGACAACTAATGGTTCATAATTGAGATCCATGTTAATTTGTTTATAAAAGTATTCAATTGTTTTAAACTCTGGTTTATTTTACAGAATAGAAGCAAGGTGATAGTAAATTACGTGTAAGCGTATCCTGATGAAACTTGAGGCTACATAATAAACAAATGTAAATTCCAATTAACACAAATTTCTAATCCGTCAAATCCATCCCTCCACTGTAATTTTCTATTTTAAATAAATTTTAAGAAAATCCAAACGTATTTTTGAGTATTTTTTTTTTACTTTTACAATTATTTAAAAGTGCTGAGATAAAGGTTAATGTTGAAATTAACGTGTACCATTTTTCAAGATAATTGATATGTATACATCAATATGTATGTATATATACATGCTATGTCTATATATTACAACAGATTGTTGTGAAATTACGAATGAAATAATTGGCGTTTTTACAATAGATCCTCTTGTTTGTAACCACTACGATTTTTTAAAATCATTACCATAGAAGAACACCTTCGTATTGGATAGCTCAAATTGCATGAGCTTGTCTATATTTGTGTGTAAATTATCAATGTTATATCCGTACAAAATACATTTGTATTCTTCGATTAGTTAACTATTTCTATAAAACTGTTATTTATTTTACAAAAACGTAATCAGCGTTCAGAGATAGTTTGAAGAAAAGATATTTCGTCACAAAATATTCATTATCGTTTGCAGAGGCGTAGCCAGGATTTTCTCTAGGGGGGGGGGGCTAAGTAGGGGCAGCCGTACACGACAAGATGAATAATCGTGCAGTGGGGGGGCACCCCAAAGGGATTCGTTCTGGCGGACTCTCGGTGACAGACCAATTTGTTATCTATGTACAGAAGATTCTATTATTATTAAATTATATTTATATACATAACAAATAGTGGAGGAAGGGTAACCACTTAAAAACTTTTCTCTTGGCTAGTGTGCAAGGATGGCTCGGTTGGCTCCAGATCCTCCCTGGATTAGAGACAAATGCAACTAGTTTGGGTCTTGGTGGAGGTCCGTATTGGTCTCTGCACCATATCGGCAATTAACACACCTCTGAGACATTCCAGCCATAGGAGAATCAAGTGTGGGAGGTAGTAAATGGACTGGTGAAACTTTTTCTGTCCACTGGTCAGTTTTTTATGTAACCTTTCTGTGAGCTGCATTTATTTATGTGGGAGACTGTTATGCAAAAGGGGATCATTGCGGGGTTACTGATGCCGCATTGGGTTTTCAGTTTCTAACGATTAACCTAGAACTGACTGATGCCGAAACCTTTCATAAAGACCATCTGAGAATTTTTAAGTGACATTAAATAAAGTATACATAAACAAATTAATTAGATTTATAAGATGTATTTTAATATTTTGAACTTACAGAATATTGCAACATTCATAATGCTAATCGTCGAGGCTGTGTTTTCATTTCTTCTACAACTTCTTCTTCTTGTACTTTTATTTCCCAATGAATGTTTAGACTAGCTAAACCATTCAGTCGATCTTCCGCTACCGTATTTCTCAAATAATTTTTAAGCCTTTTTAAAGTTGAAAACGATCTCTCAGGAGTGACTGTAGCTACTGGCAAAGTAACAAATATTTTTAATAAATTAAAAATATTTGGAAACAGATTCTTATTACAATCAATAATAGATTGCATAGAATTTGAAGGTTTATTTGATGAATCACAATATTTTGCAAACCACAATAAATACTCACTAAGGGCAACTTCATCGTTTGGAACGTTCATATCGTTTTTATAAAAATTTATCAAGGATTTAAAACTTTCGTTGTTTTCTGTTGTAGGAAATTGGCCAGTTGGAATCAAACATTGAAATGATTTTAATATTTTACGATGATTTCAAAATCTGGATTTTAATTGAAAAATTACATGATCCAAAAAAGGAATAAAAATTGTAGTTCTGTAAAACATTTCCGGAGAGTTTGAATCTATATTGCTTCTATATGTTTGTTTTCCTGCTATTCTTGGTGTGGTGATATGGTTATTAAATAAATTACTAATAAGCTTTTCTGCTTTATCATAAATAATTTTAAATTCGTCTTCAGAGTTTAAGCGAATGTTTCCAAAAATTGATTCAACTTTTGCAACGTGTTCAATTACAGCACATAAATCAATATTCTCACTTTGCATGTATTTACATAATGGTAATGTGAAGCTAAATATTTTTTCTATTACAAATAAAGAAATTAAGAAAGTTGATTTCTGAATTCCGGTGTGTAGTAAATCTGCCAATGAGGATGTTGAGGTATCCTTCCAGGAACTTATTTCCTCCAATGCATACAGCACGGGCTCCAACAATTCCACCATAATGATAACAGAATCATGTCTTTCAACCCAGCGCGTAGGGCACATTTGTTTCAATTTTTGTCGGTTTGATTCTGGTCCGTATTCCTCAATTTTATTAGAGAGTACGGAATTCCTTTTTGGTGATTCAAAAAATGAATAAATCTTTTCTACTATTCCAAGACAATTGTTTATTTCCCAAATTTTTGAAGAATGGGATAGAACTAAATTTAATGAGTGACCAACACAATGAACAAAAACTGCTGTCGGATATTTTTGACTGACGTATTTTTGAACACCTTCATGTTCGCCAGTATTCATTCACTGGAGCACCATCGTAGCCTTAACCTCTAAGATATTTTAAATCAATCTCAAATTTTTCTAATGAAGATAACAGCGTTGCTGCCAAATCTTTTCCAGTTGTAGAAGTAAGAGGGACAAACTGAAGAAAGTGCTCACAAATTTTTTTGTATTTTCATTAAAATATCTTACACATATGGAATACTGTTCAATACAACTAATATCTGCGGTTTCATCAACTAAAACTGTAAAACACTGCGCTTCATTTATCTGAGATACAAGCTTTTTTTATTATTATTTTGTTACAACAATTTATAATTTGGTTTTGTATGTCTGGGCTTATATATATTGCGTTCTTATTGCAAGTTAATAAGTGATTTTTTAATATTTCGTCTCCAGCTTGAATTCGCAAACGAAGCAATGCTCTAAAATTTCCTTCTCCCTTAATTCCATCTTCATTAATGTCAAACATTCCAGAATCACGGTGTCCACGTAACGGCCAACCATTTCTTCCGCATGCAATAACAGTTTGTATTATAGGTACGAGTTTCTTCCTATTTGCTTCAATTTGTTTTAAGTTTTCACGGTCTATTTGAAAATTGACAGGTAATTGCTTTCCCCGATGTTCCTTTTCAAGTATTCCATGCAACTCATTGCTTCAATGTGATACTTGCACTGATTATGGTAACTGAATTCAGTTGTAGCATGCTTCCAGTCTTTGTAAGGTTTTTTTTACCAAAGTTCCCGTTTGTTGGGAATGTCTGTAACCGACTTCTTCCTTTGCAAAGAAAACACAAAATTTGCAATAAGCTCCGTCATCAATAGCGGAATACGTTAACCATGCATTACTTTTTATCCAGTTTTTTTGAAAACGACGCTTTTGATTATTATAAGTAGTAGATGGAAACTTATAAGTGTCATTTGGTATCCATAATTTATCAATTAAATCAAGTTTTTCATTATTATTTAACTTAACGCGATGCCCACTTCTCACTTGAACACGCACATTTTGCTTTCCGCACTTTATCAGACACCGTGCAGTAACTCTGTATTATACTATACAGTCCACTATATTTCGTACTATACTATATATTTTTTATTATTATTGTTATTATTATTATTATTATTATTATTACAATTATTCCAAGGGGGGCTGCAGCCCAATAGCCCCCCCCTTGGCTACGCCGCTGATCGTTTGTCATGTAGTTGATAATTGCTGTCCTACTCGATCAAAACACTGAACATAGCAAACAAAATCTTAGATTTACCAGTGCATTTAGATTATGTTTAAAATTGCTTCTTTTGCCAAAATAATTATACTTATAGCAACAAAACACATGGAATACTTTAAACAATTTTTATTTTATTATTATATATAAAATTGGGTTTAAATTTTTATACTTAAAATACGTTGAGCCAGTTTGCTTAAAATCCTCTCTTTGTCTGTCATATTATAACCCAGCTTTACTATAATGAACGTGTAGAAGATAGCTGGAATAAACCTTGTCAAGCCATTTGTTCCACTTTGGTATGAAACTGATAAAGAAATGTACTCTTATTTACCCTCGCTTGTATAAATTAAATATAAAATATCCATTTTTTTAATGCAAGTATTGTAACCATAAGTTGTTTTCACAAGGTTGAACAATAATGAATACTTTATTGAATATGAATTATGAACGTAGAGTCAAGTACAATACAAGCGCAACTTGCTTTAAATGTTACAAACATTTCTAATTCAAACAAATTGTAACACACGGGTAACGCATTATATTATGTAAATATTTTAAATGTTGTTGCCAAAATTGATAACACACTTCAACAATCAACATATGAGCCGTATCATAATAGAATGTATGCAATCCTAAAAAATTAAAAAAAAATTATTCTAGGAGTCAAAAGATTATATCTGGGTAAATTAAATTTTACTTCCGTGAATTCTGACTCTGAGATTCATTACTTTGTTTTCAGTGATTTAAAAGTATTTGAATAAGTCGCCATATAGGCTACTGTTAGTAAATGTTGTCGGTGGAAAGTATAGTCAGCATTATAGTTTGTGTATAGCCTACTTGTCCAAATATTATTGTAAATTACAAAAACAATAATGACACCTTTTTGCACCTATTACACACCTTAGTAAAATCGAATAAAATAGGGAGCCTATGTGAGAATCTGGGTTACAAGGAACAATATGGTCTTTTTCTGTCTCTCATTTTCATTCAGGGTGTAATCCAAGGTAAGACTTTTTCACAGGCTGAGCAGAGCTGCACTGCTAATAAACTAACCATATTATAAGGGTACTAATGAGTTTCGTAAATTTTTGTTCCTTTAATTTAATGTATAAATACATTATATTTTATATAATTACTTGTCCTAATCATCCTTATGTCTTATTTATTAAATAACATCTGCGTTGAAAGAATATATACACTATATTTTAATGATATATATTTCAAATTAATATTTTAACTTAATACTATTCAGATAATGGTTTTGAGTGGGATAAGTGAAAAAACTCACCACTTAAATTTAAATTACGTATTTTAAATATTTTTTCAGAATAAAAGAGAATTCTGAAATGTATACTACTAAACGTTCTTAACACAGGCAAATAATATTATTCTGAAAATGGAAACCATATTCAGAATATTAACCATATGAAAGACTATAGTTGATAAAATAAGTAAACATTGTTCTGTGACGCTATGGAAGAAATAATTCTCATGTAAAGGAAACTCAACTATGCATTAAAAATTAAACAGTGTGCAGTTTGCACTATGTCACCTTAACAAAGAAGATAAGTACTATTCAGGATACCAGATTGAAATACATATTGTTACTTAAAAGGAAATTAAGGAAAATCTTAATAGAAAAGGAGAAAAAATGTAATCATCTACAGCAAATTTCCTAATGATATGTCTAATGGAGTTGTTGGCAGAATCGGAGCTTTATAAATTAGTCATTTACTTATTCTATAAACTTATTTGCAAATATAAGTAATACACTCTAATATATAGAAATTTAAATACTATATATAGGCCTATACCTATAATTCAATATTTCCGTTCTTTCAAATTTCTTTTATTATACATATCCGTATATAATCTTTAACAAACTTCCACGAAAGAAATAAAGTTTTGACTGAACTGCTACCTCGAAGACTGTATTTTGTTTCAAATAAAGATACCGCTATTGTGTTAAGTATTAATTTACGCTAATTCCATCACGACTGCTTCTATCAGTATGCAGGGACAGTGTTACGTACCACGTCTTGCATGTTATTACTATTAATAATTAATTAACAGCTGATGTCACTTCCAGCTGAGCTAGGCCTAATTACACGTGCCTCATACGTGATACGAAGTACAACATTATGACTGCAATATACAGTAGCACCCACTACTAAGCCAGCTTAGTACAACTAAGGTTTCATTGTCTAATCAAAAATACGGTTATATTTTCGATAGTACACCACTGAATAAAGCAATCAAACAAAAATGAGCTTGTATATATAGTCGTAGGATTCTTATTTGCGAATTCTATGTTAACCCAATAATACAGAAAATTTGTTTTTACCTCTACGTTGAAATGTGTGCGTTTTTCGTGAGGATCCTCTTGAGATTTGAAGACCTATTGACAGACAAATTAGATACTGACTTTATTAACACCAAGTCTTAAAAAATCGAACTGGAATGTAAAGGCAAAGACGTTCTAATCAGGAAGCGGCTACTAAGTGTAAAGTGTTTTGTAATGAAACTGTTACATATATTATATGGATGGAAAACTTTAAGGATATTATACTGCGGAAAAAACTTATCAAACAGTAGCAACACACTCATTTTAGGAAAAATAAGTTTTAAATTTTGTTTAAATTACGTCCTTTAAACGACTTTTGTTTATTACATATTAGTAAATTACATTTTATTATTAAAACATTGTATTCTAATGTTGGCATGTAATTACATATTTTTAATTAAATAACCTAATGTATTAAACCTTATAATGAGGTTTCGTATTAGTTTATCTCGAAATTTCAAACAGCTCTTACTAATTTATGTTTTGGATAATACGAAATTTTCTCTAACCAGATAGACGCTCGGTACTACAGGTACAAATATCAGATTAATGAGGGTCTCAGACGCTGTGTTTATACTAAATGCGTGTAACAGCAAACCCGTCAAAAATTCAACAAGGAACTAAACGCCAACAAAATTTCGTACATAAACTTTTAGACTGTCTTTGAAAACAAACAAGCAAAAAACTATTAAATAGTAAGGAAATGAGAATACTTTTCTAACAGCTAACTAAAGCAGTAACCGTTTTATAAAAACTACTAGCAGCACCGACTAGCATGTAAACATAAAAACTATGCTGATTTAGCTTAACTTATATATAAATAATTTTAATTTTAAAGAGACATTACATGGCTTTTTTACCTGTACGGATTTTGTTTTATTCTTACGAGAAACACAACCGAATCGAGTATGATTCCAATGGCAGGTATTCGGAATTTAAGTTAGTACAGCCTTGTACCGAAATACCATTTCACCAGTTTGTTTACAGGATATTAATGGAACTAGACTTTTTTACATTTTTACAGTATACACATACACACACACACACACACATATATATATATATATATATATATATACAATATATTCAAATAAATACACTGCAAGTATGTTTATTTTCACCTGACGCACGTTTCACAAAAATTATTCTGTATCTTCAGAGGTTTGTTTGAATATTGTAATTGAATGTTTCGCTTACAATGTAAACATAAACCACCCATTCTGGCGACAGAGAGTTAGAAAACGTAAAGTTTACAAATAAACGTATAGCTTGGATTACACAAAATAACATGGATACCTAAACAGAAACGGCTTATCTCCATAATTATGTCACTGAGTAGATGAGTGAATTAATCGCATAAAATGCAAATAAGTAAGAAACAGACTGTGAACGATAAACAGACAAAGACTGAGAAGTGTTTTCTACGGTTTCCTTATTCTGTAGTAATTATTTCACTAGTTAACGTTTGGAAATTTTCATCACACTTTCAGTTTCTATGTAGGCCTATATCGTCTATTCCCTACAATAATTAAATATGAACCATGCCTATAATGGTGCCATTTTGTGTGTAATCAGACCGGTTTCTCCTTCCAACGCATTCACAACTTTTTGTACATCTCCGTTTTTATTGATAACCTCTATGCCTTTGGAACTCATCGTTTTGTTTTCTCTTATTTAAGTGATTTTTCTCAATCATACACTTCGTAATTATTTATTCTAAACATTATTTCTTATCCGATTCTTTTGGAATTTGTAAGTAATATACTAAAACGTAAAACTAAATAATAAAAGTTGACGAATTACACATTGTAGATGGAAAAAGTAAGCTTCTCATTTGCCGAAATAGGTCTTCAATTGGTAGCACATGAAACAGAAGATGATCTGCTTAGGTGATATTCTGACACCAAACGTCAATGACAAGGCAACAATTGAAGAAATGGCGTGAAAGATTGAAATAGCATTCAAACTATGCTCGAAGGGTTACAAAATTAAAGCAGTATCATATGAGTTTAAATTCAGATACCAAAGTATGGCGGCCAAACCGAAATACTTGTATGCAGCAGAGGCAGTAGCTAAAGTCTCAGTAAATGAGACAGCATTTTATTTGACACCAAACAAAGTGTTATATGACATGTCTAAGGACATATGGGCTACGAATAAGAAATACGAATGCCTTGTATGGACATGTTAGAAGAATGGAACCTGAAAGAATAGTAAACAAGACCCTTAAGTTTTAGAACAACAGACAGGCACAAGCATTGTGGCTAAAAGATTTTAAATTTTTCAAGTATTTTTAATTACTTAGTTTGAGTTGTATTATTGACTACTATCACAGTAAACCAGAAAATATCTTTTCCATTATTTTTTACAGCTTCAAGATATACGTTTTTTAATGGTTAACTTATACAATGTAAGATCTGCATTTACTCTCCTAATCACTTAGTATATCTAAAAGATTAGTAACTTAGAAAATTCTATTTAAAAATAAAATTTTTTATTTGTAAGTAAATGACTTTACTTCTGCATAGTTAATAATAAACAATGCAAAATAAATTTATATACGCTTGTATTAAAACGACAGTCTGTTAATATTTTTAGTCTGAGTTAAAATACATGTCACACAACGTTCAATACCCTCTATTATTGTTCAGAACATTGCACTAACACAGTACATTCCGTTAATATTGTCTCAGTAGTTCTGAAACTGGTTTAATTTAATTAACTTCGGCGTTTCTTGTTATAACTTTGCACAGTAAGTTACTATGGTATACTGTGGTAAACTTCGTTTATTATTTCTAATTAATTCACAAATGTAGTGAACCAGGAACTCAGACTACAATGGATAGCAACTAGAACACATGGGTAAAGACAGTTGCCTCTAGTTTTATGGAATTGTTAATTTTATTAACTGCAAATTTATAAGCAACAGGTTTGAAGAAATATCATATTCCATATTTGCTGCAGTGTAAGTAAAGTTCCGTGAAGCACGCGGAGGTTTTTACGGCTAGAGTGACAAATGTTTAATTAATTGTTGTACACGATAGTGTAGTGTACTCCATATTTAACGTAACGTATAGACTTGCCGTTAAATCTAATTAAAATAAATGGCAAATTGCAATAATTACACTGATACAAGAAATAATCCCAGGATTTGTATATTTAGTATGTCGTGCTATTTAAGGATGATAATCGCAAAGGACTTTACACACTAATAATTGAAATAAATCATCACACGTACATTGTGTAAACGATTGCTGATGTATACAGCAAAACTTTTTAATCATGTGATTTAGCTTCAAGGGTTAGATGATTGTTAAACATACATTTTTCTATTGTTTTTTACTCATTCGTAATTAAATTTCTTCACTGTTGTTAATTCTGTTACAATTATTCCATATTTGTGTTGTTTATCAAGAAGTTTATCAAACTTCTTTTTGTCTTTGTATTTCAGTTTGAACATTTTTGTTAAATGTTTTTATTCGACTACTAATTGTGCTATGGCTAAGTATCACATCGTTCTATTCAAAGCGTCGCGCTATACCACCTTCATATCGAAAAACAATTGAAGTTCACATTTTCATAATGCGTCTACTAAAATTTTTAAAATTAAATAGTAAATAGTAAGTTAAAATTAAATAAAACAGCAGCTGCGTCATAGAATAATAAATGAATACATGTTTTTTAGCATGTATAGCAATATATCGATATTTCTTTATACGGGAAAACACTCTAACCTTGAATTGCTGGACACAGACCTCGTGGTGCACGGATTTGCACAAATTTAAAATATGACATATTATTTTAAATGCCGTTTATCCAACATATACTGTCTTTTGCCTTAACTATTGAGTAAAAGTATTGTTTATAATTTTAGAATGTTGTTGTTTTTTATATAATTCATATAGTGTATATTTCAAACAATTGTCGTCATGTGGTGAATTGGTTGCAGCTAACGCCGTCTTTTTTTAGCCTTCCTCTGTTTCCTCTTTGACGTGGAGTTCATAGTTTTTTAGATCGTCCCTTTTGCCCCTGTGTTGGAAGTGTCCATACAATTTTAGCCATTTACTTCAGTTATGTCAAGTGAACAGTGTAAACAATAAATAACTTAAATAGCGACTTGAATTGCTACACGGAAAGATGGATTACAAAAGATGTATTCTAAACAAGTTGACGAACTGGTACCTAACAATAGCGCATAAATGTAACACAGTAAAATACAAAGCAAATCGAGATTAAGTACTGTCGGTGAAATAAGACCTATGGTAACATTATTTTAATTGTAAAATAGACAGACATGAAACATTGTATATATGAATTTTATTCCAATACAATATCCCTTAACAGTGGACTAAAGCACTCGCTTGTTTATTATTTAAGTAAGCTACAGCTCTAATGTTAGAAACAAAACTTATTACAATAAGAAAATTGTAAGTTTATAACTTTTCTCTACCAAAGCATAATGGTATGCACATGCCTTGTAGGCCTTCAGAGAATATTTATTATACAAAAAAAGGACCAGAATATTACATTGAAAAAATCTACATCTTATGAAATGTCATCATATTTACAGAACGAAATAGTTTGTGACTCTTTCTAAGACACGCTTTTTAAGAAACTAAGAAGCAATTTTTTTTTTTTACAAATTATCAAGACAATTATCTTTATTTGCTATTTTTATTGTGTCTATGTTTACTTAGCACAGACCAGTTTTATTTAGCATTGAATATTTGAGATTATATTAATCAATTAAATTTTATAGGCTACATATCAACTACAAATTGAAACCTCTAAGGGCGTTTAGTCTTAATAATAACGATTTCCTTTGCAGGAAATGACGTTGTGACGATAGCTCTGTTACCTCAAAAGCCAAGTATTGTTAGTCGTTTTAGTAACATCGGTTTAGCTACGGCCTATTTACAACGAGAAATCTATTGGAGAAAAAAATTAAACACTATTTTTAATTCCTATTGTTAAAGAATTATATTCTGTGTATCACACAGCCTCTTGCTATTTTACTTCCACGTTGTTTATTCCAGAAGTTTAGAGTTTGAAATTTTATATATTCATTTATGAAAAAAACGTACTTAACCAAAATATTAAACATTTTACGTCAAAAGCCACTCTCGTTATAATTCTTTTCCCGACTGGTGGACCCCTGGTCCTGTCTTTAAAACACCAGGGGCTTCGACTACTGCTGCAGTAGTCATAGTCATTGGTTAGCTGATAAGTGCAAACCGTACGATACATGTCATATATTATCATGTCTGTAACGTCTGTGATATGGCTCTTCCCTAACTCACCACGACCATAAGCATTCTTCAGGCTTTCTTGTGTCCCCTCCGGATTTGATGTTATAATCAGCCTCGCATTACGTAATCTTTGCAGCTCCTGGTACCAAAAATAAATCACCCCTAGGCTCTTCCCTTTTGTATTGAGGTTGTCTGTTCTTTTATTACAGACTTATATATTAAATGCTTTCCATTTAAATCCTACTCATTAAATCTATCACCTTCTATTTAGTATAATCAATGAACAACTAACAAAATAACAAAAAATACGTATAAAAGAGACTATAGTTTAGGTTATAACAGCTGATTTTTTTTCTCTAGGTGTCATATTATTGTGGCCAGCAAGTTTTAATAGGTTAGTTATTGTGAAAAGATCGTGTGTTGAGTTATGATGTTTGGTATGAAAAAGTCATCAGTCCTGGGCTCATGTTCTTTTCAACCAAACTATATTTTTAAAAATCCAATAGTTTCCTATAAAAACTTGACTTGAAACTTTTTCATACAAAATTATGTGTCTACAGGCATATAACAATACTACATACGTCACTAATTTTATTAAAAAATGTGATTCATGATCTTTTCATAATAACTGATTTAAGTAAACAATGTATTTAAAATATTAGGACATTAGTAATTCTAATTTGCATTAAACATTATAGCACATACATTGAAAGGGAATTGTTCACATAGAAACAACAGAACAATTTTGTATTAAGAATGAGTCAAAATGATAATTGTACGCCAAAGTTTTACTCTGAATGGTGTAAAATTGAATAATTTAAACGTACTTACACTTAAAGTGTTTTTCAATTCATTTGTCATAGTATCTTTCTAAAATTAAATCAAAGTTTTCTACTATTCAGCTCTGTGCTGTAGATTTTCAGTGCGCTAATGAGTCTGCCCTGCGGATTGGATTGGAGCAACAAACTCTACTATTCATAACGCTTAAAACTTCCAAGCAAATTATTATTTCACGATCTTACACAATTCCAGGCAAACGACACTCGAGTTTAGAAACTTTGCCCAATTAACAACTTAATGAATATAATATAAGCTGTGGAATGTTTAAGTCTGTAAACTTCAGTTGTTATTAGCAAACCAATTTATCGCTCGAATAACTCTACATTGTTGTTCGATTGTATTGGCGTATTGGCACTGTGAATACGACACTGACCAAATAAACTTGAAGAGTTAGTTTTAACTTCTGTGGTAAAATTAATAACCAGTATTAAACTATGGTAGGTTGGGGGCTGAGATAAAATATAAAGACGTTTTTGGGCGAGCTAGTAATAATAAATTTATTGGGAATGCGATTCTTTATGCACGTACAACATGATAAACACTGTAGAGTTCTAATGACCTCATACCGCATAGAAGAGATATGCCGTTCTATAAATGACTGACCGAAAAGGAAGCTCATTTTATTGAACCCAGATTATTGCAAACGTTTTCTAGCACATAGACCGCGTGCTAAAAGTGTCCCGTTTCTGGTTTTGATACCTTCTAAACTACGTAGTATTAACAGTATTATTTGATTAAAGTTTAAATTACCCATTCACGCTTTTACCGTTCTGCACCCTAATATATTTGCGTAGCGTAATATTATTGCAGTTATACATAACATCCTCATACTTGCGCACGTGCCACCAACGGTACGCGTACACACTTTACTTATTCACTTTCTTTAACAACCGAGACCCTTCACTTTATACTGAACACGCTGAACACTAAATTACGCGTAAGTCCTTAACCTGTTGACAGTATGTTATTACAGCATACACGTTCTCGACCTGGATAATTATAATTTTAGCCTGTTAATGATTGAGGTCTTTTTTATTACATATTTACTGGAATGGTTGTCACATTGCAGTGTAAATGACTTTTTTACTACATAAAAATTATTATTTTATCTCAAAACTTAAATTGTATATAATTAACCTTTCGTTTTTTAAGGAGTAGTTTATTCATTAAGTAAAAAGGAACATAACCTCAGACATTAAGTTTAATTTTACTTAACTTCTGTAAAAATTGTATACATGAAGCAATTAAATCTTTACTGATGCCCATAGAAGTGATAAAAATTATACCGTCTTTAATGGGGTGTGAGGTAAACTTTCCCGTACAAATTACATTGTTTATATTTACATTTCTTATTTAAACCCGACGCTCACTGGTTTCTCCTTTGGATCTTCAGGTTTGAGTTCGTGAGAAGATTAGTAATGTCTGTTAGGAACGTCTCAATGTTTGTTTCGAGAGGTTATCAATGTAATTGTAATTTGGTATATTGCTCACTTGCTTTGTTGCCAGTGCGTGTAACTGAATTCTAAAAATTCAAATAAGAGCGGGACTTATTTGTGTCTCAAATTGTAATATGAAACCACTTCGTCTTATTTGTTTTGTTGAAGTTTCCCAGACATAATACTGTGGTACCTTCACGTATAGTCAATTATCGTAAAATCGTCAGTTTGACAAAGTTTGAAGAATGCAGTTAATGTTTTTCTCGGTGACATACTAACCTGCTGATAAAAATTTGAAGAATTGAAATAAATTTGTCCACAATTTTCTAAACGTACATATAAATGAGAGACTGCTGGATCTCGCCCATATAAGGGAAACTCAAGATTGTCTTATCTAGTTTTATTCTTATGATCTAGTTTTCTGCGCAATTGCATTTGTTTTTAATTGACTGTTATTGTATACACTTGTCTCTCTGTGTACTTGAACGATAATAGGACATCTCAGGTAAGCAACTGACACATAAGTACCCATGTATTGTTATGTCTAGATGTAGTGCTGTTCCAGCCGTTCCCATAAGAACTGACTTCAGTAAGTAATTTTTATCACTATTGTCAAATTAATGTTCTAAATCTGCTTAATTTGTTTAAATCTAATAATACTATTGATATATAAGTCATTAATAACGTATCAATGTATTAATGCATTAATATTACTAATTAATGTAATATAAAGTATTAAAACTTTTTAAACTTTAGATATAGCTTTCCTTTATAGATCGTGCTAGCTTGTGTTGTGTTGGCCAATGGCAAGCCAGCAGGTTATATACATAGCAACTATCAGATTATCTGATCCGTATTTCAGTATCAGTTTCGAATTTGTCATTTTATCTTCTGTAATTTAATAAAACTAAAAGTACCTAAATATTTTACAGTTATAAGCCACCTAAAAGAGTTTCAAAACACTAATGTGTCAGTGACCAATAAATCATAATAACAACCACAAATCTGACTAATAGGTGAAATCTAAAAACATACAATTTATGTATTGAAATAACAATGATATTTTTTTGTTATCAATATTATTTGTTTCCCCTCAAATAAGCTTTTCCTCCGTAGGTAGGGAACAGTGTTAAGGTAAATATATATTCAAATATATTTATATTTTTTATATTTATATCCCCTCAAATCGTCTACGAAAGGCACATATGAATTCGGATCGGTAATTTCATCAGATGTAAATATTACATTTAATACATTGTTTTTAAATGGACTATATTCCATAGTTTCAAAATTATAACTACATGTATTTCTTAAACAAATACAATAAATAAGTAAATAACAGTAAATTGTGTCATAATTATAATTGTAAAGTAGACCTATGTAACACTTTTAAACTGTTGTAGCGGTTGAGTTATTATGTTTAATTCATCGATATGTGCAGGCCTACTTCATGGTACTGTACACAAATAAATGTAGTGTATGCTTCTACTAATGTCTCTTGCAACTTTTAATTGAATTTATGTTACGCATAATATAATAAAGCGAGTAAGTGTTATCTTTTCAAGACTCTAACAAGAGTTACCAAAGTTTCGTTTAATTGCCTACAACTGCTCTATTGTTAACAGAACTTGTAATTACATTTCAGCGACTAAAGCTAACAATGTAAAACTAAAGTAACTTAACCAACTACATAATGTCTCAACTAATTGGCCTTTTCCCAGTGTATTCACAATTTCTTCACTATTCAAATATTCTAGTTCACACACGTTTTACAAAACTTAAACTACTATAATATTCTAAATATTAAATATTATATATTTCTATAAATCAAATGTATTAAATATTGTCATATTGATAGAAAGGTAATTTTGAGGAAATCGTATTTATAGACTTTACTGCATAACAACGTTTTACAGAGAGTATAATCAATTAAATGTAAACATAGTAAGACATTTTATAACTCTAAGAGATGTTCACTGTTAAATGCATGCCATAGGTTACAATGCTGATAGAATCAACTAATTGCTGTACATCAAAACAGGCTGGTCGATAAGTCGATGGACGCAGATGATAACAACTGAGTCAACAACTGAAAAGGATTATACCTTCTGATTTAATAGGCGCACTTGCTGCAGGTTAAGTGATATAATACCAGAAGATGTACTTACTGTCAAGTTGGCTGAAGAGCAAATAAGTAATAGAAAAAGAAAATAATTCAATCTCCTGAGGAAGGCGTAATATAACAAAATCATTTTAATCTTTCTCGTTATGCTTATCAAGCTCAACATTAAAAAATTCATGACCAGTAAGATCAGCATCTGATTCTCCTTCCAGCCTTGATTCTTTATATCGCATGACAATTTTTTTGATAAACTCATACTTTTTTATAGTGCTCTGCCAGTGTTTCAATTTTCATGGTTTTGAATAGACTAAGGATTTCAGAGAACTAATATGAAATTCAACTATTATTTTATTGGACTATTATTTAACTTAACTTGTATTAATTACAACTATTAGCTAATTTGACTATTAGTTAATAGGACTGTTAATTAATCGCGCTATTAGTTATTTAGACCATTGATTAATTGACGCATTAGTGGAATATAATACTAGTTAATTATCCTTCTATTATTTTTAACTATTAGTTAATTGGACTGTTAGTTAATTAAACTAGTATTAGTTATTTGGGCTATTAGTTAGCTGGGCTGTTGGTTAATTGGGCTATTAGTTAAATGAACAACAATTAATTTAAAGTAATAGTTGTTCAAGTTAATTTGGCAATTATTTAATTTGACCTATTATTAATTTCGACAAATTATATTTAATTGGGATATTACTTGATTAAACTATTATTTCGTTGGCCTACTACTATTTTAAATTATTAGTTACTGTAATATTAGTTAATTGAACTATTAACTACTATTAAATTCGAAAATTATTTAGTTGAACGACTATTAATTTTGAGTATTCGTTAATTAAAATATTATTTGTTTAAACTACTATTTATTTCGACTATTAGTTAATTAGGCTATTAGTTAACTAAACTACTATTTTTTCGACTGTTAGTTGTTTGGGCTTTATTTAAATCGTTTACGTATAACTTCAAAGTTTATCCAGTGCAAATTACAAGAACATGTTTGAATGGGTAACTCTTTTGTATTGGTTTATACTGCTTTAAATCACTTCTCAATGGCATATTGCTTACAACTAATTATTTGTGTACTAAAAAGGTTTTTGTAGTGTTGTTACTGCTTGATATTGCTTTACAATTCTATTGCACATAACGTACGTCCTAATGATGTCAATGGCTCACCTACTGACAGTCATAATTTAACTGAATTATATGAACTGTAATTGCTAACGACTGTGACGGCATTTTAAAAAAAACTGCGTTATTACTTGATACACAATGCAGAAGAAAAAATCCATTACAAGCTGTTTCCACCCTTAACAAGATAATGATTATAAATAATAACGATTAACCTTAAAATCTACTACTCGATATAAGCGTACTAATACTTTTGATAGACGTCTAGAAATAAACCATAAAGTATAGGAATTTACTTTGTTGAACATGGAAAGCCGACAGAGTACATGCGTTTGGTGTAGATTCAAAGCCGCCATTTGTTTCAAATTAAACGTCTGTCAAGAACACGAGTTCCTGTACTGAATCACATAAGAGTTGTCTGCTTCAAACGCATTGTTTTTCCAGCTCATTAAGTTTGTGTTGAGCTAACATTTCATTTAACTATGTTTCCGATCTTCATATTTACCACCTGCTCTCTGTTTCATAATTATTCAAAGTTGCTTAGTATTTTTTACAATTATAGAATGTTACCAAACTTCTAACAAGTATTATATAAATAATATTTTGCGATGGGAAAACGTGAACCACATACGTACACTCGTATTAAAATTATTTTTCTAAGACGATTTACATTTATTTTCTTGTATGTCACCCTCGGCGTGGCATTTAAGTTTACACTAACCTATGCTTGCACTAATGTTTCTAGTAACGTATTATTTAGTGTCGATAGTATAGTATTATTCTTTTGCAATGCGACTTTCCTTTCATAAATCCATAGGGCGTGCACTTTCAATCACAATATGGTATAAGTAGTAAACCATCATGCCGATTTGCTTGATGACATGACATACTATATGAGAATGACAGCAGCACATCGAAAAAGGGAGCCCCATACCTTAGAACTGGTTAATTTCACTTTTAGTGGTCTAGATAGCTTTGCATTTCATGGAACAGAACTCAATGAGGAGAAAAAATTCTCACAAGAAATAAATAGAAACATCATGGCTGGCAATAGAGCATATTATGCAAATCTCAATCTTCTCATGTCTAAGTTTCTGTTTTGTAAAAACAAAACGAAACTCTACAAAAGACTGATCAGACCAGTCGTGATTTACGGAGCTGAAGCATGGACACTTACGGCTGTATCAATAAATTCATTGAGACTATTTGAAAATAAAATGTAAAAAAAATCATCAAATTTAGGAAATGATTATTTGTGAACAGTTAGTGATAAAATTGATAAACGTCTCTTTTCGATACTAAACTGAAGGACCGATAACAAATTTTATTTGCAATAAAATATATAAAACACATAAACTCTTTTTGTTATTGCAGCGTATAATTTTATAAACAATGTCAACGGTAATATTCATTACAAAAATCTATTGTTTTCTATCGGGTTCTTACATATATGATAGATTCCTCATATCGTAGAGCCAACCGTTTCTAAACTTGCATATGCAAACATACGTCACTCGGATTTGTGAATAAAACCCTAAACGCGTCCTCATCAAATTTATAGAATATGTCAAATGGAGCCCACGTCAAATTTTTACCTAAATATTTGTCTGTTTGTATACAGTGAGGATTTGTTTAAAAATAATTAAGTATAATGTTTAATGATATCATGTTTTAATGATTATGTTTGTTTTAAAATGTAATGTATTATAATTGCTATGAAGCTGTACTTAATAATACAAGTCAAAGGAAATTCTCCTTATTTAATTTTAACTAAAAGCAATATTGTTTTTCTGTGGTTATATGATAAAACAACTCCGCTTACGTGTACTTAACATGTAAATGGAATTTTATAAATCTCTGGAAAATCCATTTTTCATCTGTCAGCTTTGTTACTGTCAGCAGTAATAAAGATAAAGTATGAACTGATTTTTTGTTTTAAGTTATAGGTTTACAGTCTTTAACAAACAAACATTAAGAAAAGTACCTTTCTCTGAACAGATCTTAGAATGAGTGAGTATAGTAGTTTGTATACATGTGTATTAGAAACTGTGTTCTTTTTACACTGAGGTTTAATGGACAGATAATTCTTACTCTTTTTACAAGGATGCATATGCATACGAAATCAATTTTACGTAGGCTTACTCAAAAACATTAAGCAGTACACATGTGGAATTTGTTGGTAAATAAATATTATTAACTTTAGTAAGTGAAAGACAATGTAAGAACTAAGTTTTAACTAAATACTTTATATAAACTGGAAAAGAATATATCTTTATAATCATAACACTTACACATTACACAATCTGGAATGCAACTGAACTCTTCAACTTAAGTCTCAAGAGTTAATAATCCTTGGAAATTTATTTAGTTTGTGCAAAATCAGATAGCTCATTTGCAACGTTGACAATAAAAATTAACTGTTATCCTTTTAATTACTTAATACTTAGCAAACTTTTGCCCATTGTAATCTTTGACAGCAAGCGTTAGAAAATTGTTTAAATATTAGTGAAATGTTATGTATATTTGAGGAATGAGAGTATACATATTGTGATACATCTCATGATGTTGAAAGTACATGTACTTGCTTTGAAGCGTAATTCTCATCCACCGAGTGTCAAAAGTAACTGAAATCTCATCAAAGGCATAGGAAGACATGTAAGACTATGTACTTAGTAACTAAATTAATATGTCTTAGCATTAAACAACCCGTGTTAACTATTCCCTTATAATAATGCTCTGGCATAGAACTGCAAACTATTTGTTAATTTTTTTTTAAATATTACGGTTCGTAGCCAAAATTTTACGTTGCCAAAAAATCCATTTCTTACTTTTACAAACGATTTAAAAGCTCTTAATTCTTTTTGATTAAGTTTAATACAAAACGTCCCCAAACATAACAAAACTTATCAGCTGAATTTTGACAAGATCTGGAGTGAAAACTTTACACTTATAAAGTAGACTGTACTTAAAAACACACATACGAACACAGTGAACAAAGGCTATCTTTTTAATGGGAGTGAATACAGACAAAGGCAACCCTTAACAACAATTTGCCAGGTTGCCAAACTGTGACTAGCGAAAATCCTAAATTATGGTAGACTAAGGCAATTAAGATTACGGTATCATAATAATGTGATGTTCTGAGACTTTTAGATAGTTGATATGTATATTACATAGAAATAAATAACAAAAAATATAATTTGGTCCGTGTTACGGACACACTATTGACTAGTGTAATTGTCTCTGCTGCGTTATTATTCTTTTTTTGAAAAAAAAATGATGTTTTCCATCGTGATTTTATAGGAAAAACTTTATAGTAAACATTAATATTAAATTTAGAAATAAGCTTACACTTGAAGATTTTACGTACATTTTTACTCTTTTCATTTGTGGAAATTGAACGTATGTTATTATCTGTGTTTAAACATTTCTAGCCGTCAATAGGGGAGTATGCCTATAGCCAAAACAACCGTCAGCAACAAGTCCAGAGTCCAAGTATGCCTACAAGTAAAAATTTCAAAGTACAAGTTTGAAATTAGCGTTTTCACTTACATAGAATTTACTATAGCGTATCATCAAACGTCAGACCTTGGGTAGATTTGGAAGCATAAGTTGCTTCTACACGCAGCGTAAATTAGCCTGACTTTCAATTTGTAGATGTCAACATGAATCAATATTTTCGATCACTCGATACAAATAGTTTACAGGATTGATAATCAGTACCACACAACGACGGCTCCAAACTTAGGCTTGAAGTCGCGTCGGCAGGGGACTGTATCGTATGAGGTTTCGCTGCCTGTAATTTACGATCGTGTGCAACAACCCGCTATGACATACGGCGCACCGGTTACACAGTCTGTCTGCACTTTGTATCAACGAACGTGTTACTGTTGGATACCGGACTACATATTGTTTATGAAACAGTAACATTTAGCAATTCCGCTAGGTTACTAGGTTACTAGTGAACCTTTCTGCGTGCGCGAGGTAGGCCGAGATAGAACGAAAGACAGTGAGAAAGAAAGTAAGAAGAAGAAAAAATTAAGAAGAGTAAATATTTGCATTATGATTTTCACGACTCTTATAGAGGATTATAATTTTCCTATAGTCATATATCGTCCTATTCGTCAGGGACGTTTTATATCACCAAACTTCACCGATCTCATACCGGGCTCACACCATACCAGGTTTGCACCACCCTAAAAAAAAAGTAAAACTTCAACTATTGTAAAACAATATAAGTAAAACGTTTATTGAAGAAAGTTGTGTATCACTGTGAAACAGTGATAATTCTGCTTGTGATTTTAACCACTAACACAACTTTCTTCATTAAACTTCTGTTAAGATGTGCAATCGACGACAGGTAATAAGTAAAACAATCTCATCTCTGCTGTAATCTTTTCATTTTCTGTTTCAATATGTAAGCTTTATGTGTTGTCAGCAACAGATTAATTGCCTAACTTACAAAAATTACCGTAATTTCAAGTTTAAAAATTCCAACACTTTTTGCTTCAACAAGTTTAAAAATATACAACGAAGTTATCGCTTTGCAGAATACACAGAAAAATAAATTCGAGAAGACCCCTTTCATTTGAGACAATCACTAAGATTCAAATTGAACTGAGATGAGTTCAGGTCAAATTTACTAATAGCTAAACAGTTCCTTAATTTTAATGACTTGTTTTACAAGTGCTTTACAGTATTTTAAAATTCTAAATCATAAATTTAATAAACATTTATAATTTACATTTACAGCAGCACCACAAATTAGAAATGAGAAATCTTCCAATGTTATTACTCACATTTTCCGTTGTTTGCGTTATTTATTCATCTGCACTAATAACTGAAAATGCGTTTATAATTAAACAAATCATGCACAATGGAGTGACGTAAAAACAGTAATTACCCTTTGTTGTACAGTATAAAGTGGAAATAGGGCGATACGTATGGTGTTTACATGGTTGCTTGAGCTGATCAATGAAGAAAAATTAATGAAGTAACAAAGTGTAATTACTATTCAGTCCTTCAATCCTAATTAGGTCTACACAATCTATGAGCGATTATTTCGTGAAAACTACTTTATGCTAATAATATTTATTGTATAGGGCTACTTGCTTTATAATTTATTATGATGCTGTGTACTGTGACATAATATAACTCGTACTATAATAACTTCATTTATAAGATATGAGAGCAAAAATTCAGCTAAGAAAGAAGTACAGAAACTGAGCAAGTATCCAATTGTTGCTGCCAGAGAACTAACTAAAATCTGCGTATATTTTGTGCTTCAATCTCATTGTTTGCCGTTGACTACCATCGACTAGCCAGCCATTCACAGTCATTTGTGAAATCATTTTGAGAAATAATTTTGTACGTCTACGTCACACACGTCCGTCTTTCTACAAAGTTTAATTTGTGTTATAGTATTGGAACACAACGAGTAGTACATGTTCGTAATTGTCAGCCGTTACTGAACCTCCCCCCACCCGTTTTCTCACATAACTTCCAGCCATATGGAGACGGGACACAAGCAATACCTAAAATCTGACTATAGACAGAAATAACATTTCATGCCTTGTAGAGCCGCCGTTGTCTAATATGTGTGTCTCTCTGAAAGTTAAATGCACAATATATCGTCTAAATTGAATAGTCCCAATTCTAGGAAACTAAATTTGTACAGCGTAAAAAAGGTAAATTCTTGTCCTATCATGTTACATATACGTTTTGTACACTTCTACCTACACGAAGTATATACTTCATATACTGCTTTACGCAGACGATGAAACCTAATAGGAGAAACTTAAATCAACATTCAAATGGGCATGTTTTTAGTAAGTGAGATCTGTAATGTTTATAGCATTAAAATAGCAAGTCAACGAACAAATCAATGGCATTCCTGGGAAACAAACCAGTTAACACAAAAATTGCCGTGGAAGGGAGTCATCAAGCAGTTACAGCGTTTCGACTGCCTTGGATGGGATGTGAAATTTCATACAAAGTCGACACAGACCTTGAAAACAAAATCAATAAGTTTAGTCATTTTTGTAGTATAATAAACTGACATTTTAAACACAAAACTCGAAGGAACATAAGAATTAAGATGTATAACACGATTTGAAGTTGTGACATTATTTATGAAAGTGAGTCAAAAGGGAACAATTTTACGTTATTGTTCTTACTAAAAGGCAGAAAAACCACATACAGACAGAAGACATGAAATTCACAGCAGAGCTATGAAGTGATGTAGAAGAAAAGACAGGACATGAAGCAGGAAAAGAAACGCGGATATCAGAACGGAATTGCAAATATTAATTTTGCTAGATAAAATACAGAAAACAGAAGGTTGATGCATCACATAACCAAATGCACCCAGACAGAGTTCCAGCTCAAGTCTGGTATTAAATACCACCAGGAAGAAGAAGTCTTACATGACCAAGGATGGTATCGTAAATGGGTATCGTAACTGGCAATTTGTGCCTGGTGCTTAAAGTGTAGAAGATAAAAATTTTTATTCTTTACGAATTCTACTTATTTCTTATCTTTTGCTTCCGATAAACAGTTCTGTTAATGCCAGTCTTCTTTTGCTTCAAGGGTTGTACCTACTGTCTGAGGTTGAATATTATCTAACAATTTTTGTCGTGGTCTAATTAGTCAGGTCTAAATAGTTGGACAGGTCTAAATAGTAGACAAGTTTGTCCGAAATTTTCTGAAAAATTCCGTAGCGAAGAGGTATGTCCTGTTCCTATAAGTTTTGTGTTTACTTATTTTTACCATTTTTATTTATAAAAAAGAGTATCGTTTTCATCCAATTAAACGGTCCTTCAAAAGCAAACGAGAACTTCAAATTTAATCCATTTATGATCACCAGCAATTTCTCTCCTTAATTAAGCACATGGCATATCTTTTAACATTCTTAATGCTTTATACCCGAGATGACCGCAGCATCGTTCGACAACGCCACCGTTCTCTTTGCTTCAGTTAGTTGTGGATCCAAAATATAGCGCACTGTACATGAAACAGTAACGTAGAAATCTTATTCCTGAACCTGGACTTGTGGATAACGAAATAAGGTATGAACTTTATTTTTGTAGTACTAAGAATTTATAAACATTTTACTAATTTTTTTAAACTCATACGTTATTTTCCCGTTCAGGCTTTTGTATTCCATAATGTTTCCTTTGAATTCGTAAATGATACATATACTTACTCATAGCTAGATTTTTAAAATATTCTTCTTAATCTTCCTTTCACGATCAGCATAATTGTATTCTGATTAATGTAGCCTTATCTATCTCCATTTATCTTTAATTTGTGAGTGTAAAAATACTATAATAATTGGAAAAGTAACACTGTTGCACACTACTATAAAGAAGTTTGCAATTAGCGTTTTCAAGCTTCACAGCTCATTATCAGATTGAAAATATGTAGTCCGATCGGATCAGAACATCAGATGGAAAAAATGTAAAATATTGGTATTTCTAATATGTTGATGAGCTGTGAAGCTAGAAAGCGCCGAATGAAAATGTTTTCTATGGTGGTCTGCAACAGTGTTATAGGCATATGTGTGTGATTATAACTACTAAAACAACTTTATTTAAATAATTGGAAAAATGTTGTGAATATACCTTCCATTCAACATCTTTTTATACAAGACTTCATAATTTTGAACATTTGCCTAAATGACATGTTCAAAGAAGCATTTAATTTATCTAAAACAATAAGTATTATAATTTTAAATATTAACATATGATGCACGAATGTTAAGAGAGACATATGCCAAGTTAAAATAAATAAAAGTATCTCAAATTATTCAGAATATTCTCAGTAAAAAGTGTTACATCATAACAAATAAAGATATACTAAAATTATTACTTTAAAATTTGAACAGTTTTGTGAAAGTAATTAATTTAAGAGTCATTGAGTGTTGATTTGACTAGACAGGATAATAAATATTTGTCTATTTATCAACGCATATAAAGATTTAATTTCAACACTACGCCTACTTAAATGTAACAGTAGCACACTCTAGGATTACAATCGTTAAGGCTGACTACTCTTACGTGTTTGTTTCTATAATTGTTAACGTAATATAGCGAGTTTAGTTCTCCAAATAAACGTTAACTTTGTATTAGAAACGACACGAAGGATTCGGGGACATTACATAATAATTACTCTCGTTTGCTTGTTGAAGAGATTACGAGACTGAGTTTCGCCTAATTGTTGTTAACAAGTAGTGTATAAATAACAGACGTCAGAATATTACAGACCCTCTTCTCTGAATACGTATTTAGTTAAACCCTCGTTTCCATTATTGGTAACAGATAATAACGATGGACTTTGCTTGGTTTCCACTAACATGAGCACACTGTTTGTAGTTATTACAAACTGCGGTTTCCCTTACAGCACACATTTTAGGCATAATATTTCGTACTGTGGCTTATGCCATAGAGCAAAATAACACGCAGTCTTATAGAACTGCTTTGTTTGCTGATTTTGAAATTTTGTAATTTAACCAGTTCTTAATTTGCCTTGTTCAAAATATGTCTTGTTCCGAAACGAAGCAAACAACTTCAAACTTGGTATAATTAAATTTGTAAGGAAGAAAGCGATTACTTAAAATGTCCTTTTGCAGAATATACAGGCCCAAGCTTTGGTCCCAGAGAAAGAATATGGGTATATGGTATGTTGTTCTCATGTTAATATCATATTTTTCTATTTTTACCAACAGCTAATTTAAGTAAAGTTGTATAGGACGTTGATGTACTCCTGTTCATAAAAGAATACAGTTGAGTTAAATTATGGTCGTTTTATAAAAATATTTTGTGAAGAGAGGTCATGAAATACCGGTGGATATAATCACACTGTTTTATTTTTAATGAAGAAAGTTGTGTTAGTGGTTAAAATCACAAACAGAATTATCACTGTTGCACACCACTATAAATATATTATTCCGATTAGCGCTTTCAAGCTTCACAGCTCATCGTCAGATCGGAAATGAACAAACAGACGTGAAACCAAACCCTTCACCCCCCCCCACTGCTCACACACAACAAGCTATAATTCAAATGCCCCTTCCCAAATTCTGAGCCCTGTCACCCCCGTCTGGACAGTTACATATGTTTCTAGCACATTCCTTGTGTTTAAGTGTTAATTGTGTGTGTGTGTGTGTGTGTGTGTGTGTGTGTGTGTGCATTCCTTTTAAACCTAACCGCCTTTCTCATTCACACTTGTGGGCGCGGTCACTTACTCTTCACACACACACATAACACTTAAACACAAGGAATGTGCTAGAAAAATATGTAACTGTCCATAAAAATAGAGGACAGATAGACAAGATTAAGAATTAAGTTGCATAGGACTAATTGGATGTTTTTAAAATAAGGGTTTTTCATTTTATGAAGTTTCAGTTGAATAACAGTGTGTGGTTAAACACTAATAGTTATATAGATATATTACTTATACATTCAAATCTTATTTAAGTAGAGTTGCAATCAGGGACTCTATCTGGTGTCAGTTGCTCTGTCTTTACTGTATAATACGACGATCCGTGTAACCGTCGTCGTAACAATAATAATGCTCATTGAACGAGAATCTGTATTATCTAGGTAAGGTTGTAGGTAATTAGGTATCAAATTCACCATTAGATGTAGCAGCCTGTCCGTTAGCGTTTTCTTCCATCCTCTACACTTAACCGGTCTTCTCTCAATTTGTTTTAATTTATTCTCCTCTATGTTTTGAGACACATCTACATCTATACCCATTCCATTTAAACGTATTTCAATATACCCTTATACTGTTTCTGTCATTTAGCTTATTGCCGCATTGGTTTTTAAACCTATAATTCTGAAAACCCTGCAATACAGAATGTGAAATTGGCTCATGAGAAAAGCTTTTTGGACGTATGGTGTCTAGTAATACTATAAAATCTTTTAGCTGAAATAATTCCACAAAAACGTTAAAATTGTTCGTTGTGTACTTTACCCGCTTCGTCATCCTTTACAGCTTAGGCTAGTAGCCTCGTCCAGTCTCAATGGAAGTCATCCAACCATTGCTTACGGGGTCTTCCCACACTTCTCTTCCCCTTTGGATGATAGTCAAGGGCTCTACTTGCAAATCTAGTTGGATCCATTCTCTCTACATGTAAACGCCACTCCGTTTTGTGCCGGAAGATTTTCTCATTTAAGCTTTCAGCTGTGCCTAGCTCCATTATTATATGATCATTATCATATGACAGGATCTCTCTCCTGGTACAACCCTTTAAACCCTCAAGAACCTCATTTCTGCTCCTTGTATTCTAAAGAAACCATTCATGTAAGAAAATTATATACTCATAAGTATCAGAGGAATAAGCCGGATGTGTAAACTTCTTAAATACAATTTTGTAAAAGAAGGTAAGAGTATACATTTTGTAAATAAACCTTTGAAAGCCCTTACTTTTTAAACACTTTCCAAAGGTACACAAACGTATGTGTTCACAATATACAGAGAACGTAATATTATGACCACAGCACGCAGATTTGTGCCTTATGGTTATATAGACTTCGTATGCATAAATGAACATATTTCCGATTATGTTTCGGAAACACTTTTGGATAAAACATACTATAGAGTAACAGAACGTTTACGTTGCAACATTTGTTTTCTAATACAAATTTAATACTGTTTATAGAGATAACTCTGTAAAGCGATTGGACATTTTTTTATATAAAAGACGACCCGTGGCTACAATTAGCTTAATTAAAACGTTTGTTACCCAACAAATTAAATTGATTGAATTTACTGGCATACAATAGGCAATTAGGAAATTACCCAATACTAATACCGTAAGGTACTATAATAATTTTAGTTACTGTAGACAAAGCTTTATAGTAAATAAAGGTTATTCTGCAAAATATACTCATACAGAAAATTTTTCATATAAACATATTTATACTCGAACACCCTACAGGTTTTTTTGAAAATAAAATGACATTAGAGCTAAAAAATTTTAATTCTTATTTTTAGTTAAACATTTTGAAATACAATTTATTATTTTCTTTAGCAGTGAAGAGAACATCATAGCCCTATATGATGATTCATAGAAGAGAACATGATTGCATGTAAGTAGTTATGAAATCAGAGTTAATATTTAAAGAGTATAAAACAAGTGGAAATACCATTAATAAAATTTATAAACATTAATTTTAATGAAGGTAATACAATTACAGATTATGATAATGCAGATAATTACTTTTGTGCAGATAAATAACAGTATAGTTTATTACTCATGCAGGTTTTAATGATTTAAAACGCTGTTCATTTTAAAATGGTACATGGTGTACATTTGCTTAACTAGAGTTTTACAGAAAGGCATGTCTGAAAGGGGTTAAAGCTGACTTGTGTCCGACATTTTGTCAGTCAATATTATTCCCTATAGGATGGAGCAATTTCTTACTTTAATTAGGGTCTTCAGTTTATTTTTTGTAAAAATAATTTCGAACGAAGGGAAAGAATGTCTATTGTTATACAAGTAATATTCCATGTGTTGTGGTGAGAATAACTGAAGAAAATGAGTAAATACAAATTACATACGTTAATTTGTGTTGGGTTTCAAATAACAATATTGTTTGAACCAAAAGTAAATTATTTTCTGCCTAAAAGATAAAGCAATTTCCACATAGCAACGTAACAAACGGAACATCCGTTCACTATTAATTTTTTAAAGATCGCATGTATGATCTTCATGTTTGAAGATGCTCAATCCTATATGAAGAAGACATACAAGATGTCTAAGTGAATCAGTAGTTCTCAACAACAAACTCTCAGTGCAAATGAACATTTTGTAGCTCATGTTCTTGTTCTGAAACCATAAAAATCCCTTCGTAAGTTATTCCTGACTGATTATGCTGCCGCCCTACGTTATTTACGCTGGTTTAACTTCCCAGAGAAGTAATTGAAGTTTCTGATAAAACCCTTAACCCAGATGAGGTAGATTTGCTTGTGTAGGATCCATTTAAGGAGACAATGTTAACAGAAAAGAATAACCGCTAATGGAGATCTGAAATCTCTCACTTGGTCAATCTAGTGCCTCTCAGTTTTTGTGTTTCTGCAAGTTTTTATATCTCAATTAAACCAAATTTTAAAATTTCTGGCAACTTACAACTATCGTGTCATTTAAAAGTATTCTTGTTCTTTTGCAAATTTCTATCGCCTCTATGATCCGCGTGGAAAATGTTTATAAATCTTCACAATGATCGCAGTTTCTTCAAATGAGATGTGATCATAGCGATCTTCAAGTAAAGTTGTTGGAATAAAATAAAATGATTTGTGTATATTATGTTAACTTTTATAGTTTATTGTAATTTTTGGAATCGTTGGACAGGGAATATTTTGTTGTGAATTATAGGCCTGTTTGTAATATTGTTAGCGAGGCTTCCTGTGTACACAGGGGTGAATCAAGACTTTATGCTCTGTCACAGTCTGCCCTCTGAGGACACCTCACCGTAGTACCGTAGAGAAATGTTTGGTTCGAGAGAAATGAAACGACGTGTCTTAAACCTGAAAACACAGTTTTTATTAACGCAAACCATGTACGCTTACGACTGAGATTAAAGTTAACGGTAAAATTAACTGTAAAGCTTACTTTTGTGTACAATTAATAGTGCGTTACGTGGAATATGATACGTAACTAAACTTCAGTATATACTACTTTCTGTTTAGTACTCAATAATATTTTGTAGCACATTTTTGTTAAAGACGAGTTGTTTTATACTATTAACTTGTATTTTTAATATTAGTATTTTAATTAGTATTTTTATAGTATGAATATAGTTACAATTACAGACTACTACGGTGAATAATATTTATTTTCATTATCTTCATTACATTTAGTGATGCCTAATAATTTTGAGCAAAGTGGCGTTTATAAATTTTGTGAACTTCTCTTCGACTGCTATTTATTGTAGATGATGCCACGATCAGCTTTTCTGCGATTCTAAGAATTGAACCCTTACGGTAATAACTATCTGAAAGTCACTTGATTCAGCAGAAACAAGACTGCTATTGTGCTGGGTCGCTTCGTCTCCTTGGGGTATAGCAGAATAACGTTTTATGTGCAGAACTAACAGTTTTCAACACAACGCAGGCGGTAAAGAGTATGGTGGGAGGTTGTCAGACAGCATTACACATGAGTAGAAAATGTATGAGTTTCAGAAGTAAATGTTTCCTGAAGGACAACAAAAGCACAAACGCTAGAAGATTGAAACAGCACTGGATTGGTCAGTTTTTAATACTGTTATACTGGGCCACGCTAAACTCATTACTACAGTTTACTGCAATTTAGTTTACTACATGCTCTGCTGACGGTACAAAATAAGAATACGCAGTGATCTACATTTGCACTACTGTAGTAAAGGAGGATGCTCGCTACTGTTGACATTACATTTAGTACTGTAAAAATTACGCTATCTTATTATTTTTCATTGTCAGCCAAATGTTTCTCTCTCCGTCACGCTTTCTCTTTTTGACATGATAACGTCTTTTAGCTTGACATCGTTTGAAACTTTCTGTAACATGTAATGCTGTATGACGTCATTATTGCGTGACGCTTCCACACTTTCGATTCCCCACAGTCTAGAAATTTGATATGTAAACGCATCAAGACAGAAATAATCGCTGCTGACATTGAGTTTAGCAAACGTTTTAGTGAGAATAAATTTGGTTTTACATGCTCTTTTGTCTGTACTGCATCGTTTGAAACTTTCTGTAACGTGTAACGCTGTATGACGTCATCATTGCGTGACGTCATCATTGCATGACGTCATTGGGATTATTGTAAATAAAGGTTTGTTTTGATGCGTCGCAATATGTAAATAAAGGTTTGTTTTGTGTTGTGGTGAAATACACTGCTGCTGATATATAGTAACCAAACGTGGCGACTGACTAAAATAGCGTTCGACAATGGATAGCAGCGACGAGAAGGCTCAGATCAAGAAACGACAAAATATCGAGGGAGTAAGAAAGTGTCGGGAACGAAACAAGCTCGAGAAGGAACAGTAACGAGCGGCTACCAGCGGCCCATCGCAACAAAAACGAAAGGAAGATGACTTGATGCGCGAAGAATTGCACGAGTACTTAATAAATACACCGTTCGCGTCGACGATGACTGAGCAGGAGAAAATCGATGCATTCTACAACATGAAACTGGAAGAGAAGCGAAGGAAAACCAACGAACGAGTAAAACGTTGTACGTAGATTGAATAAGAAAATTGAGATGGCAACTAAACGCAACATTTCCGCAAAAGAAACAATCAGTCAGTTAGTAACCATAAAAATGTTGCGTTTAGCTGGCGGCTGAAAGACATTATCATGCTCTTAAGCTTTTACCATTTGGTAAACGGTACTTTTTTTTTGCCTCCCCTTCTTTCTCTGTATTTTTACATACTCACACACCCACGTATGTACACCCATGTATACATTTTGGTTCGATCGAACCGATTTTTCTATTCTAATATTGTCAGTCTATTGTAGATTGTAAAGTTCTATTGTACTAAGTTCATTAGTAGATTGTAAGAAACATGTACAATACACCTGGGTAATACGTTGCAAGAAAGTAAAAGGTGTTTCAAAAGGCTAGCTATGTAAAAAAATATTAGTAATTTATATTTTTGGTGTGTGAATAATAGTGACTTTCTTTTATTATTGTTGCTATGAACTTAGATTCCAAAATTTGATAATAGTACTATAACTGCGAAAATAGTTTTATACCATGGAAACTGCATACTATTCTTGATAGAGATTAGTGTCTGCTGGTGGTATCGATTTGAGTCACGCAGGTGGTTTTTGGAGTGTAAATGAAATATGTTAAACGTAGTTACAATATGAAGAACCTTCTCAAAGTGCAAGTAACAATTATAACTAGTGCTTTATATCCTCTAGTTTTCTAGTATGTAAAACATGAACAAGACGTTTGCAGAATCAGGCTGCGGTGCAGAAAGAGGATTACAAATGATTTCGTCTTACTGCCAATGCAACTGTTGTATGTGAAATCGACCCACACAGTTTCTAAACCAATAGTAAGGTATCAAATTAGACACGTTTATAAAAATATTTCAACAGAAACCAAGAATATTTCGGGCATCCATAAGAATTTTGAAATAACACGTTCGTTTCATTTCCAGTCTTGACCCTTCATTTCTTAACGTTGTTGTTACATACTACATCGGCCAAATTTGTTCAGTATTTTTCTCCTTCTCTTCATCTCTTATTCCACTGTCCCATCCAGAACCGTTGTTTGCACTTTAGTTGGCCTCAGGATTTGTCCAATTCAGTTACTTTTTCTCCTCTTTATAACAGTAAGAAATTGTCTACCCTTCTCTAGTCTTTTTTTTTGTTTACTTCATCCACTTATTTTTCCTAACAACAGTCTCCTGACCCACACCACCAACATAGATGTACGGTATCATTTGTATATCTTAAATGTGAGTTGTATTGTTAAAATAGATTTGTCTATTTGTTTTTTCAGATTTTTATAGTGTCAATTTATTTCTATTCATTTGGCAAATACAAATCCGTGACATTTTCTATAGATGTTAATAAATGCCACATAACCCAACTTAGACGTATTAATAAGTGACAGATAGTGTTCGTTTTTCTTCTGTGTAAACACATCTGAAGACTCAAATCCATACAAACAGCTTAAAAAACCCATACAAAATTTTAAATTCATTTTATAACCAGCTCAGTTATATTTAACAAATGTTTGAATATGAAAGTATTGTTCGTGGACGCGCGCGTATAAGTGGCAACAACGATGGAACAACCATGACTTGTCTATAACTGTATGTTACTATCTTCACAGTAAAAATTTAAGTGACGCGATTGACACTTCAATAACAGAAAACTTTGACATATATTTACTTGCACATAAATACTTCTGAACATCTACACTCTAAAAGATACGAATAGTATATCGATTTAATTGAGAAGACAATGGTTCAATATGCTGCCAGTGCGATGTAAAAAAGTGAAGCATAATTTCCTTCACTATCACATGCAGTTTATAATAAGTCTCTATTATAACTATCACCGACACTGCAAGTTATCTAAAACAAACTATCTTTGTGTTTGTGTGCATCACCTTACCTGCTTGTTTTCACGCACATATCGTGGATAATGGCATACAGAAGTAAAGAAATAACAAATATGCAGATGCAGAGGCAGGTAGGACGAAAGAGAGAGAGAGAGAGAGAGAGAGAGAGAGAGAGAGAGAGAGAGAGAGAGAGAGAGAGAGAGAGAGAGAGAGAGAGAGAGAGAGAGAGAGAGAGAGAAGAGAGAGAGAGAGAGAGCAATGCCGGAAGCGGTATAAATACATGACGCTGTTCATATCTTTATGATTTATTATAGGTAACAGATCCTCCAAGCATTACATTCAACTAATCCTTTAAATTAATTCTATCTCTGCAATTTATTGCTTATAGGTGATTAACCTGTATTCACTTATCAGTAATGTGGTTAAAGTTTAAATTTACATTTTTATACTATTATTATATGGGATTTTTAATACGTTATAAGTGACAGAGTGTTTTAGGTTTATAATGCTTGAAATAAGACTTGAAAACTTTGAGATCTGAAATTTTTCCTACAAATTACACTTTAATCTTTTTATCATATCAAATAAAGATTTCTTCGACCTCTTATATATGGGTGAAAATACACCCCCCCCCACATACACACACACTTAAAAGGATATTTATAATAAAGTAGATTCTTACAGAAACCTGTAAAATGTATTTTGAAAACAAAAATGTTTCTTCATGACCGACAGATATCAGAATAATATAGCTTACACGTACTGCTGTCCAAGTGCTTACGTAGTGACTGACCAAGTGTATGTGAGTTTACACGTAGTAGCAAAACATATTAGGCGATGAACAATATTTATACCGATATGGAATTTCTGGTTTGTTAAACACAATTTGAGTAACAAAGAGCGCGCGGCGTTTCTAATATTTAGTTTTATACGGAAGCATTTTTGTCTCTTCTATTCGTAAACAGTATAAAGTACATCCATTATTTATATTTTGTGTTCTGCCCTAAGACAGGTCTTCAAATGGTAAGAGCCCTCCAAGCTGTCCTATCGCATGCTAGTCTTTTCGTTTCTTCGAAACACCCCTGAGTTTAATGCTATCTATTAACTTCATTCTTCTACGCCTTCTTCTTTTTTCTCCTTCTATGACACCCTCCATGGCAGTTGTAAACAATCAGTCTCTTCTTAAACAATTACTTATCCAATTCCTTTCCCTATTTTCTACTACCTTCAGGATTCCTTTCTCTTCCCCTATTCTTCTTAAAACTTCATCATTTCTTACTTTATCAACCCACCTCACATTTGTTCCATTGCTCGCCAAATACACATCACAAATGCTTCTAATCTTTGAAATGCCCCCTTGGTCCCAGAATATTTTTACACCCTTTTTCAAAACACCAAAAAAATTAAATTTTTTTTTTTTGGGGAAGGCGTAACTTAATATTTAAGACTAGGCACGTGGCCTAGATGGAAATAAAATGTGCTGAGCCATATTGACAGGTCTTGCAAGAAAACAGCTGATCAACAATAACAAGATTTTATTTAAGTTTTTTTGAACAATTAGTTTTACAATCATTTCTGTTTGATTTTTCTTAATTCTTGACATCCATTCAGATCTCTCTTTAAATTCACATGGTGATTTAATTACACAAAATATGTCAAACTATTTAAAGTCACATGGTGGTTTAATTATAACAAGAATATGTGAAAGTATTTTCAACAATCGAATAATGGCATGCGAACCTACTGAATTTATTATTTTTATTATAAACTTTTACTTCTTATATTTTACTTTCAAAAACAAAAGTTTGTATTGCATTAGTAATGCAGGAACCATTCATGAACATATGATAATTATAAGTATCTGGAGCAGACAATCCATGATCATTAGATAATACAATAATACTTGAATCAATAATTAATAATTAAATTCAAAGAATAATTACTTAAGTGTGCAGCAGTACTTTCATCTACCTGTTCCCCATCACTAGGATTAATCACATTAATTGAAAGCTGTGATCACAGTAAACCGAGGCTTAAGATTGTTACCTAAATATTAAAAATGTAGAAATTAGTTGTTAATTAAAAATTAAAATGTGTCACTTCCATTTTGTACAGTTAATTAAATATAGGACTCTTATAGTATAATAATTATAAATTGAATAGTTAAGCTGAACCAACAAAAAAATAACCAAATGAGGAGAAGTTTAAATTTAGAAAATCAGAAAATAAATAGAAACGTGCAGGATCATGCAAGTACTCTCCGAGTATTACATTTTCTTAAGTTCTGAATATTGTCAAAAAAAAAAGTATTAAAATAAGTTTTCTCTTTCCCAGTAATAGAATTAAATATTTAGATAATAGAAAGGTAACCCATGACTCTATGCAATTCAAAACACAAATACTTAGAAGGGTAATTATAACACAGTCAGTAATGTCCACACTTTAGCATGTCTTCACAAAACATGTTCAGTAATGTTACCCTTGAAACATGAGTCTAATTTCTAGCTATAGGTTTTAGCGTGTGTGTTACCCGATAACCTGCGGAGCACTTCGTGTGTGAAGTTTATTAAATAAAGGAAAGTTCCCACCTGATCTTTCGGATGGCACTAAATACGTTCCTGCATTTTCGGTGGTGTGTGAAGGACGATGTCGGATGGCAAGGGGTAGTTGGGGTATCTTACGCAGGCTCTGCGGATGGGCGAAGATGTAGCGTGCCCATCACGTGGACCCCTTTCCTCTCGACTAAAGCGGAGAAACCTGTGAAAATTTTTACTTGTATATTCGAATCAGATATACACATATATATATACATATATATACATATAAATATATATTGTAACATCACAAGATGTTACCTAACCTAAGTGTATATTATCAGATTTTATAAGGACAAAACAACCATGTAAATAGGAATATAATAGTAGAAATAACCAAGAAAGAAGAAACCAAGAAAGAAGAATGAAGCAGAAGTGCCACATGAAACAGTAACCCAAGGGCTGTTTGACACTACAACTAGACTGAGACTAAAACGAACTGATGGACAGAGTAAATTTACATTCAGCTGTCAATCCAGTAAGTAGTTGATGTAAACCGAATGTCATATGTAAACAAAAAATGAACTAATGAGCAGTTAAATACTGTGAAAGCAGAATTAGCATTTTGCTGATAATAGATGTGACAATGACTAGTAAATTATGAATGCCAAAACTAATGTTAACAATGGCTACATAGTGAGACCAAAGATGTATTTCAGCATCAAATATACTTGTGAGAAAAGAGAACTATTTATAAGAGAGAATCTTATACAAATAAGATGTCTCCACAATTTACCGAATTGAGAACCAATAAGCATTATTAAGGCCAAATTCCAATGTAGACGATATGTCTTAGCAAGCTTAGACCACACATTAGTCAGTAAATTGACTATTGAGAACTAACACAAGTGTAAATTAAAATACACAGAACAATGGTATGCCCTGACATAACAAAGAACATTATTAAAACAATAGGTTTAATCATAATTTTAATTGTTAAATAATAGTTTAAAATGAATTAGCATAAAACGAAATGTCATAGTCAGTAGAATTATTTATTAAAAGGTATAGAGTTTAAGTGTACATGTAATGTTCAGTAAAAATGTCAGTACAGCATTAATGGTGTTCGCACATAAACATTTGATTAATAAAATGATATGTGAACACAAACAATATTAACCAAAAGTGTAAAATCGGCGACTCAGAAATAGCAGACGACAGTGAAAGTGATGTACCCGAACATTGGTTTTATAACAATGTCGGTCAAAGTGAAAGTAATTCGAGGTCGAGTGATATCAAATTAAAGGAAAAAAAAACAATCTTTAATTTGATAGTAATATCAACCCAATTGCAACTGTATTTAGTGCGGGAGAGATGTTAGCATCATTCTAAAAATGTACATCGGAAAACTGTTTATGAATAATAACAAAAACGACAACTAGCTGTCACCTCAACATTTGACGGTTAGAAAAAGCCGTTATCAACTGCCAAAAAGTGACACGTCACACCGACACACCTACCAGAACCAATCAGAAAATTAGTTAGTAATTAACATTTTTACCTAAAGCCGATCAAAGAAGGGGGTATATAAAGACGAAACAGCGAATTTTGAGGCAGACTCTGACCGACTACGCTATGTCCGTGTAGCACAGACGTGTGCCCGTCATCTCTACATTTTTAATAACTCTTAGCGTCATTTACATATTACATTGAAACCAATAGTTCAACAACAAGAAACGACTACTTCAAGCTCATCTACAGCAAACAACAGTGATTAAGTGCAGTATCATTTTAATTTTGTGCGGGAATAACGAACAGAAAATAATTTATTCTTATTATTCACGATCCATTTTAATCAGAAGAGGATCGCATTATTCTGTTCTTGTGCGAGTTTAGTGCCGAAATCCAGTAATCATTATAATCCGATTACTGAAGTGATTAATAAGTTTTAATTAAATAATTAAAACTCAGAAGGTAACAGTGCAATCATTACTAATCTTGATCTGAGCGCCATAACCTGTACTTTTTTCAACAATAACCTGTACTGACGCAAAACACAAAAACATTTTAAGATTACACCACGTCTCAATTTATTATACAAATTTGTTATTATTAATTAAGCTATATGTTAGTTGTAAGGGTTCTCACTTGATAAATATTGTCACTAAAAAAGCAAGCATTGATGAAACGCGCGATCTTTCAACAGATCGTTTTTTTTAATTTTGTTTACTTTGCGAAAGTAACCTAAAAACTTTGTTGATAAATTTTATATCAAAAGGATTATTGGATATTGTGTAGGCATAATTGTTTTCTTTCGTGTCTCAAAGAATTCACAACTGAGATAATCATAATCTTAATGTTAAAAATAAATAGCATCTGGACTTAACCAGATTTATAATTCATGTTCTGAGCAAGCCGTATAAGGCATATAATAACTGACTTTTAATTGTACAACTTTGTACAACTGAGATAATCATAATCTTAATGTTAAAAATAAATAGCATCTGGACTTAACCAGATTTATAATTCATGTTCTGAGCAAGCCGTATAAGGCATATAATAACTGACTTTTAATTGTACAACTTTGTACAACTGAGATAATCATAATCTTAATGTTAAAAATAAATAGCATCTGGACTTAACCAGATTTATAATTCATGTTCCGAGCAAGCCGCATAAGGCATATAATAACTGACTTTTAATTGTACAACTTTGTATGTTTGCTTTATATTTGTTTTTTTTTTAATTCTCTATGAGGGTATAAATAAAACCCGTTACTAACAGCATCACCTGATTTTGATTTATTTCTATAGGATAATTGAATATTTTCTTTTAACAAACTTAAACAACCTTCTGTTGTGTTTAACATATTGGAATAACATTGCCAAAAGGTGACACACAATTATATTAAATTTTCTAATCATTCAGTGAGTATATGTGTGGGTTTTACACGGGATTTTCCCTGAATAAATCCGTGTGGCGCCCACTAATTAATAAACAAGGTAATCTAACCTTGCAACCAAAGTGAGTTGGTGTTTGTAAGCTGAGTTGACAGTTTAGTGAACTTCTAGTAAACACGATCAGGTACGTAAAGGTATATTTTTGTTTATGATATTGTCCAGACATTACGAGACATGACATACTCAGACTACCTGCAATCTGGAGAAGAAGTTTTACTACCAGTTTCAACCATACGAGAACTATTGTCAAGCGACCAACTGCTATACTTCACGTTTCAACTTAAGCTAATTTAGCATTTAATTATAATCAACATCACTATTTTATTTATTTAATATAAGGGAATTCTTTTTAAACAAGTATAATTAAACCATTGTAAACACACTGTGAGTAACTTTGAATGTTTCATTTTAAATTACTTTACTACATTAGTAACCTTCAATTAGAAACAACTATTCTAAACATTGAGTTATCTCAAAAGAATATTTCACACATAGTTGAACTTTGTTTTAACGAGACTTTTAATATTTTAACCACGAATAATAATTGTAAACACAACCCCAAATATCGTTTTATTATAAATATATACACCACCCCAATATTCCTTCGTCATAGCGCTCAGATCACACACGTCACTATAATTTCGAATCCGCAAATGCCGGTCATTAACTCCGGTCAAAATCACCCCTCGGGTTTTTAATTTGAATTCTAAATTTCATCTTATTACACAGAAATCATACATATTAAGCTTAAACAATTTTCTGGGTTACCTTATATGTTTAAGTTTACAATGATTGACTGACGAGCACGTGGTATCTGCTAATACATTTATAATTACTTCAAAAAATAACCAGACTTCATGGAACCACAATTATAAATTCATACTTGCTTTAATTCTTATGTTTTTAAATTTTGAACTGTCTATAACATTATTTCTTTATCTTGATTGTAAAATAATTTTACCATGTGCTTGTATATTTACCGGCACAAACATGGACCGCCTGAGCCACACTCACACAAGATCGTTACATTTCACACACACAAACCCCAATTAAATTAATATTACATATAAACTCGCAATACTGGCTCACCTAAAGCTCTTTAATAAAATTTATCTTTATCTAGGCATAGTGGTGTCACAATTTACGCCGTCACAATCCAAGCCGCACCAAAGTTGAACGAGAAAAGACAGCGATGAAGGCTCAGCGCTAACTTATAAAACATTCCTGACTAAATTTCATTGACAAGCGGACGCCACGGCCTGCCAAATGACGTCACCACTCAAGGTCGATCTCGATATCAAAGCGGGCATCGCAACATGCAGTGATAGTGCACCGAACGCACGGAAAATAAAATGAAACCGGCCGTGGTGTTTACCTTTCAATATAACCACGGCACATCTTTTCTCATCCTCTTTCCTCAGTGTCCGTGCCTCTGCACCATATAAATCAACGCTCCACACATAACATTTGGCCAATCTTTTCTTAAAAACTTATTAATTTTGCCACACAGCAATCTTTTCTTCCCATTAAATGCCTCTTTCACTATATCAATTCTTGCTCTAATTTCATGAGAGCAGGACATATCTTCACTTATCAAGCTTCCAAAATATTTAAACAACTCCACCTATTGTATCTTGTCTTGCCCTATCTTTACTTTTGCCCTTTTACCTCCTCTGCTAATCACCATACACTTAGATTTTTCCTTATTAATCCTCATTCCATATTCGTCGTATACTAAATTCAAATCATTTATCATTAAGTAGATCTAAAAAAGAAAGAAACATTTCTTGTGAACATTCTGCAACTGTGTCATAGTTGCAGAGATGTTGTATTTTATTAGAAAGTTTTCTTTATGCAATTATTAATAATGTTAACAAATGAACTGACAAAGTCAAAACGTTAGTACGACGCATTGATAAAAATAAGCAATAAGTTTGTTCTTTGTTTGCGGATATTATTTATCTGTTAAATCATAGCAGAACAATATACTTTATATTATGTCGTAAAGTATGACTGATTAAGATTGAATCAGCAAAGTTAATGAAATTATTTCCAATAAAACGATATTGTCGTTCATTCAGTATATTGTTAAATTAAAAGACGTAGCAACAATTACACCCTTTATAAACAACATAGTACAAATTTTAATTTCATATCATTTATAATAGTAAAAACAAATTAATAAACTTTTATTAAGAAAAAGTAATGTAGAATATAGCATAGGCTTTGGTTGAAGCTTATAAAAATTAATACTCTATTAATTTAATTTTATTTTAACAACTTAAGTTGGAAAAAAGTATCTGCGCAAAAACAGCTACACAAGCCTTCAGACAATTAAATACAAAAATGCAATGATAGAAATATAGCAATACCAGTTAAATCCATCTATACCATAATACCATCTATTGCCATTAAAAGTTTTTCATACATTTTTTCATACTTAACTGCAGGGGGAACAGGACCGCAAAAATTATTATTTTGAGACACACCACTTATGGCGTGCCCTTGATATAACATAAATTACTGAAACACTACGCTGTAATAATGATGTATAGTTGATAAATGAAATCATCTACATTGCGTAGATTATATAGAATATGAGATTCTTCTCTGGTGTCTATCGGCAATTTCTAGTCTGTTGCGGACTGCAAGAAAGCAATAATCATCGGTAGAGCTCTGAGATCGAAAGCAATTAAGAGATTCAGAATGAAGGACAAACAAGTATTCAAATTGGTTACAAATCCATTACTTCTTAAAAAATGCTTTACTTGATTACCTAAATTACATAACAAGAGGTACACATATATAAGCTCTCACCGCAGTAAATCATTGGAAAGAAGATCACAGGAGGCTACAAATTAAGCAAACAAAATTAAATAGTATGACCAACTTATGGTAACACGAAATATGGAATTGTTGTTCCGTTATTATATTCTTACAAATTTGTTAGGGGAATTTTTTTATATACTATGGATATATAATGTAGTTTGCATGCATTTTTATTCCAAGGAGCACTACCAGTAAAAATATGAGATTTGCCTTGGTTTCCTACTTCATAGTCTCCAGGGACGTTTCTGCAGCTTACTACAGGTAACCGGCTGCACCATTTCAGTGATATAAGGTTCCATTTTTCTTCACAATATTGTATTAATATGTACTAGCATAACTTTTATTGCTCTTTCTTTTTAAGATAGTCCAATTATACCATTTTGATTTTGCTGTATTGGATACAACATGAAACCGGTCGACCACGTTTAATACAAAGTAAGGCAACGGACGGATGTAACAGATAACCTTAATAATAAAGACATACTGTGGTACAACAAATACCGAAACGAATGAAAATTATAATAAATAATAAAGACAAACACGTAAGATAAAATTATTCATTGAAAAAGTTAAGTTCTTGTAGTTGGTGCAACAGTATATCTAAAGCTTACGTCTGTATGACGTAATTATATCTGTTGATGTGGTTTACTGTCTGAATTTTCAGTTGTTACTTGCACAGATTGGTATTCGTTGTTAACAACGAATTATTCGCTTGAGTAAAACTATCCGTGCTTAATAATTGTAAACAAAATAAGGTTTTGTCAACATAATTAGTACTATAATTCTTACCTAAGACCTACCGCTGGGAATATATGTTTTCGTTTAAGCTTTTCATATTACTGCGTCATAAATTAAATAAATCAAAGCGTCTTTCTTCATTTTTTAAAGGGAAATATTTTATGTTGGTAATATTTATTTGTTGGTTAATTCTGGTTTGCGCAAATAAATTGACAAAGTTATTTGAGTTATTAATACTGAATAATAATTTATAAGAGACACAATAATATACTGGTTGGATTTTTGGCGTCTCAAGACTTAAAAAGAAAACAAAATATTTATTTCATCTATATGAAATAAATATGTGAACTTTGAATAAGCGTAATTTGCGTAAAGATAAAAAACCTTTGCGTATTCTTTATGCTGATAATAGCGTAGTACACATAACAGGCTACACATTTATCACTGTCCATTCTGATCAGCAATCAAGTAACGTTTATCAGCCGGCCACATTTCTTTAATATCGAATGTGACCGTTAGTAAGCCATTAATGTTTTACCTACATATTTCTGTGTCTCTCAAAACTTTCTCAAACTTCTCACAGTATTCACTTGAGAAGTGTACTGTAATATTCATGTCGCTTATCGAGTCTTCTCAATGTTCAACGGAATGTTGTATTTGTGTGTACAGATGTATATTTTTATTAAAAATTGGTAACTACAGGGTGATTTGGAGAAACGAAAATTTTTAAATTTGTATTGATAGCTCTTGGCGATTGCTAGCGCTGATTAACATACAGAATCTGCTGACACTATCTTGTTATTTAGTTATCTTGGATACTTAGAATGATGCTTTTGCCATCAGAGCTTTTTAAAAAAAGAATAGAAGTGTGAAGGCGCGTAGAGGATTTCGGTCTCACTTTAATTTAGAACGCCATGATTGTGTTAAATCAGCATATATGCGATTAACACACGGATACGTAATTTTGAGGAAACAGGTTTAGCAATTTAAAAGAAACCTCCACAGGCGGTGGGAACCGTTTGTACACCAGACAATATCGAAGCTGTTTGAGTTGCTGCATAAGAAGTCCACATCGTTGAATCCGTCGTGAAAAGTGTCTTTACGATTGCATACTTCAAGTGTTTGACGAATATTGGTATAGGACATAAATTACCATCACAGCAACAAAGTTAGCGTGTGGTGTGCTGTGTCATCGTGTGGCGTAATAGACCCTCATTTTTTTAAGGACGATGATGACCTTGAGACTAATGTTACATTGCATCGGCACGTCACCATGCTGGAAACCTATGTTGTGCAAAAACTACAGTCATTTTTACAAATTATTAACAACGCTGTGTTGAACAAAACGGATCAACGCCACACACAAAATGAATATCGGTAGCTGCTGTCCAGTTGTATGAAACCGTATATTTTAGAAAAATGGTGACATTACAGATCGCCTGATATCTTAGAGTGTAATTTATTTTTGTGGGGGCACCTTCAAAGTAAAGTTTATCATATTCGACTTGCTACAACGTAGGTCTTTTAACAACTAAAACCGAGAAGCAATTGTCGGAAATCCTGTTTAACCATGCACAATTTACGTAAGAGACAGCAGGAATGTTGGCGCAAAAATAAAACTCACCTAAAAGATATATTCACGAAATAAAATTACTGTATGTATTTTTAAATTACATATTTTTACTATTATACGACACAAATAAATTTATTTAATTAAAAACACTTTTTTATAACAATATAATTAAATAATTAAAAAACCTGATCACTCTAAATTTTTTAAAATCAAGTATCAATTGTGATGTACACAGTTATACAATTACATTAAAAATTTCAAACTGCTGCACACATTTCAATTAAATTTATAACCATATGCCTAAACAACGAGTAATTGAGTTAGAATTTTTAATTTTATGTATGTATTCATATACATCTATAGGTAACTCATACTTATGTAACTCATAATAATATATACATTTTTTTGTAAACGTAGCTTACAAGTTTTATGAAGGCGATCAATAATTTGTAAGGAATGTTGAGGGAAATTAATTTTGTCACATTAATATATAGGCTATACTAAGATTGTATTGTGAATAAAATTCTGCAAAACGTAATCTTTCACATAGACTTTTACAGTTCCCTTATAGTTTTTAATCAATTTTTTACTTGTGGTGCTTCTACAAGTGAAAAATTTTTATAGTAAACACTATATTCGGATTTAAGTAAAAATCACCTTTAGTTCAAAATTAGGTTAGATTTTTATAGTTTAAAAAAATTGTTTATCACTTTTCTTGGTCCTTGGTGTCAAGAAATTTTGAAATTTCTAAACTGTATACTACTTTTCGATTTTTGTAGAAATTCCCTTAAGTTAGTTACTCCAAGTGGAGTTCTGCAATTTTATCAAAACTTTGACCCAATTTTTGACCTCGGTGTGGCAATATTTTTAAATTTCAAAAATCGAACATCATACTCACATTTAATTTGTTACTCAAACTTTGTTACTTAAAATCTCAATTTTGATTTCCTTACATTTTACATTTAGCTTTCCTACCTTTTGGGGAAATCAATTAAAAAAAAATAGAGGTCTGCAGAATAGGGTATGGACCCACATGCCGAGTTTTACAAAAGTCAGTTGATGAATTTAAAAGTTATCTGAGTTATATCCCAAACCGATCGAGTTAAAACTGAGAACTGAGAATATATATATAACTGCAGGTGTTCGACACCGCACGTGCGTAACCAATTTCGCACAATCATTTTCATTATTAACAAATAAAACTTCATCTTCATCAGATATACCAATATTGTCTCAATAATGTTATGTATGTAACTATTCGTAGTACAACATTAATCTAAGTTGCAATACATACAGTGATTTAATATTAACAATACGTTCCAATGCTTGCTGCAGTTACTTAAAATTATCACAAAAATTATTTCTTCTGCAAATAAAAAATAATATTAGCAAGTACGTAATTTTTCAAAAAGCAGAAACGCTAGGCTATTTAATATTAATAATTTGAAGACAGTCATAGCACACGTCTTTCAATAGATTCTGTGTATCCGAGTCACACAGAATTGTTCTGATTGCTTTGTACCACAAAGCCTGTTTGATTTGAAAAGCGTGATTAACGAATGTCACATGTGGGTTCCGACACCGCATGATTTACGCAGACCGAGCATTATCATGTCAATGCATGGGACTATGTCACCTCTTTGAAATGCGTTCTTGTTACTTCCACTAAAATATTACAAAATAATATTCTCAATAACAATGTATGATGCTTACAAAGTTGCCGAATAATGCACAAATAAATTTATGAATAATTAATCATTATAATTTAAAATTTATTATTCAACACAGGTTTAACGAAAATAAAAGTAAATTTAACATGAAACATTTCACATTTCATTTAAGCCATTTAGTTGTTACTTACACCATATTGTCTGTAACCAAATAAAAATGTTAACTGGAATTTAAGTTAAAAATAGTTTATATTTACCATAAAATATATTTGCATATACTTATTGTATATTCCAGTTAGTTTATAATGTAGTACACATTTACGCCTATGTACATTAAAATTTGCATAAGGTCATCAATTAATTGTGCATTATAAAATTTTTGTAACAAATAAAAAAAATTTCTTCATTTTTTCTTACCTGGTGTATTAGAAAAAATTGGCAAACGAATTCCATGACGAATACAAAATCAAACTCAAATGGGTACGTGACCGTATTAATAAAAAATGAACGAAATAAAGCGCCATACCCATCAGAACACGGCATAAGAAAGCACGGCGTAGACCTAGATCATGAGTGGGAGGTGAAAGACCCATACAAGGAGAAGGTACTGTTCATTACGTACAGAGTGTAATGTCCCTTAAGTCGCCTCTGTGAAAACTTTGAAAGAGCGTCGGCTGTCGTGTCTTCAAAGAAATTTCAGCACTGTTTTCCTGTCCGTTTAGAAAAGTCGGGATAGGATTGTTGTATGGGATCGCTAGCCGCCAAACTTGTCGTTTCCCGGCGCTTTTTTCATTTGCTGTAGGAAACAATATATTTCCTGCCTTAATCTCAAAAACGTATATGGCACTTTCTGTCAGAACCCCGCGAACGCGACAGCAGTACTGGCGATCGAAACCGACTGCGACACTGAGAACGCTACCAAACACTGTAATGACGTGAGAACGTCATTACGCTGTCGCATCGCGTCTTATCGTAACGTAATAACTGATTCGCCAATTTTTCTATCATCAACGCTGAGAACTGCTGAAGAATTGCTTCTGAGGAAGTGGAAGCTGCTGCGGGGTCAGGCTCGGTAGTGATGTTGGTCGAAGCGGCTTAAAAAACTTGTGGCCTCGGACAGATAGTATGCTATAGACAATAACGCCGACTACATCGGCCAGACGGTCGAGGTTCGCGCTTTACTGTGTTGCCAAGATTACTTATGTCAAACTGGATAGATGGTTCTTCTACAATAACTTCAAGTTGTGTACGGGTCATATTGTGCCCGCCAGAGATCACAGATGTCGGACAAACTTGTTGGACTTCGAGCTCAAAAAGTGTACGCGTCTTCTGGTCCTACGATGCTGACTGGTTTTACCTGCTCATACTTACTTTCCTGTATCCGGCAGCCTTCTTAGAAGGTGTCCGACCCTAGGCATTTTTAGAGTCTAACTGCCGGCTACTTGAATGCGCTACTCGAATATCCCGGACGCGTGTAAATAAAATTAGTCTGAACACACTGAACAGCATAAGTTTTATTTGTGTCACTTATGTACGGTAAAAATCTCAAACATTATAACAACACAACAGGAGTGTGGCAATATAAGTAGTATAAAACAAATGTCACAGCTTATAAAACTAACGTTTACGAGTGAAAGAAAATAGAAAATCTCAAGAAGATAACATTAATAAAAACACAATCTCACTGTTTATTGCAAAGCCCCTCAAATCATACAAACAAACAAATCAACCTCAGAATCGATCCCTGTCATTTGAATTGTAATGAAAGAATAAACAAGATAATAAAATGTTTTAAAAATAAATCAAATATTCAAAACGCGACGCCACAGATTAACCATTAGCCTGTTAGTTAAGTTAGTAAATAACGCTTCTGTGTTTACGTATTACGTACACACAGACGTTTGCTACAAATGTATGTGCGCGCGCGTGATTAACAAAGGTACCCAATCACTAAACAACGCATTACGCTTGTGTTGCAGACGCATCGTAGGCTGCAGTATCCTGCTTAATCTGCACGTATAATGTAATAACAGTCTGCTACAGTACAACACAAAGGCATAAGGTAAACACAAACAAGTAAAGCAGCGCACACAAAACCCTTACATTTACTCTGAGAGTATTGTTACGACGGTCTACGTAGCTACAGTGGAAACAAAATAATTACAAGACACCAATCAAGTCACTAATCACACCTTTAATTGTTATAGTAAAACAGTTCGTAATTAACAACACAGTGTCTACAACAAATCAAATGAAAATTGTTCATACGCAATAAAATGTCCACTAATATTAAAACTCAACTGTATTACAATTATACCGTCAGAATATAAAACGCAACACTTCACTAATAACTACTTGAACGTACACCGTAATAACTCGAACCGCTCTGTAAATATATCGCACTAATACTCTCGAACCGCACAGTCAAAAATCTCGCATTGAACTGAACCTAAGGCCGCTACCCGATATATTTATAGTCACGCTCACACACCAGAAGCTTCCAAACTGCGTCTTATCTCTCGCGAACTACGTAATTGCTACGGCCTTGACACAGTCCGAGCGCCCGAGCGAAGCCTGGCACAGTCGAGAAAATTCCCGCAAATGCGTCTAGTAGCACGTACACCGCACGCTTACATCGAGATCCTTCTGGCATATTCGATAAACGCGTAGATTGTTCTGTGCTGTCGTAGCACTTCCCCCTCCTTAAGCCTGTTCGTCCCGAACTGGCAAAGCGTCTCTAAATTTGTACTTAGCCAGGCGATCTAGGTGGACGACCTTGAACTTTCGCTGTCCTTCCTGTTGAATCCGATAAACAACATCGTTAATTCTTTTTTTCACAGTGTAGGGCCCTTCCCAGTTAGACTGAAGCTTAGGTGAGCGACCACGACGGCGCTTTGGATTGAACAACCAGACCTGATCTCCTTCTTGGAAACCCACACTATTGCTGCGAATGTCATACCGAGTTTTCATTTTATCACTGGCAATCTTCAGCCGTCCTCTTACCAAACGATTCATTTCTCGCAGTTGGTTTTCTAATTGCGAGGAATAGTTCTTTGGCTCTTGGGACTGAGACTCAGGTGATCCAAACATCAAGTCCCCAGGAAGACGAATCTCCCGCCCAAACACCAATTTTGCTGGAGTCATGCCGGTTGTGTCATGTACTGATGACCTATACGCCATAAGGAATAGTGGTATACGTTGGTCCCTGTCTGTTTGGTTCTCGTCAACAACTTTCGAAAGATGCTGCTCAAGTGTCCTGTTGAATCTCTCAACCATCCCGTCCGACTGAGGATGCAGAGGCGTTGTCCTGGTCTTTCGAATTCCAAGTAGACGGCATAATTCTTTAAACACTCCTGATTCGAAATTTCTCCCTTGATCCGTATGGATTTCCATAGGGGCTCCATAACGGCAACAGAAGTTGTGAACTAACTGCTTTGCCACAGTGGTAACATCCTGATTTGGAATTGCGTAGGCTTCCACCCACTTAGTAAAGTAGTCACCTACAACCATGATGTACCGGTTTCCATCGTCAATAACTGGGAATGGTCCAGCAATGTCTATGGCAATTCTCTCTAAAGGTTGTCCAACGTTATACTGTCTCATTTTTCCCTTGCTTCTGGTTTGTGGGCCCTTGCTTGCAGCACATATTTCACACGTCCGAATCCATTCCTCTACGTCGTGGCGAAGATGAAGCCAATAGAATCGCTTCCGTATTTTGTCAAGGGTTTTGTTAACGCCAAGATGGCCTCCAGATGTTCCTTCATGCATCTCCTTCAAAACAGACTGCACTTTACTTCGGGGAACTATCAACTGCATGACCACGCCTCGTCCATCTGCACTTTCCCAAGCCCTTTTCAGCAATCCGTTTTCTAAGGTGAGAGATTCCCATTGTGCCCAGTAGCCCTTCAGCACTTCGGAACCATGGCAGATATCTTGCCAATCCGGGCGGCGACCTTCCTCTTTTGCTGTCAAGATCGGTCCAATGTCTTCATCAGTCATCTGCTCTTGTCGACAGTCTTGTGTTGTCCAGCCATCAGCCAGGAAATTTACAGTGATGGCTTGAACATGTTCGCTTGAGTTTTGTTCTTCCTTTCTGTGGCAATGTCGGCAGTCTTCCGGGCATGGTCTTCGTGATAAGCCATCTGCATTACCGTGCAGGCGCCCCCGCCGATGTTGTACCTTGTAGTTGTACTCTTGCAGACGTTCGAGCCACCTTGCCAACTGTCCTTCCGGATTTTTAAATCTCAAGAGCCATGCAAGTGCAGCATGGTCGGTACGTAGTGAAAACTCTCTCCCATAGAGGTATTTATGGAAGTGCTCCAAAGCTCTGACAATTGCCAACAACTCTCTTCTTGTAACACAATAATTTCTCTCTGGTTTAGAAAGCGTCTTGCTGTAATACGCTATTACTCGTTCTTCACCGTTCTGCACTTGAGACAAAACTCCTCCTAGACCAGTATTGTTTGCGTCTGTGTCTACGATGTACTTCCCTTCGGAAGCTGGAAAAGCGAGAATTGGCTGCGAACATAATGCAATCTTCAACGTTCTAAATGCTTGTTCACACTCTCTCGACCATTGGAAGTTTCGTTTATTTTCCGTTAGCTCATGTAGTGGTTTAGCAATAGTAGCGAAGCCTTTCACAAAACGTCGGTAATATGAGCATAACCCCAGGAAACTCCGAACTTCGTGTTTATTCTTCGGAACTGGCCAGTCTCTTACGGTGTCTACTTTATTAGGATCCATGCTAACGCCCGCTGCCGAAACCAGATGGCCCAAATACTGTACTTCCTTCTGGAATAGAGAACACTTCTTCGGGCTCAGCTTCAGTTGTGCACCGTGAATTCTAGTTAGAACTTCCTTAAGGTTTTCCAAATGATCTTCGAAAGTCTTTCCGATCATTATGACATCGTCTAAGTAAAGTAAATTAGTGTAAAAACTGTCCGAGTTCTTTTACCTCACCACTTGAGAGGTCGTTAGAAGATCTGTTCAATAATTCTTGCAGTTCCTCTGGTCATTTAGAAGTATCCGAAGAACTGGGTATTCCGGCTACCCAGGCCACAGGAGTCATTTTGCCTAGGAGCGTATTGCTTTGTAAAGTGATAGCTTGATCCAAAATATTCGCCACTCTAATAGGTACATTTCCGGTTTCGTCAGGTTGTACTAAACTTCTGGCAATTAGTATGCCCGGTGTGCTGACTACCTGGGGTTCGAATATAGAGCACTGATTGCCCCTAGTATCTACCGCAGTTCTAACCATGATGATCTTTTCGAAGTTTGGCGGAACAGTTACGGCCACTTGGTTTATGACGTCCATCGATTTTTCTGCTGTCGTCATTGTTGATAGCATTACCTCTTCGCCTCCGATTCTCAAGACATTGTTTTTGAAGTCGACTATAAATCCGTATGCGTTCATAACGTCCACACCAAGAATTGCTTCATCCACAATGTCTGCAACAAGTACTTGATGATTAAACTCAAGTCTACCGAGGCGTAGGTGTATCTCCACTTTTCCATACACTTTTACAGGCCGTCCAGTAGCTGTTCGCAAGCTGCAAGAGCACCAGATTGGCTTGAGATCTTTCACCACGTCGGGGCGCACAATAGAAACTGTTGCGCCTGTGTCAACTGTAATCGAGGTTGGCCTTTCTTGAACAAATCCGGTAACTACCAAGCTCCCGGCGTTTTTCTGAAGCGTAGAAATTGCGTATTCTCTAGGGGCTTCGTTCCTCCAGTTAGTCAGCACACGCCCCGTTGCACCGACTATTGCTCGTTTCCCTGCTGAATTCTAACCCGACAATCTCGTTGTAGATGTCCAGGTTTCCCACATCGATAACACTTCGGTCTTCCATCCTTTCTTATTTTATTCTGTGGCGCCGACCGTCGAGTCTCTGTTCCTTGTTCTTCTTCCTCATCGTCTGTGCCGTCGCGATCTTTTAGCTCGCTCACTTTATGACTTGTCCAACCAAACGCTGATTTGGCGGCCTCAAATTGCAAAGCATGTACCAGGGCGTCCGCACTGTTCTGGTGTCTTGCCATTCGTAACACTTGCTGTAGTTCGTTATCTCGGACACCGGCAGTAAATGTCTGCATCGCAAAACGCGTTCGAAAATCTTCTGGCGCTTCAGGGTAGGCCAGTCTAATTAGTCTGTCGATACTTGCTTCAAACTCTTGAAGACTTTCCCCGGAATGCTGTCGCCTTGCTCTCAACTGGGTGCAGTACACATCTCGCAAATATTTATCACCATACCGTAATTCCAGAGCTTTTATCAACTCGGCATAGGTGTTCTTTCTGTAGTAGTTCTGCCGCGGGTCCTTTTAATGCAAGAACAAGTGAAACAGCCTTGTCTTTTTCTGTCCAATTATTTGCGCATGCAGCAGCTTCAAATTGGCGGAGGTACGTTGCCCAGTGAGTGCTTCCGTCAAAGGTTGGAGCTTTGACATGAACTGTCCCTACTGCAGGCAAAGTGACTTTCTCTGTTAACTTATTTTCTGTGTATTTTTCTGTCTTGATCACTGGTACAGTCTGTTCAGAAATTTGTTTTGGTTGAATCTTCATGCACTGTTCAACTTCAATTTTAATTTGTTCTCTTATGTTTGCCATTGAGTTTTCTACTGCAGATATTTTTGTTGACATAACTTCTTCTACAGTCAAGACAGATTTTTCTACTTTAGCTATTTTATTTGACATGGATTCTTCTACGTCAGATATTCTGGTAATCTGATTGTTGAGCTCACCTCGTAATTTACCTACGTCACCACGTAGGAGACCCAATTCTGCGGTAGTATGTTCTTGCATCTGCTTCTGCATAACTTCAAAGAGAGCTTCCGTTTTATCTGCTTCTTGCTTACGTTTTTCATCCTGTCGTTTTCTGCTTCTTCCGCCTCCTACCTGCGTTTCTCATCCTGTCGTTTTTCTGCTTCTTCCGCCTCCTGTCGTCGTCGTTCTTCTGTCTCCAACAACAGCGCCTGGAAATTTTCCATCATCTGATTGGTGTCTTGTGCTTATTTTGTTTCCACTGTACCTACGACGATCGAATAGGCCGTCGTAACAGTGGTGTCAGAACTGGGATAGAACGATTAACAGTGGAAACAGTGGATACTTTGTACAAGACGAGTGTTATTCGTAATTAATCGATATAAAGAATGAGTTTGGCCGTAATCTTGAATAGAAAATTAAAAGATTACAAATAATGGTGGAAAGAACCTTTAGAAAGAATGTCAGATTCCAGACTACACAACCAAGCCTGTAAATGCAAACCTACAGGACACCGGTGTGTGGGTAGACCTAGGAAGAGATGACTGGAGGATCTTTGAAGTCGGAACAGGCAGCACCTTGCCTATGCCGTGTTGTGAAGATGATGATGATGATGATGATGTTTTATATTGTTTATACACGCACAATTGCAGAATTTGATATTGTCTGTAATTTTTTCTATGCGTTCGGGTTTTTTATTTCAATTTAGTGTTAGTATTGTTTTTTTCCTTTGTCACTCTGTGCCCTTGAAAGTCTGCAGTATATCTCGGGTAAGACGACACCAGACCACTGGCGCGTAGAGAAGAATGTATCGTTACGTCCCAGACGTGGTACCGTTCGATTCACTCCCACGTTTAGAGACTTTAAAAACAAATTGTTTTCACTTTCACAGTTACAGCAATATTACTATAACTATTTAATATTTTAACATAAGGGTTTTAAATGTATCAATATATAGTGGAAATGAAAAACTACCGGGCTGTTGAGCCGTGGTCGATTGTTGAAAGCTTGGTTCATTATTTCCTCTAAACGCTTCGGCCACCCCGGGGGGGGGGGGTAGGCATTTGTTTATAACTCAGCTTGAGGTGCGTTAGGCCTGACGTCCTTTGTTGAACGCGTTGCTGTTGAAGATGGACTTCTGTGAGTGGTCAAAAAATATAGAAATAAGAATAAACTACGGACCACGGCCCGGTAGTTTATGATTTTCGGAATGTTGACTCCGGACGTAATATCCTTTGTAATAGATTATCAATACAATTCGTTAATACTGAATCAATAACAATAATATTGTAACGTGACATATGAGCCCTAAGATTTCAGTGATATAAAATTATAACACATGTCAGATAATGAGTCAAAGAGACAAGCCAAATAATTTGTCTAAAATGCCAAGCTCAACGCTACATGAGCTAACAATCACCAAATGTAAACTCACAGCCATAAGAGTCAATAAACTGATGGTAAATACAAATGAAATGACATTATAGTGAAGAGAAATTGCACCACATAATGATTGTACCAACAGAAACAACCACCCAATAGTTTTCGGTCAGTGAAGAATCAAAACAACACAAGAATCAGAACAACACAAGAAAGAAGAAAGAAGAATCAGTGAAGAACCAAACAATACAAAACCAAAACAAGAAAGAAGATTAAAGATTAAAGAGATTGACAGAAAACTGACTAACTGAGATGACCAGTATACTACAAATAATGTTATAAATGAATAAGAAAAGAAATGTTATACAAAGGAATGAAAATAACAATAATACTTATTGTTTAGAAGCTGTAAATTAAGCATAGTAACAAGATATGCACAACACCAATGTAACAAAACGAGTATTAATGTGTCTCACAATATCAGCAAACAATAGCCTAATAATCTGAAAATCGTATATAAAAGCAAGAGAATAAATAAAAGGTTATTAGTTATCTTTATTAAAACCAGATATGTAAAAAATAAGGTTAAAAGAATACCAATGTGAGTCAAACTAACATACACATTGTTACCACCAATGACCAAATAACATAACCTATGATGTAGGTAAGATTCACCTAAATTCACAACTAACAGTAGGAAAAACCTACCCAAACCAGAATGTAATATATGTAAAAGCAAGTAGAAATAACAATCTTTCTACAGGTAACAAAATTAGGTAACCAAAATAAACTTTAAATAAGAAAGTAAGCAATGAAAGTGAACCAAAACCCACCAAAATGGATTTCACTACATAAAACTTGTATAAAGTCATATTGTAGAAACGAAATGTCGATGTTAATACCACAATTAGAGTGTAATACCACTACTGTACTATTGTACAAAGATAATAAGACAGAATACAATATGTTACAATTGTATTTAAGTGCACATGTCATGTGACACCAGGTGTAACTAGTATTGTTTAACCAAATGCAATGTAAAAAAGTCTAGTGTAGTAAACACACCAAGTCCAGTACTAAGACAATATTATTACCCATCTATTGTAACTAAGAGGTAATAACAAAAAGAACTCAAATACTAGAAAAGAGTAATATTAAGTAGGCATCTAATGATGAAAGATAGAGACCACTTAATTAACCAAAAATGACCAAAATTTACCTAATTTTCCAGCTAACAAAGGTAATCAGTAGTAGTAACCCTTTGTTATCATCAACTGGAAACAAATGGAAAGTAAATAAACACTTTCTAATAATTGAAATATGTTAATATAAATGTAAGTACCTAGGCTAAGATGACAGTAGAATAAGAATTGTAATTTATAAATAAATCTAAGTAAATAGCAACTAAGGAGTGTATGAGAACTTGGAAGGCATGCCCTCAAGTGGGTATGAGTGCCATTATATAGTGATAATAAAGATTTAAATATAAAATAATACTGTCAAGTGAACCGTATTAATCACAAACATTAACTTCCTTAATAATGGACCAAACCACACCATGAGTAGACTCAAATAATAGAGCCAAGTGTTACGAATCCAGTGATATGCTCAGATTTAAAATCGGAATAATATTAACAAAGTTATTACAATTATAAAGAATTTGAGTCAAAATGAGAAAAACATTCATAATCTCGAAACCAAAGGCCCACGCCAACCTTAACAATTGAAATAAAACGCCAATTTTGGACGTTTACTGAACGGAACGGCAGAACGAGGCCTGCGTTCTGGTCACTTTTTAACCAACATTCGAAGCGATGAGATGTCGTCCAGCGAGAGAAAAAGTCAGCTGATTTGTTAATGTGTGCGCGTCACCAAGTAAACAGAGTGACCTAACCTAAAAATTGTGATAACGAATATACATTAGTATCAGTGTGTGAAGTGCAACAGTGCGTAATAAGGATTGCCCAGTGTACAATCCAGGGCAATTCTGGTATTAAAACTATAAAAATAAAAGGGAGTATAAGTGATTATTACTATTTCAATCAAATCATGAAAAACGATATTATCGAAACATTTAATAACAATGAACGTAGGTTAAGATGTATTTTTAACTATGACTGAACAACAAATGACAATCCTCAGAGATTTAATTAATTTTATTTTGTGAATTTATTAAACTTATAATTAATTTCTATGCATAGTAATTATTTTTCGTGTGATTTTACCACACTAGATGGCAGTTGTCAAACATAACATATCAATTAATTTAACCAACAATTGCTAATGACTGAGGCTTGTCAGGTGATTGAATTATTAACGAAAATTAATATAATACTTCTATGTGTTTATGTTTTATGATTTAGGGAAGGAACCTACTATCATAATATTTCAATGGTAATTTTATTGTGAATAATAACCAAGGTTGCCAGAATATATGGTTACTGACAGCCATGCAATTATACCTATATAACACTAAATAATGAATCAGATGTTTAACCAAATAACACTGTTTCAAAATATATAATTTCATTGTTCATTTTAATTGTATTATCAAGAATTATCTTGACATTAATTAACTTTGTTTCAAGCATTTATTGTCCATTGAATCTAATAATTTTACTAAACTGTAATGTCCAGATTAGAGGCATGGTTATTATTTTGTGTATTAATTATAAGTGACTGAATTATAGTCAACACCAAAGTATTTAATAACAATCTATGAGAGTTCTATTCAATGACTTGGTATCCTGTTAGCTCAAAGAACACACGAAGGCATTGAATTAATTTTAACCAACAAACATTTAGATACATTAATTTGTAAACAGTTCTGCCACCCTGAGGCAAATTTTTGTAAAGTTGAAAGTCTCATGCTTATTATCTATATTATTTTGAATCTAATTATAAATCATATTTATGCTCATTCAGAACGAGCACTTATTTTGAATAAAACGATTGTTGACATAAGAAACAGAGTCAGTCAGATTATTTCTATAGATTAGTTGAAAACAGGTGGATGAATTTGATTGGTCAACTCAACAAGCGGCGGCGATTACAAAAACGGTAAGTCCGTATATACTGGATTGAGAGTACGACCCTGCGAGTTCGACAAGACACACCAAGTTAAGTGTTTATGAGTGCAAATTGTTTGTGTTTTCAGCACGAAAACTATACCACCGATTCAACGAGTCAACGGAAGAACTTCTGAGTGGATAAACTGACCGAAGTAAAAACACTTCGTTAAATAATTTCTTGTGCTTCAACCGACTTATCAAGCTGGATTCAACGCTAGGTTGAATTGAGCCATAAGTCAAAATAATACATCAATAAACATAAATTTTGCAAATATTAAAACAAAACTAAATAGGAACCCCTCTTAATAACTTGTAACTTGTAACCCCTCTTTCAATCTTTTAGACTTTATAAAAAAAACCTTTTCATTTTTTTTTTTTTTTTTTTTTGAAAGAGGGGCCACAAGTTATTTAAAACTAGGCAAGAGCCTAGAGAAGCCAAAAATGCGCTGGGTCCAGTATGACGGGACTTGCAATTAAACTCGAAGGCTAAACAAAAATAACAAATTTTATTAGCAATACCAAATTCAGACATTCAATGTACCCTTGATTGAATTAAAAAAATTTCATTTAAAAACCTTAATCAACTCCCTAACATTATCACATTGTGTAATATAAACAGGTAACATCATAGTTCATAGTTAAATAATTTCTCATCAATATATATATATATATATATATATGTATGTACATATATCGCACACACATGTTCACCTGGCTGACAGCCTATATATATATATATATATATATCTTTTCACCATACCTCAGGATAATATGAGACCAGTATCTGTCACCAAGACCCCCATCTCAAACTCCCGTAAACGGATAAAGTACCTAGCCTGCTTTAAAAACTTTTCATTTAAAACAAAATCCATTGGCTCGTCGGATTATAACAAAGTTACAACAAGGACATTATTAGAAGTATTCAAAATTTAGGAATGTTCACCCAAATATTAATGTGCCATCGCAAGGTCAACATGACTGCACGGTCTTATAAAATGTATAACAAATTTATAATTGAGAAGTAAGAATCGGTAGTGTGCTCATATTAACAATTCAACAATTAATGCACTGGCTATGGCAGTAAAGAAATGATAAAAATTTACTTATTACTGAATTATCAAACAGCTGACATAAATTTAAAAAAGTATAATAAAATTTATAATTACAAAGTAAGAACCGGTAGTGTGCTCATATTAACAATTCAACATTAATGCACTGGCTATGGCAGTAAAGAAATGATAAAAATTTACTTATTACTGAATTATCAAACTGCCCACATAAATCAAAGAAATGTATAAAAACAATTTTAATTAAGAAAAATTTATAATGTAAAACTTGATAAAACATAGTTGAGTTGTTCATACAGAAATGGGTAGACCACAGGCAAGGCCATGCGCCAAACCAGATGTAACAAAATTTAACAAGTCAGAAACCTGTGGATGACCGCACCAACAGGTGATGATGACAGGTCAAAGCACCCCCCAAACCCCTAAATAATCTTAAAAAACCAAACCCATATAAATCTATGAATACCATCAAGAAAATGCCCAACCAAGTAATGCAAGTATAATTAACAGCCCTACAAATCAGTAACCTTAAGTTACGCACACTTTTGCAATGAGAGAAAATTTTAACAGCAAAATCGGGTGACGCACGACCCCGTCCGGGTTTACACTTAATCTGGGGGGGGCGTAAGCATTTGAAAAATGAATCTGAAAAAGTTGTAATCACTAAATGTCCCGCTGGACTCGTGCACAAACAAAATCATGTAACTGGAGTTGTTCCAGGAATTAAATCACAAGTTCTACATTGTAGCGGCCCAAAAATATTTCTGAAAGGTATAAATGTCACCTGGCTGAGTCCATCACAAAACCTGAGGTAATTGCAGCGTGTAGTTCATGTCCTCCTCCCGGCGGCTCAGACGGAGAATCGCTAGTTTTATGCCATTGGTGGCAGGTGATCGGCCACCAGCTGGAGTGAATCGGGAAATCGGCTTAGATCAGGAACCCGGAGAGTCGCTGAGCGATTATTTATGCATAGCAGATAGACAAATTTAAAGATCAAAATCTCACTGCATCCGGGAGGAGAACGACTGTCTAATTCAAGCGCTGTAAGTGATCTGCGTCAGCTTGCACGGAAAAATCAACTACGCCGCCTCGATCCCAGAACGCGCGCGGATCAACATAGCGAAAGTAATGATAACGCAGCGGGCACGGCTAAGATAATTAATTAACAAGCCCCGCAATGACAGTCACATAATTAACTAGGAAATAGCCGAGTTATTCCAAAACTCGGCAAACCCCCACTCCAAAAGCGCAACATGGTTGCCCCAACTGGAACTCAGTGGTACACCGCAATGTACCACCCTTACAGTCATACTCGATTTGCTATCGGTGTTCCCACCAGCCATGGCTCCCAGGAGAACAGCCCTACAATAACCCACAATCAAAATTTACAACCATTAACAACGAAACAACAGCACACTATCACTCTCCATCATAACTTTCAAAACAGGGGAAACTGACGGTCTCCAACTCTCTAACTTTCTCCATGATAACCTTCCAGAACAGGGGAAACTGACAATCTCCAGGACCACAATCTAATCACTTCTGGCAAGTCTCTCTAACTCCTTATCGTTTTTTTTTTACTGGAGGGGTAGGAAAATCGGGAAGATGAAACCGGGCAAGGATCATTGAAGGTCACGAGCGAGAACTAAGGGTAAGGAAATGGTTCCCTCCGAAAAGGAGAATGACTGGAGGAAACCAAGGCTCGCGTGGGCAGGGGCGCAACCCTGAAGTAGACGAACACCACTGGGACTGTGGGGAACATCTACCCGCTACCTGTTAACCGCTTCTTCTCACCTTTCTGTGACGGACCTTAGGTACTCGTTCCTTTCGGACTCCACTTCCTGAGAAATTACCTCGCATTGAGCTGTACTGGCGGGTTTCCTCCGAATCAGAATCAAGGCTACTTACCTCACTACTTTCACCCCGATTTGGATTATCCTCACCATCTAACTCCTCTGCTTCTGCCTTCCCTGCTTCTGCCTTCCCTGCTTCTCTTTCTTCCACTTCTTCCCTTTCTTCCTCTTCCGCAATTTCCCCTTTTTCGTCCCCATAATCCAAATCAACCTCATGACACTGCATCTCCTCACCACCTTCCAGTTGCTCGCCTGATCCATCTTCAACAGCATCTTCTCCCAGCTCCTCACCGATTTCTGCATCGCCCTCGTCACCGGCTCCTTCACAAACTTGTTCACTAACCTCCTCTCTAATCTCATTTTCACCAACACGTTCATCATCAACATCATCGCCATCACATCCACTACCACTATCCGAACACTGCACATCCTCATCCTCTTCTAGTTGCTCCTCTGGTCCGCATGAAACTTCTTTCCGTGCTGCGGCATCTTCACCACTACTTACAGAAGGCGTCTGCACATCTTCACACACTACATCATTCTCACTCACACACTCCACAACGCTGCAACCAAATTTCTCCTCAACTTCTACCTCATCTCCTTCCACCACACTTGCGTCATGGACATCCCCTTGTCCATCCGCAACCTCAGAAACCCTTGCAGCCTGGACCTCCCCGTGTCCATCCGCAAACTCAGACTCTTTAGTCTCCCTAACACCAATAACTATGTGCAGCATCTGCAGACCGCTGTTCTGCCTCTTCCTTTGATTCCTCTCCTTCACCACTCTCAGCAACTACAACGTCCTCAACACTTTCCACCCTGGAATCCAGCTGTCCAGGGTCATGTGCAATGACTAAATTAATTTCTACTGGCGATGGTAAAGCTACACCATCAAGTGACTTCTCATATCCCTGCGTAGGCGATGACGGTATTACCGGATCTGGAACCGCCACGAACCTAGATGGAGATACAGGAACAAATTCTGCTGCATCTGGATTCAACCATGACACCCTCTTCGAGTCCTGTAATTCAGTATCAGTAGACGTTTTCTTGTCGTCTTGTGTTGATCCACAGAAGTTATTCCGCTTTTCTTCTTCTGCTTCACATTCTTCATTCACTACTCTATTAGGCACTGGTAATTCCTCTGGAACCTTTAAAGTCTCACTTTTTTCCAAATAGGAATAACTTGCTACCGGTTCCCTACTTGCCGATGTTTATTCCCTAATATAAACTTTTCTTCCCCTGTTAAATTCACACTTATTTCTTTTCTGCGCTGTGGCCGTTATTACCGTCTTCTCACTTGCCACCCCCCTGTAGCCTCCATTACTTCCGGAATATTCCGTTTTTCTTACCTTTTCTTGTGTTCTCCTCCAACCGCCATGTTTGTCTTCTTTAGCTCTTCCTAATGAACCACTGGAGTATTGGACATCTTTAGCCGCTCTTCCCCGGGACTCGTCATTCGCCTGGACAGTCCTGGCATGCGCACACCACCGGTCCAGGTCCGCAAAAGAACGTGGAGGATCTGCGAAAACCAGCCGGGATCTCTCTTGGGGATTCAGACCCTCTCGTATTACCTGTATGACTTCCGTCTCGAGCAACCCCAACCTTAATATACGGGCAGCTTTCCTTATATCATGCACGAAGTCCCCTAACGCCTCTCCGTTGGCCTGTAGGCGATAGAATAACTCAAACTTAAGCTGGGCACGTCGTCGAATGGGTAGGAAGAAGTTCAACACCTCCCCATGGAAAGCGTCAACACTGCCACCTCGACGCAGAGTGTTGGTGACCAGCTCAGCCAACGGACCCCGGCAATACGGGTATATAAGAGACAAGACCTCCCCATCGGACACCCCCGGGAAAACTGCCAACTGCAGCACCAGGTCCAAGAAAACCAGCAGCTGGTCCTCATCAAATCCATTCACCACCGGAAATTTCTGGAGAACGCCTGAAATGGGGTGGGGCAACTTCTGATAGCATACCGCCGCCAGAATTGCACAATTCACAACAAACAACAATAAAACAAATCCCCACTAAACACCTAACACAACATGACCTACAAAAACTGAAAAACTTGAGTACTAACTCTCTTCCATCAAGTGGACCCCCGGTTTCCCTAGCGCCGCAAAAACCTGATCCACTCCAGAACCAACTCTCCGTCAGCCACCACTCTCAAGAGGAGAAACACATCAAAACACTAACACAGAACAACAATACACACCACCGAACAACTACCACAACATATAACATCCCAACAAAGACACTTCTTATAAACAACAAAGACTAAATCGGGCCAATGACAGTACCGATCTTCGGTCGGGCCACACCGCATCCAGCTAACCTCACGCGCAGTAATTCGACCCTGAATTACAAACATCGTGCACTGCCCATGCAACGCTCAAGACCCCCCGGCAGTTAAAGTCTCAAAAAAAATCCCAACTAAAAAAACGCATGCCACGTGGCGGCCCCAGGTTTACAATTCAAAATCGATTAACAATTATTCATTCACATAATAGACTCAATATGATAGAAGCAGAGATTTTAAGTTAAACAAAATATTTAAAGTTCCAATTTGCCGGAACTATTCCCGAGTCTGCAAGCCCCGTCACACCAAAGGACCCAAGGTTCGACCCTAGAATGAACCACGCTCTGCTACCAATTGTAACCCCTCTTTCAATCTTTTAGACTTTATAAAAAAAACACTTTCCATTTTTTTTTTTTTTTTTTGAAAGAGGGGCCACAAGTTATTTAAAACTAGGCAAGAGCCTAGAGAAGCCAAAAATGCGCTGGGTCCAGTATGACGGGACTTGCAATTAAACTCGAAGGCTAAACAAAAATAACAAATTTTATTAGCAATACCAAATTCAGACATTCAATGTACCCTTGATTGAATTAAAAAAATTTCATTTAAAAACCTTAATCAACTCCCTAACATTATCACATTGTGTAATATAAACAGGTAACATCATAGTTCATAGTTAAATAATTTCTCATCAATATACATAAATATCACATCAATCAATATACCTACATGAATACACATAAAACACACATACCTATATATATATATATATATATATATGTACGTATATCGCACACACATGTTCACCTGGCTGACAGCCTATATATTGTAACGGAGCCGAGTACGTGCGTCTCGTTCGTGTCACGCCATGTAAACCAATTTGTTAATAGGAACGGGTATGCTTCTCTGTCTCTCCTCTCTTCGGTCGTGTTCATTTAATTCAATTTCTGAGATATCTGGAGTTGGGGAATATAGTAATTTCGTTAACTAATATTAGCTTATCTCTCTAAGTAAAATACCAGTGTTAGTGTGATTGTAACTTAAATAATTAGTGTTTAATTCTATAATTTCGCTCAGCCCTAGTATACCTCGAAGAGAATTATGTAAATTTCGTATTTTAATGCTCTTCTCTTTGGTGTCGGAGAATTCCGCAACAAGCGCTGCAGTTCTGGGACAACGAAACTTATAGGTTAACTCACTGTTTACGGTAACCAATTATTATACACTTAGTCAGTTACTTTTGATTCCCAACTCATTAAATAATACCCCAAATGATAAGATTCTGAAATTATACAAGGTTTCTTTATTTATTCACTCCTTTAACATTAAATAGGATTGGTTCCAATTGGCATACAAAAGGCTATAGATTTCGTGAATCGATTATTGTTCGGTCCAATACTTTATTTTATATTCAGTTATATAATTTGTTTTTTTTTTATAATTAACTTAGTTCAGGGTGTGAAGGTTCTTGTAACTGTGGGGAAGATTAAAAATACATAGGTAAGAATGCAAGATATTACAAGTTTGAAGTGTTGTGTTGTTAATATGATTTATACAATTATAATTTACCAGACTAGAACGAAGCAACTCGGGTAGGCGGTTGGTTGATAACCTCGTCGCTCAGAATGGATAGGATGTTCGATATTCCTTTCTTCGGTTCAATAAAGTGGAATCCTTGTCCTGGTCACCTCGGAAATACAGCTCCCTGGGTTTATTTACGGCCAGACTGGTGGTTCTTCTGCAAATTCTGGATCCAAATACGTTCTTCTATCGTTTGAAGTAATTAGTGATGTTCCGTGTATTTAAAAGGTTAGGAGTTCCAATTTGGTGTGTATTATTAGTTGTTGCACAGTTGACTCTTTGTATTGGTTTAATATATCATTAATTCCTTTCTGATATTGGACAACTCAAGTCCTTCCTGGTGGAACCCAGTTATTTATTTTTATTGTGATACTGTACTATGATCTCATTTGGTTAAACTTTGCTGGCATAAGTCAAGACGATTATCATTAGAATTTTGTGGCTTGTAATTGTATCAAAATCCTTTAGATTAGTTGAATTATATTAAACCTTTCTTTGGTTTTTTAATCTCATCACGTTCAGATCAGCAAAGGCAATAATTGAAATCAACAACTTCTATTCATTCCTGTTGTCCTTAGCAACACATTATTTTTCTTCCTTTTCAATGTTTTGTATATAGTGATTATTTCATATATTTTTCGTCCATTCCTTATTAAACTTCCATCATATCGGAATATAACTTTATCTATAGTTTAGTTACTAATTTCTACATATATTCTGCTGGTTTTTTTATCTTAGTCTGTTTCTTTGAATTTATTATTTTTTCGATATCAAACGTTATCAATCGATATCATGGCATTGTGGCATTATCATAATTTGTTTAAATTGAGTTGGTTTATTATATACCATTATTTATCAAATGTTTTTCCTAGCTCTTTGAACCGTATTCATTAATTATTATTAACTTCCGTACCTAACATTTATGTTATGAGTAGTTATACAGTGTTATTGGCTGTTAGGCCTTTTATTGTATATGGACCTACCTTTGATTATAACTGGTGAACAACTATAGCCTTTTTACATAAGTTCATACATATAATCAAACATTAACTATTAACATTTATATAAATAATTATTCTTTTCATATCTAATAACAATTTTATCTTGATCTAGGGATCACATATAAGAAAATTGATATCCATTAACACTAATTAACTGCTTCCCATATCCTTCTATAACAGTAATCGAATAATACATTTTGCTTCATTACTTTCCATTAATTCAACAAGTAATTTGCATAATATAACATAAACTTTAACATAACATTCATTGTAAACAAAATAACATCATTTAATTCATAATCCTTACTTACTATTGCTATAAGGTAAATTATTGTCTCGCTTTTATTTAATTTCATTGTCATTCACTGTGACATTTTCGGTACTAGTTTCTTTCTTACAATTCTTATCAGTATAATATATTTATTTACGTTTCACTGAACATGGGTTTCTTACTATTGTCTATCTTACAGGTTTGTTTTTTATTGTTATCTCTACCTTGCATCCTTATTCATTTATATATATAATTATAAATGTATTTATTAGACCTTTGTGTTATCATGGGAGTTAAATATTGATTTACTTATTATTTAGCTAATATTCTATTTATGTAACATTGAGGACTGCATTTCTGTTGCGTTACAATATATATATATATATATCTTTTCACCATACCTCAGGATAATATGAGACCAGTATCTGTCACCAAGACCCCCATCTCAAACTCCCGTAAACGGATAAAGTACCCAGCCTGCTTTAAAAACTTTTCATTTAAAACAAAATCCATTGACTCGTCGGATTATAACAAAGTTACAACAAGGACATTATTAGAAGTATTCAAAATTTAGGAATGTTCACCCAAATATTAATGTGCCACACGCAAGGTCAACATGACTGCACGGTCTTATAAAATGTATAACAAATTTATAATTGAGAAGTAAGAATCGGTAGTGTGCTCATATTAACAATTCAACAATTAATGCACTGGCTATGGCAGTAAAGAAATGATAAAAATTTACTTATTACTGAATTATCAAACAGCTGACATAAATTTAAAAAAGTATAATAAAATTTATAATTACAAAGTAAGAACCGGTAGTGTGCTCATATTAACAATTCAACATTAATGCACTGGCTATGGCAGTAAAGAAATGATAAAAATTTACTTATTACTGAATTATCAAACTGCCCACATAAATCAAAGAAATGTATAAAAACAATTTTAATTAAGAAAAATTTATAATGTAAAACTTGATAAAACATAGTTGAGTTGTTCATACAGAAATGGGTAGACCACAGGCAAGGCCATGCGCCAAACCAGATGTAACAAAATTTAACAAGTCAGAAACCTGTGGATGACCGCACCAACAGGTGATGATGACAGGTCAAAGCACCCCCCAAACCCCTAAATAATCTTAAAAAACCAAACCCATATAAATCTATGAATACCATCAAGAAAATGCCCAACCAAGTAATGCAAGAATAATTAACAGCCCTACAAATCAGTAACCTTAAGTTACGCACACTTTTGCAATGAGAGAAAATTTTAACAGCAAAATCGGGTGACCCACGACCCCGTCCGGGTTTACACTTAATCTGGGGGGGGGCGTAAGCATTTGAAAAATGAATTTGAAAAAGTTATAATCACTAAATGTCCCGCTGGACTCGTGCACAAACAAAATCATTTAACTGGAGCTGTTCCAGGAATTAAATCACAAGTTCTACATTGTAGCGGCCCAAAAATATTTCTGAAAGGTATAAATGTCACCTGGCTGAGTCCATCACAAAACCTGAGGTAATTGCAACGTGTAGTTCATGTCCTCCTCCCGGCGGCTCAGACGGAGAACCGCTAGTTTAATGCCATTGGTGGCAGGTGATCGGCCACCAGCTGGAGTGAATCGGGAAATCGGCTTAGATCAGGAACCCGGAGAGTCGCTGAGCGATTATTTATGCATAGCAGATAGACAAATTTAAAGATCTAAATCTCACTGCATCCGGGAGGAGAACGACTGTCTAATTCAAGCGCTGTCAGTGAACTGCGTCAGCTTGCACGGAAAAATCAACTACGCCGCCTCGATCCCAGAACGCGCGCGGATCAACATAGCAAAAGTAATGATAACGCAGCGGGCACGGCTAAGATAATTAATTAACAAGGCCCGCAATGACAGTCACATAATTAACTAGGAAATAGCCGAGTTATTGCAAAACTCGGCACAGTTAGGTCCCCAGAGCCCTAAACGAAAGAACTATTACAGATTGTTTGTAAGCCAAAAAGTGCCCCTCTGGACCGTGCCAACTGCCATGTTAGGGAAATGATAGGGAATTAAATACTACAGAGAAAAAACTAACAAGAAAGAATATAGTGGATCAGATCGAAAATAACAATGTATTGAAATATGTGATAGAAAAGGAAACAAGATATAAAAGACTCAGAATGATTATGAAACAATATGATAGATAATTTCTCAAATCCCGTAAAGGAATTCATCCAAATGATCTATTTTCGAGGGGGGACAATATGTAACATGACATATGAGCCCTAAGATTTCAGGGATGTAAAATGATAACACATGTCAAATAATGAGTCAAAGAGACAAGCTAAATAATTTGTCTAAAATGCCAAGCTCAACGCTACACGAGCTAACTATCACCAAATATAAACTCACAGCCATAAGAGTCCATAAACTGATGGTAAATACAAATGATATGACATTATAGTGAAGAGAAAGTGCACCACACAATGATTGTACCAACAGAATCAAACACCCAATAGTTTTCGGTCAGTGAAGAATCAAAACAACACAAGAATCAGAACAACACAAGAAGAAAACAAGAAAGAAGAAATAAAAACAACACAAGAACAAAACAAGAAAGAAGAAAGAAGAAAGAAGAAAGAAGAAAGAAGAAAGAAGAAAGAAGAAAGAAGAAAGAAGAAAGAAGAAAGAAGAAAGAAGAAACAACACACGAACAAAACAAGAAAGAGGAAAGAAGAAGGAAGAATCAGTGAAGAAACCTACTACGAGAAGGACATTCAACAACCATGGCATAAAGATTCTAAGAGCCAGTCAACTATAAATCAACACCTACCAGTATGTATAATGACCAATCAACCTGCAGATTAAAGAGATAGACAGAAAACTGACTAAATGAGATGACCAGTATACTATAAATAATGTTATAAATGAATAAGAAAAGAAATGTTATACAAAGGAATGAAAATAACAATAATACTTATTGATTAGAAGCTGTAAATTAAGCATAGTAACAAGATATGCACAGCACCAATGTAACAAAACGAGTATTAATGTGTCTCAGAATATCAGCAAACACTAGTCAAATAATCTGACAATCATATATAAAAGCAAGAGAATAAGTAAAAGATTATTAGTTATCTTTATTAAAACCAGACATGTAAAAAATAAGGTTAAAAGAATACCAATGTGAGTCAAACTAACATACACATTGTTAGCACCAATGACCAAATAACATAAACTATGATGTAGGTAAGATTCACCTGAATTCACAACTAACAGTAGGAAAAACCTACCCAAACCAGATTGTACTATATGCAAAAGCAAGTAGAAATAACAATCTTTCTACAGGTAACAAAATCAGCTACCCAAAATAAACTTTCAGTAAGAAAATATACAAAGAAAGTGAACCAAAACCCACTAAAATAGAATTCACTAATAAAACTTGTATAAAATCATGTTATAAAAACGAAAAGAAACGAAATGTCGATGTCAATACCACAATTAGAGTGTAATACCACTACTGTACTATTGTACAAAGATAATAAGACAGAATACAATATGTTACAATTGTATTTAAGTGCGCATGTCATGTGACACCAGGTGTAACTAGTATTGTTTAACCAAATGCAATGTAAAAAAGTCTAGTGTAGTAAACACACCAAGTCCAGTACTAAGACAATGTTATTGCCCATCTGTTGTAACTAAGAGGCAATAATAAAAAGAAATCAAATATTAGAAAAGAATAATATTAAGTAGGCATCTAATGAGCAAAAAAAAATGCCACTTAATTAACCAAAAATGACCAAAATTTACCTAATTTTCCAGCTAACAAAGGTAACCAGTAGTAGTAACCCTTTGTTATCATCAACTGGAAACAAATGGAAAGTAAATAAACACTTTCTAATAATTGAAATATGTAAATATAAATGTAAGTACCTAGGCTAAGATGACAGTAGAATAAGAATTGTATTTTATAAATAAATCTCAGTAAATAGCAACTAAGGAGTGATGAGAACTTGGAAGGCATGCCCTCAAGTGGGTATGAGTGCCATTATATAGTGATAATAAAGAACTAAATAGAAAATAATAGTGTTAAGTGAACCGTATTAATCACAAACATTAACTTCCTTAATTATGGACCAAACCACACCATGAGTGGACTCAAATAATAGAGCCAAGTATTACGAATCCAGTGATACGCTTAGATTTAAAATCGGAATGATATTAACAAAGTTATTACAATTATAAAGAATTTGTGTCAAAATGAGAAAAACATTCATAATCTCGAAACCAAAGGCCCACGCCAACCTTAACAATTGAAATAAAACGCTCAGGGGTATGTACACAAAATCGAAGATCGCCCACCAATCAAATCCACGGATTTAGCCAAATTTTGGACGTTTATTGAACGGAACGGCAGAGCAGGGACTGCGTTCTGGTCACTTTTTAAACAAAATTCGAAGCGATGAGATGTCGTCCAGCGAGAGAAAAAGTCAGGTGATTTGTTAATGTGTGCGCGTCACCAAGTAAACAGAATGACCTAACCTAAAAATTGTGATAACGAATATACATTAGTATCAGTGTGTGAAGTGCAACAGTGCGTAATAAGGATTGCCCAGTGTACAATCCAGGGCAATTCCGGTATTAAAATTATAAAAATAAAAGGGAGTATAAGTGATTATTACTATTTCAATCAAATCATGAAAAACGATATTATCGAAACATTTAATAACAATGAACGTAGGTTAAGATGTATTTGTAACTACGACTGAACAACAAATGACAATCCTCAGAGATTTAATTAATTTTATTTTGTGAATTTATTAAACTTATAATTAATTTCTATGCATAGTAATTATTTTTCGTGTGATTTTACCACACTAGATGACAGTTGTCAAACATAACGTATCAATTAATTTAACCAACAATTGCTAATGGACTGAGGCTTGTCAGGTGATTGAATTGTTAACGAAAATTAATATAATACTTCTATGTGTTTATGTTTTATGATTTAGGGAAGGAACCTACTATCATAATATTTCAATGGTAATTTTATTGTGAATAATAACCAAGGTTGCCAGAATATATGGTTACTGACAGCCATGCAATTATACCTATATAACACTAAATAATGAATCAGATGTTTAACCAAATAACACTGTTTCAAAGTATATAATTTCATTGTCCATTTTGAGTGTATTATCAAGAATTATCTTGACATTAATTAACTTTGTTTCAAGCATTTATTGTCCATTGAACATAATAATTTTACTAACATGTAATGTGCAGATTAGGCACATTGTTATTATTTTTGTGTATTAATTATAAGTGACTGAATTATAGTCAACACCAAAGTATTTAATAACAATCTATGAGAGTTCTATTCAATGACTTGGTATCCTGTTAGCTCAAAGAACCACACGAAGGTATTAAACTAATTTTAATCAACAAACATTTAGATACATTAAATTTGTAAACAGTTTGCCACCCTGAGGCAAATTTTTGTAAAGTTAAAAGTCTCATGCTTATTATTATTATTATTCTGAATCTAATTATAAATAATGCTTCTGATCATTCAAAACGAGAACTTATTTGAAATAGAACGATTGTTGACATAAGAAACAGAGTCAGTCAGATTATTTCTATAGATTAGTTGAAAACAGGTGGATGAATTTGATTGGTCAACTCAACAAGCAGCGGCGATTACAAAAACGGTAAGTCCGTATATACTGGATTGAGAGTACGACCCTGCGAGTTCGACACGACACCAAATAAGTGTTTATTAGTGAAAATTGTTTGTGTTTTCAGCACGGAAACTATATCACCGATTCAACGAGTCAACGGAAGAACTTCTGAGTGAATAAACTGACGGAAGTAAAAATACTTCGTTAAATAATTTCGTGTGCTTCAACTGGACTTATCAAGCTGGATTCAACGCTAGGTTGAATTCAGCCATAAGTCAATAATAATACATCAATAAACATAAATTTTGCAAATATTAAACTCTAAACGGGAAGTTAGCTCCCCAGAACCCCCAAAAAAATACACCTAAACAAACGTACTATTACAATATTAATATTGTTACGACATCACAAAAAAAAAGAACAATCTACGTGTTTATCGAATGTTCCAGAGGGATCCGGAATGCAATGCTTGTGGCGTACGTGATTCTCGACGCATTTGCTAGACTTTGCAGAATTCGCGCGGCAGCTCGCTAACTGTGTCAAGGCCGCAATTAATCACGTCGTAGTTAGAGATAATGCGTAGTTATGGAATGTTCTGGTCTGTGAACGGGGTATAAATACTAGGCGGCAGCGGCCTTAGTTCAGTGATTATCGGGCGATATTACTATGTGCGTTCAAGTGGTTATTAGTGAAGTGTTGTGTTTAATAATCGGGCGGGACAATTGTAATACAATTGTGTGTTATATTAGTTGACATTTTATTGCATGTGAACAATTTTTATTTGATTTGTTATAAGAGACTGTGTTGTTAATTACGAACTGTTTAACTGTGAAAATTAAAGCTGGTGATTATTGACTTAATTGGTGTCTTGTATTTTGTTTTCCACTGTACCTACGACGATTAAGTAGACCGTCGTAACAATATTAATCAAGCAATGCACTAAGTTAAAGTGTTTTAAATGTTGCATATTGTAAAGCAACGAAGTCCGTCTCGTTAAAATGTTCAATTATGATTATTATTATTATATTCGTATAGTTATGATGTGTGGTGAGTTCGGTTGTGAATTGTTTAATTTGAATAAATTGACTCTTCACTTGTCGCTGAGATGAACCTAGAGGTGTGCCCCTTCACTGAAAACACATAAGTATCGTAGGTTTAAAAATACTTACTTGTGACGGTTGGGTACTAGTAATGTCGAAGTGTATTACTTGTGAGAATCGTTCAATTCAAATTCTTGCCGCCGCCTCTATTGCCAACCATTGCTGTTGTTCACCTAAGCTGTAAGTCTTATTCTAATACAATGATGGTCGAACTCGGTTATCAGTTATGAATTGATTTTTTATTATATAATAATGCTCTGTATTATAACATACATTATTTATATGTATTATATTTTTCTTTTTTGTTATTATCTCAACCTTTATTATTGAGTAATAGTTGTCTTTGGTAATCTTATTTCTACTTCACAAATGTTATTAGTCCTTTGGACATTGTCTAGTTGTTAATTTTGTACATTAATTATACGTTTACAATTTTTGTACTCACTCTCCCTCTTAATTTCTACTCTCAATATTTTATTTTTAAGTTCTGTTTGTACCGTCAAGTCATTGAAGTCATTTTATTAATAAGTTTATGTCAGTGTCAAGTCACAGCTTAGGGTTTTAAATCAAGTTTTTTAACTCACTTTTATTTTCTTTATCATCAATAATACTTTTATTTTCATGGTTTATTTTATCCTTGTCTTTATTGTTTCTTTTTGGTATCTGGATTGATTTGACTTTTCCCTAATTGTACTGATTCTTCCATCATACTTAATGAATTTCTTGTTATTATGGTTGTCTTTGTTCTCTTCTCACTGTCTGCCCTATTGGGTAATTGGGTACGTTGTCTTGTCGTTAGTCGTGTCTTCGTTTCTTCAATTATACATTTACTCATTAATTATAATTTATTTTATTCCTCTATTTTAGTCATAATACATTCTATGTTCATGATTGCATGTTAATTTTTGTTGATTAATTTGTTTTGGGTAGCTTTTAATCCGTTTGTTATACATTGGGTTCTGGGTGTGTTATATGTACCATTACAATATACACTTAGTACTACTATGTTTTATAGTTCACGTTGCAATTATCGGTGAAAGTGAAAAGGAATTAAGCGAACAGTTACATAAAATGGATGAGGTTTTGACCAAAGAGTACAATTTAAGAATAAATGTTAATACAACTAAAGTGATGGTCTTTAGTAAACACGGACAGGCCACTATGATAAAGGATGTATTGCTCAATGGGAAAGGATAGAGGACGTTAGAGAGTTCACCTACTTTGGAAGTAAAATCACAGAAGACGGAAAATGTAGGAAAGAAATTTTGAGTAGTATCGGACAGGATAAATTTGCATTTAACAGTAAATGAAAATTACTGACTTCTAAAGAAATTACTGATTTTGTTCCTCAAAATAATTAAGAGGTTCCTAAATAGTTACATATGGATCATAGCTCTATCTGGATGAAAGACAACAGGAAAGGAGAAGACTTGAAGCACTGGAAATGCAATATTCAGGAAGTTACTAAAAGTAAGATGTGTGTACAAGGTTATTCTGACTAAAGTTGGAGAAACAAGAAGCTTTTGGCAAGATATTGTGAAGCGAAGGGTTAAACTTATTGGCCATATTATGCGTGGCGAGAATTTGTTAAAAAACAATAATAGGAAGCTGCATTAAAGATAAATGAAGAAGAGGAAGACCAGGACTCCAATATATGAAACAGATTATTCGTGATATAAATTATAATTTCAATTAGGAGATGAAACGGAAAGAACAGAGAAGATCGATGTGGAGGACTAGTACAATCCAATCTGCCGATTGCTAACTAAGGAACGAGGAAGGTTACGCTTACCATTACTTCTGTCGAGATACCCGGTCGCAAGCTAGCAGATGCTTTTACAGCTGCCATCAAATTATTGAGACGTATTATTGTTTCCGTTCCGGATTTGCCATCTACTCTTTTGTTTCCCTAAACTAAAAATATCACAAACGTTTTAAATCACCTAAATAGTTTTCAAACTACTAAAATTAGTTACGAAGAAAATTGTAATAACATCTACAATGGCCGACTAACAGGAGAATTTATACAAGCATAAAGCATTCTTAATATCTCTTGAAAAAAAGTGATATTTGTTTCCTACAGATAATAATTGTAACTCCTTACAAGAAGCTATTCCTTCAGTGGATAGGAAACCGCACCCACACAAACGCATCTCCAAAGGTATTAAAATGTCTACTACAGAAGGTCAATAGTTTTATTTATGTAAATGTTACATTTAGCATCTACTTTTTGGTGGACAATTGGAAAACTATAAACACGAGTTTTACTTCCATGTTCCGTAAGGAAATGGAAGTATGGTGATAGCGAAAAAATCGTGTTCGAGATAAGAGCAGATTCTGATTATACTACCCTCAAAACTTGAAGAAAAGTCATTTTCCGAAAAGCGTCTGTGGGTAGAATATTTTCTATGGCGAATGATAACTGCCGCAAATTCAAACAGAATCAAATATTTTTTGCAATGTGCCCGAGTTGTAGAGGAGTCTATTGACTTTGGTGAAGGTCGGTTAAGGGGGAGGGGTAGTTTACCTGCCACGTTTTACGTTTTCCCAAGAGTAAAGTACTCAAAAATTCATTTAAAATTTTTCAAACAATAGTAATTGCTAAAAATAAAACAATTTTTTTGCCAGGCAACCAGGTTGTTCGGTTAGAAGAGAAGGGTAGTTTACCTGCATTGTTTTGTGTTTAAACAAGAGTAAAGTACTTAATTTTAATAAATAAATGCCCCGAAAATAAAGTCATATTAATCCACTGTAAAATAGTAAATGAGATAATTATAAATGAAGTGGGTAGTTGAAGGGGTCGGGGTGATTTTTTGAAAATTGCTGTGCTGAAATCAAGTAAAATACGAATATTTAATTTTGAAGGATAAGATATATATTGTTACGACAATATGTAGAAATTACATATTGCTACGACGGTCTAGTGATCGTCGTATGGTACAGTGGAAAACAAAATACAAGACACCAATTAAGTCACTAATCACCAGCTTTAATTATCACAATTAAATAGTTTGTAATCAACAGGATAGTCTCTTATAAGAAATCAAATAAAAATTGATCACACGCAATAAAAATGTCAACTAATAGAGTCCCGCACATAACACTTCGGCACAATACTTGGAACCGTACTGGAATAAATCGCCACTGAAACTGAACTAAGCACCGCTCAATATCCATATTTATACCCCGCTGATATTCCAGAATACGCGTCAACATTAGAGGGTAATTACTTGCAACCTTGAACAGAGCGCGCGCGGACCTGTGAGTCTGGAACAATCTAATTAATGCCAGTTAAGAATCACGTACGCACATAACATTACAGCTGGTTCCACTAGAATAGCCGAGAAACACGTAGAATGCTCTGTAATGTCATAAAAATATGAGATAAATATTACTCTGTGAAAGTGTAAATATCAATAATGGTGAGGACCGGTTGAGGAGGAGCGATGATTACCTGCGTTTATTTCTTTATAAGAATAAAGTACCTAATTTTTATACATAAAGTGACTCGAAAATAATATTATATTTAACGACTATCCCACAATAACAAAGATATCTATAAGTAGTAAAAATAGTTTCAGGTTTGGCTATATTATTTTAGAAATTATCGATCAGAATTAAAATAAATGATTTTAAATATAAATCTTAGGACATTGAAATCATGTATGGTTCTCCATACCGATATTTTCCTAAGTAAACATTATAAATTAGAAAGTAGCCTAGATAGCGTCATATAATATGACAAGGGAGTACACACTCCTTTTAATATGTTTTTATAGGATGCATTGCGGTACTTAATGACAGTTCTTCCGCATGCATTCATCATTAAGTAACCGTTGTTTATAGTCGACTAAATGGCTCTTATAACTTTTAACTCAGCTTCCATCTCACGTAATACATACAATAAAGAGAGTAATTATTATCTTTTCACGTCCCTCAGTTACCAAAGTTTCGTTTAATTATCTACAACTGTTCCATTGTTAACAGAACTGGTAATTACATTTCAACGACTTAGACTAACAATGTAAAACTAAAGTAACTTTACGAGCTACGTAATTGGCCTGCCCGGTGCATCTGCATTTTCGTCACCGTTCTAACAATTATAATTCAGTTAATTTTTAGTAAACTTAATTTAACCTACTTTAGAAATGTAACAAAATTGTTACGTACAAAAGTAATATAACAGGTAATAGAAATGTAACATTATTTATATTTATATAAGTAGGCTACAATGCAATAAGTATTTCTAATTATGTAAAATAAAAATTTTGAAATATTTTATGCTTAGAGGAATTGGTACATGAAAAACAAATTAGTAAGAGGATAATCAAATTCAAATAAGTGTAATATGAAATTCGAATGTAATAGTAGCGCAGTAAAATTATATTATTAAATTATAGAATAATATTATTAATAATTCCTAATATTACATTTATTACACAATACTATATTATATACTATATTGTGGTGTAATAAATCAAAATAATTTCATACTGGGAAGAGAATGTACATTGTAGCATAACAGAATTTTCACCTTAAAACTAACTTAATACAACATTAAAAATGGAAAAAAGAAGAACTATCAGTAGTGAGGGTTAACTAAATGGTTAAAAATGAATTAAAAAAGCTGATCATTATAGTCAATCAAATATTAAAAAATAGACTCTATAACAAAGAAAACTCTTGGTCCAAATAAAAGAAACCATCTATATAAAACCCCAGTATATCATCAGTATACCCAGTAGGATACGGAGCAGTAAATGAAAAAATAATCATGTACAACTCATTAAATTAATGACATCAGAGGACCTAAAATACCAAAATAATAAAATATTCATAGAATAAGAAATAAGGAACAGACTATTTCAAGCTTCATACAAAGTATGCAGAATGAAGAAAGGCTATTCCCAAAATCCCATAAAGGACATGTACCAATTAAGAAATTTAGGACAATGACAGAACCTAAACCCAGTAACCCAAGTTACAGGATACATTACAAAAAAAGTAAAGATTGTAAAGTAAATATAAAAATAACTTAAGAATAAAGAATAGCATGTTAGCTAGAAGGAGTGAAGGACTACCATAGTGTAAACAAAAATTAAAGACTACCATTAGTGGAGAATAGAAAGTGACATACCCTAATAAACATAATCAAAATTAAAGACTACCATTTGTGTAGAAAATAAAAAGTGTTTTACAATAATAAACATAAAAGTAAAAGACAGAAAGGGACTGCAAATATTATTAGATATAAGACCATAATGTAAATAAAAATTAAAGACTACCTTTAGTGTAGAAAATAAAAAGTGTTTTACAATAATAAACATAAAACTAAAAGACAGAAAGAGACTGCAAATATTATTAATTATAAGAGTGTTTAAATATAATATATAAGGATTGTTGAATAGTAAACTAAATAGGAAAACATGAACTTACAATAGAGGTAATGGAATGTGTTAAATATAGAATGTTTTGTTATGATGAAGTAAGGTAGTTAAAAATGTTAGATATAAGATATTTTAGTTTAATTAAATAATATTAATGAAAATGATAGATTATAAGATGTTATGTTATAATTAAATTATGTTAATTAATGTTAACATTTTGTCAAGGTAGGGAAGGCAAGAAGGTTATATTGATATATTTTTGAATTGTAAACCATAGACATAATAAGGAAACCAAATAGTTGAAAAACCAATAGCAAAGCAAAACCGTATTTTAGGCCAAAATCAACTTTTATCATATAATCCAATCCAAGAGGATAAAATAAATAAAACTGTATAAATTTAACAGAGATTAGTCAATTTAAAATAAAGATATTTGAATATAATCATCACAGAAATATATAATAGTAAATGCAATGATCAGAAGATAAAATTAAATTTATTGGAAATGTGTAATATAATGCCTAACCAGGGACTCAGTACAATTAAAATGTGAATTAATCAGTATTAGAGTGTTATAACAAGAAATGGTTGAAAACAAAGAATAATGATGAAAGAAGTAATATTATGTAAGGACAATATTAACATGAAATAACTTGTAAACCATTTAATTTATAATTATGTGAAAAATAATAAGGCCTATAAGAAATATCAAAAAATGTCAATTTTAAGCTTACTTGAAACCAAATTAGGTCAAGTTGTATATTGAATTATGTAAAATTAGCACAGGAATATTGCTAGGTATTTAAATTTTCATAAAATTAACAAATAATTAAGCTATAGCAATAAAATTGGAAAAAATGTCATATATTTGTATAAGATCAGTTGATTGTTAAACGTGAACCTGAACGGATGAGAACGTACCGAAGGAAGCTCCAAGAAATATAAATTATTTGAAAAAAAATGAAAGTGTAACGTAAAAATTTACCACAGAGGTTATAAACCGAAATTTACTAGAAATGAACTTAAACAATAACAAAGTGAAGAACGAATTTCAGTAATAATACGATCTAACACCAACGCACTAAGAATCATCCGCCATATTGAAATTATTCATTTAACACCGATTTCAATGGAATAACATACTCGACCAGATTGGAACACGGAACACGACACAAATAATCCTGCATTAAACTACATCGCCGAGTAGAAGAGAACACTACAACCACTTATCCAGAGGGACTACATCATCGCAGAGGAAGATATCCGCCCTTATATTTGAGGGAGAAGAAAGAACTAGGAGTCGGCGTGGTTGGCGAAATCCGAAGTTGATGCCCGCCATATTTCTAGTTTGCATAGCGAGACGTACACGGCCACTTGGAATCATCGACGACGTGACTTCATACACTGCTGTCTGGTTCGAAAAATTTATTTATTAAATGACGTTATTTTCTGAGATATGTTACTTTTAGGTAATAGTATTGTAAAGGAACAAGTTTACAAGTATAGATTGTATAGTATAAAGAATTGGATGTTCTTCGTTTGTATTTTGGTGTGTTCGTGTGAGTGTAGACACGCACCGGTATCTACGAGAATGTTGTTTATCAAAAGATGTAATCGTAATCGTTGAGGTTATTGGTGTTAATGTATTGTTTTTTATGGGTACGTAGTAATAGTTCACTCCTTTTATTTTAATATGGTTCGCGCACTTTGTTGTGTATCTCTCTTACTTACCACACTTGAATACTTCAATTCTGTTCTGTGACGTTCCTTCTGAAATACATGCACTTCAAATACAAGAAAATATTCGGATTGAATATTTAATATATCATCACACACAATAGTAAATGAAGCAATATCTGATGAATATTCTGAATTATGCTAAATCTTTTTAAATTCTTCCGCCACCTGTGCCAGAACTGATTAAAAAATAAATGAATTTACTTTTAATAGAAATGATACTCCTTTTGTGGTAATAAAATTGGAGGTTTATTAACAATTTAAAAAATGATAAAATCTTTGACAATTAAAAAGCAATAATTAACAACCTTTCAATTACTGATTACAACAAAAATTCAAATAAGACTCTGTCTAATTCCTCAAGGCTGGTAGACCTGTTATTAGTACAATAATTTAACTGCAATAGGTTATGTTGTTTTGATTCAGTGAATTACCATATTTCGTTAGGTTCTTTTAGGTAACATGATACCAGTCACAAGATGTAATACAAATAACGATATAGAATTAACAATAATGAATAATAATCGAACAAATATAAAAAATCAAAAATTGGTACCATATGTCTGGTATTTATGAAACTATCGTACGCGGGCATGCGCACGCATCTCTAATACTAGTTTGCAATTATCAAGCTGTATGACTTGTACAGTATTTAAAAATGTATTACTTTCGTTTAATAATTTGTTTTAAAAATCGTCTATTCACAAGAGAAAAATTTCTCAAAAAACTCTTGTTAGTAATTCTATTTGATTTGGATGTTACTTGAGAACAGATCGGTAATATTGAAATTATCAAGTTACAGTAACGATTTCTGAGGTTAGAATTAACCGGTGTTGTTACAAAGGATAAGTATTTCTTAATAGCTATTATTTCTTAAACTATACATGTAAACATATTATTCATAATCCTTTAATATATTATTATCAGAATTACATTAATTCATATTGTATGAAATTTAATAAAGTATATTTCAAAACATCGAAAAAATCAAGAGAAATAAGTTTAGTCAAATGAGTGACTAAATACTCTTGTAATCATTAATAATTATTTCCAAACATTATATTTTAAATTATTATAAATAATTAAAATATTGTTATAATACTTTAATAATTATGGATTAAATCTTTCCTTAATTCTGATAATTTAATTACTGTTTTCGATACTCAGCATTATCTGACTTGCGTAGTATCGAAGGTTAGCTATTCACAAAAATTATTATTTTCGTTCAAATATTGTTTAAATCAAATTGTACTCCCTGTTTCCTACTTAACACTTCACTCGCAAGTATGGTCAACATTATACACTGACCTACTTGTTTAATTAAAACAATTCCGCACTTTTTCACTCGTATGTATAAATGTTGTGTTAAGGTTAACTGTATGTTGTTGTACTGACGTATATGGCGCGCACCGTTTTAAAAAATAAACTGCTTCTTTTGTCTTGAGCGGCGTGGCCTATTCGTTTGATGGTTGATCGTAGACTGTTCTGCTCCTCTGAAGCGTCTCTCGGTTGTCTGTCGAAAGTCATTCATTCTATTGGCTGGAGACGTTGTACTCTCTGACCCAAAAGCCTTCGTTTTATTAAAATATTTAATTTTTTGACAAAATTGAGTTTGGTGTGGAGGCTTTTTTACGTCATCACTGGTACAAAAATTTAACTGGAAAGTTTAAAATTACCATAACTTTCTTACTTTACGTCCTATCGTTAATTGGTTGATATCAGTGGATTCAGGGCGTTTTGCTTGTTAAATTAAGTCCAAAAACGTTTATTTTCCGTTCATTACTACTATCACAATAACGATTTTACTTGTTATTTCTGGTGTATCTTATTTTTATAAGTTCGTTACACCAGATTTTACTTAATTATAATAAAACACTTCTTAAATAAACACTTTGAGTCTACATCTCAGTCGGTTTGATATACAATTTGGGAATAATTGTTCCCTACACAAATCTCGTTATGGCGTCATTAAGCGTCCATGTTAGATTTTTCGTAAACATGCTTAGAACTAATTTTTCTTATTTAAAACGATCATATTACTATCTAATAATACTAGTAATGTTTATTTATACAATTTTACACTATAATATCTATATATGACTGTGGTTAATTTAATATTTACATAGTTTCAGTCCTCTCCTATCTCTCTTATACAATTTTTTCACCTTATTTTTGGTCTCTTCTATACAAATCATATCATGTAATGATTATAATTAGTGTACACACATAGTACCTAATTTATTGTATATAATGGTTATCTTTTAATTAGTTCAGAACTCTTTAATCTTTCAGTAATGGCTCTGTTTATGTTGTGTCATATCATAGTAGTCATTTATTTTTTCTAATACAACAACTAAATTGTTATTGTTCTATTTGGTTTGAATTCCCAAAGTAGCATTAGATATTATTCTAACTTTTGGTAAAGTTTCCAATTACTTTTACACAAGTTTATATGCTATATTTTTCATAAATAACTTGTTTGTCATGGTTTGTTTACATTTGGTTTTCTTCATAATAGTCATTTGGTTTTTAATTGTTTGTATATAATATGACTGTTTTTATGGTCATTATCTGTTCTCAAAGTAGCATTGGGATTTCCTCTTACTACTGGTAACAATTGTAACAATCTGTGCTCAACATTTGATACAGTATTTTTCCTAACTAATCAGCTATACAATGGTTCAGCTTATTTCTGCTCATATGTACATAGTTAGTTAATTTACATTAATTTAGTTACAATATTGTTCTTATCATGTTTAGAATCTGTTCTCAATGTATTATCAGATATTTATCTCACTACTGGTAATACTCTTATAAACATTGATATTGGTTTTGATACTGTACTTTGCTTAACTAAATTGGCATACTTTTCTCATTTCTGCTATTCTCTGTGCCATTATGTTTGACTTGTTCTTATTTACATTGTTTTGCAATATATTACATTGTTTCTTAATATTTATTATTACTACTTATAACAAATTCTCGTTTGATAACATATTTGATGATCAGATATTTATACTAATATGTATCATTTTCTGTTGTAATAGGTCTCTTCCTTGTGGGGTTATGTAACAAAATACCATCTGTTGTAGTGCAGTATTTTTCTACTACTAAACTGACTTCACAACGGTATATTAACATAATACTTTAACTAATTTGTTACACATGTTTATACAATTCCTTATTAAACACTAACACAAATCTTTCTTGTATTATTTACAATATTTTTCTGGTCAATGGTGGACCTTAATTCCTGTCATTGTTTTATATATAACAAATGTCTTTTATTTGTTGTCAGTTCTCTATGAACAATAACATAATTGTTCTATCTTGTTCTAATCTGGTGGTCTTATGATTATGTGTATTGATTACAACTTTATTAAATTAGTCACACTCATTGTCTGTGTTTATTTGACTATTTTTAATTTTTGTTGTTTCATCTTGAAATTAACATATTTCTCACACTGTAAACTTCATCACTGTAATTGTTTGTGTGGTTTATTCAGTTGAAATTGGTTAATTATTCACATGTTTCACATTTGTATTAAGTACACACTGTAATTGTTTGTGGTTCCTTAAATGTTTCACACTGGTCTTCTTTTCACACTTATAATCATTTCTTTTGTCACTTACATTGTTTTTAGTACATGTGGTTTATGTTGAGTCCTTATATCTTCTGTCCATCTTCTTTCTTCTTCTTGGTGCTCTTCCTGGTCCTTCTTCTTTCTTCTTTTTCAAATATTTTCATTGTAGTTGCTATTTTTATTTATCTCCGTTGTTGTTGGAGCTTGTTGGTCCTTGTTTCGTTGATTCCCCTCACTGTTGGATCCTATTGGGTCTAGTTACTGATATTTTGTTTTGGGCTTGTGGTATTTTCTTTCTTCATTTTGTATTTAATGTTGATATATAAGTATTCTCTTTTCATTGTTGGATTTTTTATTAATATATTTGTAGATACACACTTATATACACTTAGGTTTATTTATCTAGATATATTTCCATGTTTTTCTCATACTTGACGTTACATTCGTTTATATTATGTCTCTACCATATTTTTGGTACTGTTACATATGCCTTCCTATAAGAATTGATTAATTCTGAATTATTATAATATATTTTTCATTGAAGAATTTATCAATTGTTGTACATTCCCTGTTGATTCACATGTTTTTTCCATATATCCCTTCACTTTCTTCTGTTTGAATCGTATTTATATCTTCTCTATGTAATCATCTCCCTTGTTTATTTAGTTCCCTAATTCCCTAACATAAGTTTAGCTGGGGCAGTTTAGAGCGGCTCACTTTGGCTATTCAACTCTACTGGCCATACTAACTTCAATAAATATGGAGGCAAATCATCTCCTTCAATAATAATAAATGATTGCTGGCATTACTCTTCAGTCAATTCATTTTAAATCATCAAAATAATAATAGTGGTCGTTCTTCCGACAAATAATAAATATCCTTGGGATTAATTCACGCATCTGCGGTCTATACATTGTTATTCTCTCTTTTCTTGATTCAACTTAACTATATTCTTCACATATTATAGGGATAGTTTGTTTTACACTTCCTCACTGGTATACTCTCATGATTGTCTTCGTTAGTATATTATTTTTTCATTCTTCATTATCATTGATTAATCTCTTCATTTGGTTGTCACCTTGAATGTCGTCTCGTCATATTCTTCATCTCAGGTTTCATTCTTCTAGATATAATTCATAAGTACAATTGTTTTTCTTCTTCTTCATGGTTTGTATTTGGTATTTATATTCCATGTGGTATTGGTTTTTTCTCTAGTCACATACATAATAAACAATGTGGTTGTGTGTGGTGGTTTGTCTACATTAATACATTACTTTGGTTTCATTTTTCCAACTTCTCATTTGTTCCTTCTTCTTTCTTCAATAGTACGGGTAAGATGTTCTTATCTACTTGTTGACTAGGCTCTTGGAATTCATAGTAGTGCCAAAGTTGTTATTTGTCTGTCTCGTATATTTATTTTATTAGTACTTTATTATTAACAACACAATGTTCTGAATCCTTTACATTAATTCTCTTGAAGTATGTTTTCTCACATTATAAAGTTACAATATATTCAATGTTCAATACATAATTATACAGTGATTTCTCATTTAATATACACACATAATAATTTTCATAATAATAACACATCCTTTTTTTTCTTTAGTCAACATCTATTTTTATAACCATATTTTCATTTTTCACCTTTAAATAACAATAATCTTCATAGCCACATTTCATTTTTCATCTTGATTAGTCAATAGTTCTATTCATAATTATACCTTCATTTTTCATAACAAATATTTTCATCCTTTACATTATCAATAATAAAATAATCCTTATCGCTATCTTTTCACTTTTTTGGTCCCATAATTTAATTTTCAATATATTTTTTCATTGAGGTTTGATTATAGGTACCTTTTATCTTCTTTGTAATAGGGTTCTGCAATTCATATGTGTTGTTTAGATTGTTTTTAGTCACAGTATATGGTCCGGTATATAGCAGTAGTAGCTTCTTTGCAATGCCCTCAATAGTACTTGGGAGCTCTCGATTTTTTATAAGCACTTGGTCTCCCACTTCATATTTGATAATTTTGGGTTGTAACTTTTTGTACTTGAGCCTCAATTTATTTGCTCTCTCAACTGCATTATTATAGAATCGAGTTTTGTTAAATTTGACCTCGGCACTGATTGGAAAATTAATTATCTCTGTGATCTCCCGGGGTGGTATTTTCTCGTACATAGCCATGTATGGTGTTTCGTCAGTCGATTGGTGGTAGGCTAGATTTAGGAAGTCTTCAGCCGGGGATAAATACTCCTCCCACTTCCTCTGCTGGCTGTGACAGTAGGTTCTTAAAATCCTTCCTACTTCTCTCAACACTCTCTCAGCAGGGTTGCTGTTGGGGTGATACACCGATGTCTTGTATGTTTTTACTCCCAGATGGATCAGTGTTTCCCGCCACTTTCGTCCTCGGAATTGCGTTCCGTGATCTGTAATTATCATCGATGGTTTGCCCACTTCCGGTATATATTTATTTATGACTATTTCTAGTATTTTACTGGTTGTTGCTCGATTGAGTGGGTACAGCTTAGTATATTTGGTGTAGTGATCAAATATTATAATGATATACTTATACTGGTGTCTCCCACCACTCCGTGGAAAAGGTCCACAAATGTCCAAGAAAACCTTTTCTAGTCTTGCTGTTGATGTAATTGGTATCATAACTCCTTCTCGCTTTTCATTGCTGCATTTTGCCAGTTGACAGATATTACAACTCTGGACATATTTTCTGACTTTTCTACTCATGTCCTTGAAATTCACATGCTCCTGCAAAGCCTTTATGACCTTCACTGCGCCCATATGACCATAACGTATGTGGTAGTCGATGGTCAATTCTTTTTCTAGGGCTTTGGGGATAACTACCTTCCATCTCTCATCACCTTTATTGTTTTTGGTGAATAACAACTGATTATGAGTACAGTAATAATGGTTTATGTTTGCATCATTGTTGGCTAGTTTTTTGATAATTAATGATATTTTGGGATCTTGTTGTTGATGATTGATTATGTCAGATAATATATTAGTGAGTTCGGATTTACCACAGTAAGTGGTATACTCTCGCAATGGTTTCCCTCTCTCCTTCAAATGTTTGGGCGTTAATGTTTATCCGGGACAACACGTCTGCAGCTGTGTTGCTTTTTCCGGGTGTGTAATCCCATTGTATGTTGTATTCTTGAAGTGTAAGAGTCCAACTTGTCAGTCTTCCGTGTTTTAATTTGCAGTTTTTTAGAAATGAAATGGATTTGTGATCTGTCCTCACTGTTACTGTATATCCTAAAATAAATGTCCTAAATTTTTCGCATGCAAACACTATACTCAATAATTCTTTTTCTGTTGTATGGTAGTTACGTTCGCACTTGTTTAACGTACGGCTTGCGAAACTGATCACTTGATGATGCCCTTCTTGGTCTTCTTGATAGAGTACAGAACCAAGGCTTATGTCGCTAGCGTCACAATTCATGAAAAACTGTTTATTAAAATTGGGGTGATGCAGCATAACGGTTTCCAGGAACTTTACTTTAATCAATTCAAATGTAGAGTCTTGCTCTGCTCCCCATTTCCATTTTTCTTTCGATGATAGCTGTGTTGAGAATCGAGCCGTCAATTCGGAATAATTATTTTGAAATTTCCGATAATAATTGCAGATTCCGAGGAACGATTGCAGTTGCTTTTTGTTCTTCGGGACGGGGAAACGCTGAATTGCCTCCATCTTCTCCTGGGATGGTGTAATTCCGTATTCAGACAAGTTAAACCCCAAGAATTGCACTTCCTTTGCAATTAGTTGAGATTTATCTAATTTTAAAGTAATGTGGTTGTCTTCCAATTTTTTCAGTACTTGTGCCACCCGGTCACAGTGCTCCTCCCAATTGTTAGAGGCTATTAAGAGATCGTCGACATAAACTGTCGTGAACTGTAGTGTGTTGTGGCCCAGTATCTCGTCCATGCATTTGACGAATATTGCTACTGAGTTTACTAAACCGAATGGTAGCCTTTTAAAATAGTAGTTTCGGCCTTCAAAGATAAAAGCAGTGTATTTCAAACAGCAAATTACTGTTCGGATGCAGCTCAACCTGCCAATATCCACATACCGTATCCATATACTGTAAAATTTTGTACCATAAAATTTCTTTAGTATTTCATCGATTTCTCCAGGCGATGTCCTGTCATTAATTATGGTTTTGTTAAGTTCACGAGCATCTAAACAAATTCGTACTGCACCATTCTTTTTTGGTACAGCGACAAGAGGGTTGGTGTATGGTGAATTGCTTACCTCTATTATGTCATTCTCTATTAAACGCTGAACCTCCTCTCTTACAGCTTCTTTTAGTGAAAAGGCGATAGGATATGATTTCCGCTTGAACTCTGTCTGGTCTTTGAATTTCAGTTCACATTGGAAATTTTTTATTTTCCCAGGCGTATCCGAAAATACGTGGCGATATTGGTAGTATATATCTATTAATTTTTCCCGTTGTTCCCAAGTTAATTCTTGGCTATTCTGGCTGGTTTTAAATTCTCGGATGCCATTAATTTTCTCCAACCATAAAGCTTCCTCTGGACTGTTGTTTATTCCTTGGTTGATGGCGCCTTCTTGGTGTTCGCGGCCTTCTCTGATGTAGTATATTACATGTTCCGAGTGTGCCTTCCTGTATTCTGTCAAATTGGCTGTCCACTCTATTTCTTCTGTTTTCATCATCACCGTATTTGTATCCATATTGATGATTGCGGTGTATTTTCTTAAAATATCACAACCAATGAGTAGAGTGAACGGTAGCCCACTGGCTACTAGGAATACCATCTGTATTGTCTTCCCATTGCTGGATACCTCTAATTGTACTTGCTGTCGGATAGTCTTATTCTGACGTCCGGTAGCACCGATGAGAATTATGTTACTAATTGGCAATGTGGGTATTGCAGCTTTATTCTCCGATTGAATTCTGTCCAGTTCCAACTTGTCGATTAGTGATACGTTTGCACCGGTGTCTATCATTGCTGTGGCATCGGTGTTGTTTACTTTAACGGATATATATGCAATTTCACTGTTGCTTGTATCGCCGATAATATTTTCCTTTTCTTCCATCAAATCTTTTCTTATATTTTTTAGGTAGTTGTTGTTATATATTTTGCGATGCTTCGAAGATTTTGCCAAAACATCAGACCCAATAGTCCGGTTCAGTGAGGGTGATCTTGGGTTTTTCACTGCCGGTTGGTGTTTAAATTCAGGTCACCGTTTTCGCGTCTGTCCTGAGACGTTGAAGCTACTGGCTCCTGATTTCCAGGTCCATGTCCGTTATGGTATACCTCTGTAGTTTCTGTGGTTGTTCTAGGACTTCCACTGCTGTCACTTCCATTTGACCGATTTCCGGGCTCTCTTTCATCTCTGTCACTATTATTGGAGTGATGGTGCTGGTGTGGGAAACTCCTCCTTCCTTGATAATAAGTTCTATGGTTTCCACCTCGGCTGGCATGGGTATAGTGGACCCTTCGAAACTGACTGTTATTATTATGACCATTACCTTGTCTTGGTTGGTGATTAGGAGACTGGTTCTGATACGGCCTGTAGTAGTTATTACCTCTTTGGTAATGCGTATCTCGTTGGTAACCACCAGGATGATGGTTATTATGGTTCCCTCTATTTATGTTATTGCCACCTCCGTTTTGGCGTGGTGTGGGTTGATTCTGGAATCTCGGTGGGTTATGAAAATTCCTTCCTGGGTTATTACCATTATTATGAATGGTGGGATTATTGTTTCCAGGCCCTCCTCGATCGTATGTTTGGCTCGGTACTTGTCGACTCCGTTGATAGTATCGTTCTCTCTCGTGGCTTTCGAGTAGGTCGCACATTCCTTGGATTGTTTTTATCTGTGCGGTTAGTCTTCCCTGTGAGATACCCTGATTAAAATGGTAAGCCAACTTTGTGACCAGGCATTCTTCTGGGATTGCCGGTTCCAGATTCCTTGCCAGGCAAATCTTTCCTAAAAAGTAGGTGGTCATGGATTGCCTTCCATTCACGTCGAACCTTCCGTTGGTTATGTCGTCCCTTATGATGTTCTGTGTGGCTTCCGACCAATATTTTTGCTTGAATGCTGTCTTGAAGGTGTCATAATTACCCACTTCGTGTCGGGTTGCTGTCCACCAGTTGTCAAACGTGTGTTTAAATGATTCATCTAACATACCTTTAATGACAGACCACCTGCTCTCACGGTTCCTTTGTATGATTTCTTCAATTCTCTCTAGGAATTCTAAGGGATTTTTTGAATAGGTCCGGAAATCAACCTGATCTCTTCCTTCTAAATGACTCAAACCGGATAGGAAATTTGGTATGGTTTGTAGACGATGCATTTCGTCTCGGAGGTCGTCCAATTCTCTCCGTTGGCGTTCTGTGGATTGTGTCTTGTCATCGTGTACTTGCTGCTTGATCGCGTCTACTTTTCCAGCAACTTCTTCACACTTATCTTTTAATGTTGACTGCGCTGCCTTCATCTTAGTCTGCTCTTGTGTTATTACATCTAGTTGGGTATCGTGGGTTTTCTTCACATCACTAATACGTTGGTTGATGTCCATTTCCGTCTGTATTAGTTTTATGTTGGTACTTTCTCCTTCTTTACGCACTTCCGACATCTCGACATTAATTTCAGTCGTTAGTATGGCCATTTGTTTCTCGATTTCTTCGACGCTTTCTCCCAATCTTCTCTCAACCATTTCTACCGTCTCCTTAGCGATCTCCTCCACTTTATTATTGTTGATACTTATCTGTTGCCATATATTTTCGTGATCGGCTTATATGGTCTCAACATCTCGATTAAGTTTAGCGTTGATCCCATCAATTTTCTGGTTAGTTTGATCAATCTTCTCTCCCAACTCTGCTGATAAATCTTCTTTCATGATGGCCATTTTCTTCTCCAACAATTCTTCGGTTTTCCGTTGACCCTCTTCCATTCTTCTGTTCGTCTCACTTATTTGGTTATTAAATTCTTCTTTTAACAACTCTATATGTCTCTGGTTCTCCTTCTGGCCTTCCTCTATTTTTTGGTTTGTGGATCGACTGGCTTCTTCTATTTTATGGTTTAAGTCCGCTTTCAGTGATTCTATGGATTTGTTGGTCTCCCTATTGGATTGGCTACTTTCGTCCATCTTTTTATTTATTGTTTCCATTTTCTGGTCTGTGGACTTCTGGCTTTCTTCTATTTTACTATTTAAGTCTGCTTTGGTGGATCTCAGGCCTTCTTCTATTGATGCTCTCATACTAATTAACATTTCTACAATGTATCTATCTTCTGGTTGTACCGGTCTCTCGGGTTGGTTTGTTTCGGGTAGGATTTCTTGAACCATCACTTCCGGTTCCTCCATAGGCTGCTGAACCTCCTCCGCCGGTTCAATTGTTTTTTCCTTCGTTTCCAGTACAACTTCTTCTACATCTTCCGTCGACATGGCCTCTTTTTCTTCTCTTCTGGTCTCCTTCTCCACTTCGGCTGCCCTCTTCCTCGATGTCGATCTCGATTTTGATCTTGATTTTAATCTGTTGGTGTACATCTTGCTGTCCTGGTAATGTACCTGCTGTCTCTTTCACGAATTGGGGTGATTGGGTCACTAGTTATGGTGTAATTTCCCTTAAATCGTGCTCAGACGTTGGGCGCCAACTTGTAAAGGAACAAGTTTACAAGTATAGATTGTATAGTATAAAGAATTGGATGTTCTTCGTTTGTATTTTGGTGTGTTCGTTGAGTGTAGACACGCACCGGTATCTACGAGAATGTTGTTTATCAAAAGATGTAATCGTAATCGTTGAGGTTATTGGTGTTAATGTATTGTTTTTTATGGGTACGTAGTAATAGTTCACTCCTTTTATTTTAATATGGTTCGCGCACTTTGTTGTGTATCTCTCTTACTTACCACACTTGAATACTTCAATTCTGTTCTGTGACGTTCCTTCTGAAATACATGCACTTCAAATACAAGAAAATATTCGGATTGAATATTTAATATATCATCACACACAATAGTAAATGAAGCAATATCTGATGAATATTCTGAATTATGCTAAATCTTTTTAAATTCTTCCGCCACCTGTGCCAGAACTGATTAAAAAATAAATGAATTTACTTTTAATAGAAATGATACTCCTTTTGTGGTAATAAAATTGGAGGTTTACTAACAATTTAAAAAATGATAAAATCTTTGACAATTAAAAAGCAATAATTAACAACCTTTCAATTACTGATTACAACAAAAATTCAAATAAGACTCTGTCTAATTCCTCAAGGCTGGTAGACCTGTTATTAGTACAATAATTTAACTGCAATAGGTTATGTTGTTTTGATTCAGTGAATTACCATATTTCGTTAGGTTCTTTTAGGTAACATGATACCAGTCACAAGATGTAATACAAATAACGATATAGAATTAACAATAATGAATAATAATCGAACAAATATACAAAATCAAAAATTGGTACCATATGTCTGGTATTTATAAAACTATCGTACGCGGGCATGCGCAAGCATCTCTAATACTAGTTTGCAATTATCAAGCTGTATGACTTGTACAGTATTTAAAAATGTATTACTTTCGTTTAATAATTTGTTTTAAAAATCGTCTATTCACAAGAGAAAAATTTCTCAAAAAACTCTTGTTAGTAATTCTATTTGATTTGGATGTTACTTGAGAACAGATCGATAATATTGAAATTATCAATTTACAGTAACGATTTCTGAGGTTAGAATTAACCGGTGTTGTTACAAAGGATAAGTATTTCTTAATAGCTATTATTTCTTAAACTATACATGTAAACATATTATTCATAATCCTTTAATATATTATTATCAGAATTACATTTATTCATATTGTATGAAATTTAATAAAGTATATTTCAAAACATCGAAAAAATCAAGAGAAATAAGTTTAGTCAAATGAGTGACTAAATACTCTTGTATTCATTAATAATTATTTCCAAACATATTTTAAATTATTATAAATAATTAAAATATTTTTATAATACTTTAATAATTATGGATTAAATCTTTCCTTAATTCTGATAATTTAATTACTGTTTTCGATACTCAGCATTATCTGACTTGCGTAGTATCGAAGGTTAGCTATTCACAAAAATTATTATTTTCGTTCAAATATTGTTTAAATCAAATTGTACTCCCTGTTTCCTATTTAACACTTCACTCGCAAGTATGGTCAACATTATACACTGACCTACTTGTTTAATTAAAACAATTCCGCACTTTTTCACTCGTATGTATAAATGTTGTGTTAAGGTTAACTGTATGTTGTTGTACTGACGTATATGGCGCGCACCGTTTTAAAAAATAAACTGCTTCTTTTGTCTTGAGCGGCGTGGCCTATTCGTTTGATGGTTGATCGTAGACTGTTCTGCTCCTCTGAAGCGTCTCTCGGTTGTCTGTCGAAAGTCATTCATTCTATTGGCTGGAGACGTTGTACTCTCTGACCCAAAAGCCTTCGTTTTATTAAAATATTTAATTTTTTGACAAAATTGAGTTTGGTGTGGAGGCTTTTTTACGTCATCACTGGTACAAAAATTTAACTGGAAAGTTTAAAATTACCATAACTTTCTTACTTTACGTCCTATCGTTAATTGGTTGATATCAGTGGATTCAGGGCGTTTTGCTTGTTAAATTAAGTCCAAAAACGTTTATTTTCCGTTCATTACTACTATCACAATAACGATTTTACTTGTTATTTCTGGTGTATCTTATTTTTATAAGTTCGTTACACCAGATTTTACTTAATTATAATAAAACACTTCTTAAATAAACACTTTGAGTCTACATCTCAGTCGGTTTGATATACAATTTGGGAATAATTGTTCCCTACACAAATCTCGTTATGGCGTCATTAAGCGTCCATGTTAGATTTTTCGTAAACATGCTTAGAACTAATTTTTCTTATTTAAAACGATCATATTACTATCTAATAATACTAGTAATGTTTATTTATACAATTTTACTCTATAATATCTATATATGACTGTGGTTAATTTAATATTTACATAGTTTCAGTCCTCTCCTATCTCTCTTATACAATTTTTTCACCTTATTTTTGGTCTCTTCTATACAAATCATATCATGTAATGATTATAATTAGTGTACACACATAGTACCTAATTTATTGTATATAATGGTTATCTTTTAATTAGTTCAGAACTCTTTAATCTTTCAGTAATGGCTCTGTTTATGTTGTGTCATATCATAGTAGTCATTTATTTTTTCTAATACAACAACTAAATTGTTATTGTTCTATTTGGTTTGAATTCCCAAAGTAGCATTAGATATTATTCTAACTTTTGGTAAAGTTTCCAATTACTTTTACACAAGTTTATATGCTATATTTTTCATAAATAACTTGTTTGTCATGGTTTGTTTACATTTGGTTTTCTTCATAATAGTCATTTGGTTTTTAATTGTTTGTATATAATATGACTGTTTTTATGGTCATTATCTGTTCTCAAAGTAGCATTGGGATTTCCTCTTACTACTGGTAACAATTGTAACAATCTGTGCTCAACATTTGATACAGTATTTTTCCTAACTAATCAGCTATACAATGGTTCAGCTTATTTCTGCTCATATGTACATAGTTAGTTAGTTTACATTAATTTAGTTACAATATTGTTCTTATCATGTTTAGAATCTGTTCTCAATGTATTATCAGATATTTATCTCACTACTGGTAATACTATTATAAACATTGATATTGGTTTTGATACTGTACTTTGCTTAACTAAATTGGCATACTTTTCTCATTTCTGCTATTCTCTGTGCCATTATGTTTGACTTGTTCTTATTTACATTGTTTTGCAATATATTACATTGTTTCTTAATATTTATTATTACTACTTATAACAAATTCTCGTTTGATAACATATTTGATGATCAGATATTTATACTAATATGTATCATTTTCTGTTGTAATAGGTCTCTTCCTTGTGGGGTTATGTAACAAAATACCATCTGTTGTAGTGAAGTATTTTTCTACTACTAAACTGACTTCACTACGGTATATTAACATAATACTTTAACTAATTTGTTACACATGTTTATACAATTCCTTATTAAACACTAACACAAATCTTTCTTGTATTATTTACAATATTTTTCTGGTCAATGGTGGACCTTAATTCCTGTCATTGTTTTATATATAACAAATGTCTTTTATTTGTTGTCAGTTCTCTATGAACAATAACATAATTGTTCTATCTTGTTCTAATCTGGTGGTCTTATGATTATGTGTATTGATTACAACTTTATTAAATTAGTCACACTCATTGTCTGTATTTATTTGACTATTTTTAATTTTTGTTGTTTCATCTTGAAATTAACATATTTCTCACACTGTAAACTTCATCACTGTAATTGTTTGTGTGGTTTATTCAGTTGAAATTGGTTAATTATTCACATGTTTCACATTTGTATTAAGTACACACTGTAATTGTTTGTGGTTCCTTAAATGTTTCACACTGGTCTTCTTTTCACACTTATAATCATTTCTTTTGTCACTTACATTGTTTTTAGTACATGTGGTTTATGTTGAGTCCTTATATCTTCTGTCCATCTTCTTTCTTCTTCTTGGTGCTCTTCCTGGTCCTTCTTCTTTCTTCTTTTTCAAATATTTTCATTGTAGTTGCTATTTTTATTTATCTCCGTTGTTGTTGGAGCTTGTTGGTCCTTGTTTCGTTGATTCCCCTCACTGTTGGATCCTATTGGGTCTAGTTACTGATATTTTGTTTTGGGCTTGTGGTATTTTCTTTCTTCATTTTGTATTTAATGTTGATATATAAGTATTCTCTTTTCATTGTTGGATTTTTTATTAATATATTTGTAGATACACACTTATATACACTTAGGTTTATTTATCTAGATATATTTCCATGTTTTTCTCATACTTGACGTTACATTCGTTTATATTATGTAACTACCATATTTTTGGTACTGTTACAGTATTTAAATTTTTATTAATTGTAAGTACTGTATCTTGTGACTTGCCCTTCTTTAACCATTTCGACAGTTCAAAGAACTCTATTAATTAATTTTTGTAATTTCATATATTTGTCTAGTGACACAATCGACCTGTGAGCTGAGTCTTAGCCGCAGCATAATCGATGTGCGTAAGATTGTCGCACCGCTTTTAAAAATAAACATCAGAATTATATCCAAATACTCGTTGTCATGATTATTTGAGTTAATTAAATTAGTATATTTTATTTCTAATTCAATTTAGAAGTTTTAACGAAAGCAATCAGGAAGAAGAAGAAGAAGAAAGAGAAATGAGCTAGAAGAGAATACACTTCGACCCAGATTGACATAATCCGATTAACTCTGTGAAACAAATATTTCGTCACGAAGTATTACACAAATATTAATTCATAGTTTAATTAACTAAACAGTAATAAAAAAAAATAAAAATAATTAAATAGTTAGAAAATTAAATAAAATAAAAATAAATAAAAACATTAATACAACTTTTTTTTAAGAACTTAATAAACTATAAAAAAAATTGTTTTTTATCAACATAAATTATTTGTTTGTAATTGGTTTAATTACAACATGTAGAATGTTTTCCAGTATGACTGTGAAGGAATCTATGCCTGATTACTAGTGTGGACATCTAGCTAAATGTAGGTTTTTGAGTTGATTGAGTTGACTATTAATTGACAGGGTCTGTCGGGCATTACCAAGAAACCACATACAGTATGAGGCAGTAAATACATCTTACAACATTAAATAATATAGTACACTTGAATATTAAATTCATTTACTGTTCAATTAATTTAAAATATACCTTATCTGATCCGTCAGCGATCTTGTAGTTTAATATTCCACTACATGTTTCGGGAATTAAATTCCCATCATCAGGTAAAACTTCTTCTTCCTAATATATAGGAGTCGTCGGTGAAATTATTAAAAACACATACACACACGAACGAATAAAACAAACACAACTGTTAAAAATGGCATAATTAAAACACCGTACACACACAGCTAACGAAGACAGTGCGCACTGCCTGACAGTCACATATCATCTCTGTCGGGCAGTCACATATCATGACTGTCAGGCAGTGCGCACTGTCTTCGTTAGCTGTGTGTGTACGGTGTTTTAATTATGTCATTTTTAACAGTTGTGTTTGTTTTATTCGTTCGTGTGTGTATGTGTTTCTAATAATTTCACCGACGACTCCTATATATTAGGAAGAAGAAGTTTTACCTGATGATGGGAATCTAATTCCCGAAACATGTAGTGGAATATTAAACTACAAGATCGCTGACGGATCAGATAAGGTATATTTTAAATTAATTGAATCTTATAAGCGATCTTGAGGCCATTTATATGATGAATCATTTACTGTGTATGACAATTCATTTATTAAGTTAAATATTTAAAATTTTAAATAATATTATTTTCTGTTTACAATACGCTTGTGTAAATTAAAATATAAATCTAAAATTAATTTTTTAGCTTTATTCTTAATATTGCTTTTTTACTTGATAAAAATTGCAGTATACTGTATGTAGTTTGCTTACCTCATACATGACGTGTCCTCATTGAGAGAAAACACATGCACAGGATGCCCATTTGTTTTGAAGTTATTCACAGTAGGAGAATCCATTATATGTGTTCCTAAGTATAAATATAATGTCTGACGTCCACAAAATTTTATTTTTAGATGTTATTGTATTTTATTCTAAATGTCAGAGGCATCTTTAATTAGCAATAAAAGCGCTTAAAAAAGTCTGATAATTTAAATATACAGCAATATTATAGTATATTTTATATATTGTTACGAGAAGCGTACCGAACAACCCAGAACATTCTCCACTCCCCCCGTCCAGTGTGGCAGCTGTTGCGTCATTCAAGTAGGTCGTTCTAGTGACTTCCAGAAACACTTGAGTTAAGCCGCCGGCGTGCAGTTAAGGAGGGAAAGCTATACTGGACCTCAGCGCGGCGTATATAAAACCATAGCTGCCGGGTTGTCAGTTAGTTACGTGAGCGATTTTGGCTAGTGCGGATTGAGTCTTTGTCGAAGTGAAGTAATATTGTGTTAATAAATATATGAAACTCTATTAATAGACATTGTTATCGCGTGTAGACAAATCTAACTGGATTTGTGGTGGAACACGTGTAAGTTCTTGCTCTATAATTTGCTTTATTCACTTCCGACATTTTCTGCATATTACCAAGGATTGCAGCTAATGTATTCTGTAATTCGGCCATATTGCTTATTTATTTTTTTTATAAGTTTATCAAATATTATATTTTTTTACTTATCGTAAGGGTGCATTAAACGTACACCTTCCACGATATCTTGAAGTGTCTTTAACTTCCCTAAGCGGATATCTTAAACTAACACAAAACAGCACTATATTATATTATAATTTTTATCTAACTATTTTACCCACTCGGTTCTTAACGCAAAACTTCGTTAAGAATTACCAAGGTTTATTTTATATATAATATTTCTATGGTCGTAAGAGAACAACTCTCTTCACCGGGCACAACTTCCCCTTGCAGATGCTAAAGCAGAACTGTCCATCCTAACTCTACAACGAATGAATCTTACTGAACTTAGTGTATTTTGATTGGCTAAGCCCAAGTCACATGATTGATGGAACAAACAGGTGTACGAATTTCCTGAAAAACTTTGTATAATTTAGCAAAGGCCTGCATGGAAATTATCTACAAATTTTATTACCCTATCATTGATAAGGGTTACAATTGTGTTTTTCTTCACTTAAAAAAACCATATTTCTAAAATAGTTATGAACCTCAGAGTATACACAAATTGAAGCTATTTACCTAAATAATTCCTTGTAAAAGTTTCACGTCAATCGGTTAACTACCACTGAAGCTATAGCGATCACATATTATCACACCCGCACACGCGCACAAATTCACACAAAAAATACATGACAATATAGAACATCTTTTTATGAATAGTTTGGTATACCCTACATGCTTATCCATTTCTAAATACAAAACTTACGGCTAAAAGACAAAATATTACATACAACAAATTTAAACAAGAAAATGGTGGTCATCCATGTGCTCTGATACAAACAATATAGCTTATCATCCTGTGTTCCGTTGCAATATATATATATATATATATATATATATATATATATATATTATAACTAATAAACTTTGTTAACTTCGGGAAGCCCCAAGTTCAGGGCGACATTTATAACTTTACTATTATGGTGTGTGTGAACTGACCTACCTGCTGTGCGTTCTTGCGTCTTCTTCTTCCGACTAGGGCCGTAGGAATTTCTGATTTGAATTCGCAAGTAGATTAATTCAAAAGTACAAGCACAAAGTGTATCGTTATAATTATTGTGAATAGTTTTGTGATGTTGGTAGATTTTGGAGTACAGCAATAACAAAACAGTGTTGGGTATAAAACTGGGGTTTATTATACTAATAGAACATAAAATGAAAAACTTATATCTTATGTAATTCTTACGTACATTAGATAATGAGTAATATAAAGAGTAATGAGTAATTTGATCAATATTTTCTGAACGAATATTAGCTTTCAGAGGGAAAGCTTGTGAATCGAATTTATATGAACTTGTTTCTTATTACTTTCAAGAGTTAAATCTTTTAAACAATTTAATTAATGATTTTTCAAGACTTTAATATTGATTTTACTGCTTCAGAATGCTTTTAAAAGTACTCTTAAATAAATTAGCCGTGAATCTTGTTCTACGTGCTTTTTATTTACTTTGTGACTGGTTTCACGTATACTGCAGTATAAGTTACTTAAGTGATTTAATATTAAGATTTGTATAGCGCTTTTTATCTACTTTACTTCTTATCTATTTCTTCTTAATTAACTTATACTTGTTCTACAGATTATCACAATATTGAAGTTCTTATTTACTTAGAGTCTCTGTTTTTATAGGCATCTGAATGAAGTTAACTTTACATTTGATTTTAACAAAAGAAAGAAAAATGGCCTTTTTATATAAAATGTATAAATGCTTTTTGACTTTCCTGGTACTGAAGTTCTCGAAGATGTCCTCTGGGGTCCCTCGATGTCCTAGTCCAATCAGCTAGTGGCGATGATTTCCGCTGCGTCCTGGATTCCAACGAAGAGTTCAGGGATCAGCAACTCAGGTCCTTCAGCAACTGTTGATGGATTTAACGTCCGTGGTTTAACTGCTGCAACTGCTTCAGGCCCTCGGTCTGGATACTCTGCACACGTGTGTGTGTGTACCTCGTCTCGGGTGTAGCTCTGCGTTGTCAGTTCTTCAGCTCGTACCACGATTTAGACGGCCTCGTTCTGTTGTACTCTGTGTGTGACTTCTAGTAGTATATGGTCGATCTCTTATATGCGTACGCCAACAGTTTGGGTGTATTGCGCAGTACGCTTATTTGTTGATGAATAAGACTATCGCACGTAGACGTCGTCACAGTCCAGTCGTTCTAGAAGAGTGTCTGTGTTGTTCTGAAGTTGAATCTTTACAGAAGTGTGTGTGTGTGTTCACTGTTTGAATCCTTATAGAAGAGTATGTGTTGACTGCTTGAGTTCTAACAGTAGAGTATGTGTTTACAGGTCGAGTGTTGACAGAAGAGTCTGTGTTGACTGCGTGAACGTTAACAGAAGAGTGAAGAGAGTTCAGCTCGAACCAACGGTTGTTCAAAATTTTTAGAATGATCTGATTGGCTGAAACATTCTCCCTTCTACTTAAAATTGAGTCACCTCATTCCGTGATAACGAAAAATAATTCCCACAGTCCGAGAATTATTATTATTTTTAATATTCTGAAATACACCGGAACCAATTGTCGGTCGGACGTCCGGTTGCAATTTGTATTGCGATTATCTTGGCCGCAAGCCAAGTTATGCTTAATCTAACATATACATTTGATTCGTAATTTTTACAATTATATCATATCCAAATCTGAACTCCCTAACTCACTTACTATGGAAGTTATTTAAATAAAATGAATTATCTCATTAACGCTTTAATTATACTTAATGAAATTTGCACACCGTATTCTTAATATTTCGGAAAACATTTTGGCTATTTTGGATTTTGCCTATATTTATTCGTTTCCGAAATATTAATGTTTTAAAGTTAGGGCGTGTCCCTAATTTATAACGGTGCGTGTGCGATTACATAACGTCAACGGAACATATCCGTTGGGCGTTTTACAATTGTTTTGAATGCTCGCTACAGCGCGAGATATGGTTCTATGGATTTAAAATTATTTTATCTTTGATTTTTAAAACTTTCTACATATAAACCCCAAATCTATGGGATTTGGTACGTTATATATAATATATATATATATATATATATAATGGTTTCTGTGCATAACTGTTTCTATTAACACCATAATACTCAATACTAAAAATCTATCGGACACTTCCCATGCATTTAAGTACTGCAGTAGTTTTCTGAAGCTGTATTACTAGTGTTAAATATACGGAAAAGAACTTTAGTGAATTTACTAAATTACATTTATATAGATTTATTTATTAATTACTTTTATACAAAATAAATTATATTCAACCTAGTCTATAAATAGTAGAAATAGGTGACACTTGTTAACGTTTCTCTCCACGGTTGTTTGTTATTTACTTGCTGCAATGTTACACACTGTTAGCGACAGCTGTTTGCATGCAAACTCTTGCAGACTCAATATCTCATAGTAACCCTCAGGAATACTAACTCGATGCAAATACTCTGATGTTAAACCATGTTAAATGTTAAACCTTGTACCTGTTTTCGGTAAACGTGCAAAATCTTTATTCCTATCTGACAAAATTAAATCAAATTCCCAACTATTAAATAAACGAATTGTTTTTTAGTTTTTCTACAATTCATATTCCGAGTAATTTTATTACTTAAAGTCTAATTGATTATACAATACATTTTAAAGTTACTAGTTAATATAAAAGGTTTATTCTAATAATTAGAATAATTATTTTAATTTTATTTTATCACTTTACTTGCATTTCTAACAAGTTAACGAATTTCTTATAACATTGTACAAGCTTTGCAGTACGAGGTCTTTGAGTGGGACATTTTTAAAATGACCCTCACCTAACTTAATCAAACCTAACTGAGCCTTAATCTTTAGTTAGGTTCAATTACACGCATGTGTAATGTGTGTGTGTGTGTGTGTGTGTGTGTGTGTGTGTGTGTGTGTGAGTGTGTGTGTGTGTGTCCGCGCGCGCGTGATAGAGAGAGAGCTTCTTCATTAAAAGCATACAGTAGTTTAAGTATTTCGTACTATTTTCACACATGAACCTCGTTTTAGTGAATATAATATATTCTCCGGTGTTGAACAAAATTTGTTTATATTGCCTTCTTGTTTCTATATTACAAATTAGTAACATATAGATCCTCCCATTCTTTATTTCTGCTTCCTATTTTGAAATATTTGAAAACATAATGTTCTTCTATTTTACTAAATTCTATTGACTCATGTTTGTTACAGTTTTTGTAGTAATTTTAAGATGTATACGTTTTTCAATTCTTGATAGATCTATACGGTCGCGCGCGCGTGTGTGTGATTACAACTCAATTCAAATTTTAAAACGGTTGCTCTGAGCTTCACACATACAAAAATAATGTATAATATTCAAATGTTAAAATGGTAGTCTCATACATTAACTTTTCAATAAACATGTTCCTTATAACCTACTTACTCTACTAAATACGTATGTATCAGTAACCGAGTTTTTAAATTAATAATGAAATTAATGAGTTTCAAAAAGTCAGTTTACATCATTCAAAGCATTCCATTAGAAATAATTTTAACATAAGAACAATTATATACATACACTGTATTATTGTTTCGATAGAATTCTACTGCTACTACTACTACTACTACTACTACTACTACTACTACTACTACTACTACTACTACTACTATTACTACTACTGCTGCTGCTGCTGCTGCTGCTGCTACTGCTACTACCACCATCACCACCACAACAATAAACACAGCCGCAACTATTATTCCTTTTAATATTACCCCCACCTTGACAACTACCACCATAGACGCCGATCACACCTCAAAATTCTGAATGTTGAAAAAACTGGTCACCATCACCAAAAGAACAGAGCGAAAAATCATCGCTAACTCTTTTGAATGTTAAGAATGTAACCGTATTATAGCTATGTACATAAACAGTAATTAAACAAATAAAATAAAGTAAAAGATATTACCATACTTAAAATAATTATACTACATTGCTAAAGTTTATAGCAGCCATGCTAAAGGTCATGCTAAACTTTAACAGCGTGGTGACTCTATGTTGTATGCTTCCGATTATCTTAGAAATTATTAACTACACTTTTCTCAATATTATTGAGTAATTTCTTGTTCAATAAATTAGAAAAATGAATTTAATTTTATACAGAAATGCTTACCCTTAAAATTGTCTGTCAACAAATATTTCATAAATGCATTTAATTTAATTTACTGCGTGCTCACCGGATTGCTACTCAACTATCAAAAAGCCCAGTGTACACGAAACTAGAGCCGAAACAGTCATTTTTAGGCCTATGTACCAATTATGTGTTTTCGTCTTTAATTACTGTACATCTATTGGTATACAGGTGAACAGCCCAATTACTAACTCTACTGACTCAGTCAGCTCGCAATTCGACGGACGGGCCACACCCTTGTAGCCTAATTTGCCTGGACTGACAATAATTGCAAACAGCTGACGCTCGTGATGTCTATTGTACCACTGTGTTGTGATTTTGCCGAAACAGCGTCATTAAGTTAATTTATGGGTTTGCCGAAACATTTGATTTATGTTGACAGAGACAATCGGGCGACAATCTGAACAGTAAACAACAATTCTTTATTTTTGTTTAATGCGAATAACGTTTACTAATAATATCTATTATTAATATTCGTATTAGGCCTAATTAATTTCTATGATCTCTAATTACATGTTAACAAAATTCATTGTTTAAGAAATACAAAATTACACTGGAGTTTTTACATTCCAGGTACATGATGCTTACAAAGCCTAGTGTACCTACTATAATGATGGCCTCATATTTTACTCTGCCGAAGTTCGAGAACAATCTACCGCTTTATGGACCGTGCGTCCGGAATAATCACTAGTTGAATTTGCTTAGACGTAGTGTTACGACGGCGTCTTGTTTTTATCATTCCCAACCTTGAATGTATCCATATGACCCAATAATAAGCACGCCACACAGCTTGAATATATTGGGAGTAAGAATACAAACTTATATGTATTACAACGATACATAACACAAATTTGATATACTGTAATTTATGTGGCTCCACGTTCTTTGGGACGCCAAAATTATACAACGATACCTTTTGTATATGCAGGTTGTAAATAACTATAACAATACCAGGTGTAACTACAATAAGAGTAGTAAATTTATGAGTAGTTAAAATTTCATGTTTATTGTTTTAACAAACATTGTAAATAATAAAACATTGTTGATAATCTCCGATCAAGATATCACTCGTTATTAAGTTCATCTCTTAAGCTATACGGTGTTACACACATTTAAAACAGTCTTACCTCTAGACATGTTAATAATCTTAATCTAGACATTTATTCAAATTGATTTAATAAAAAAATAAAATTTAAATGTAATTAAGTTTTATTTTAATTGAATTCATTGAACTCAGATCTGACCTCAGCTTGCTCAGTCTATACCAATGTTTCTTTTTTTTTTTTTAATAATTTAAAATTGTATTGTTTACTCTTAGACTGGCATTTGTTTCGTATTCAAAATTTAAATTATTCTTTTCTACAAAATGCAAATAGCAAATCATTTCAATTATTTTACTTTGATTAAAAAAAATACTATCTCAAAATTAAACTCTCTTTTTCTTCTTCTTTATTTAAATTTATCTATAAGCGATCGCTCATTCTTACGACTAAAACATTTACATAAGACTCTATTAAATTCTTTCTAATTATGAACTTTTTTGTTTTAATTCATTGTCTCTTTATATAGTCTTTATGAGCTCTTTAAAAAAAATCATTTATAAATGCATTATGCATGTCACCTCGAGTTTTGATGACCTTACGACTTATTGACGGGATCCAGCGTTATCCAGAGTTGGGTTTCCGTTACTCCTGGCTTGGCGTGGTCCTGGGTATATCCAGAGTCCAGCGTCGTTCTCCAGTAGTGTATGGTCCGTCCCAGAGAATTACTATCTTCTGCGAGGTGGATCTCGTTCGGCTGTTAGGCGTCTAAAAAGCATCTCCTAACGTCTAGCATCTCTGTTGATACTCTTGCTGACCTAAACGGTCCCGGTACTCTACGTTTCCCGAAATAGTGTAGACATAATTACTGAACGTCTTTATTCGTTCACAGATGAGACTTATAATAAAGTAAAACTGTTCTGCCGACGTACAGCATATCCGATTGCAACTGTGTTTTGAAAAGAAGAGAAGGGTTTCTAGTCGAACCCTCTCGAGATTCCGCACCTGTTGGTTCCGAAATTATCCTGTCGAGACCTGCAGATCACATGATAGCCTCCACTCCCGAAACTTTTCATATATTTGCAATTTTTTGCAAATGGCAATGTTTTGTACGGAATTGAGATAGCACAAATCATAGCTAATTTGATTAAGCACTCACTGTATTAATTTGAGCGTCTTAGTGTAATTTGCGTATTTTTGGCACATTTATTTCGCACTGACTTCGCGTAGTGTGTCCTATTAACGTCATTTTCTTACTGTGGATACCTATAAAATTTACACACACTTTGGTGCCTTTTGTTTGTTTATACACTAATTAGTTTTCACACAGTGAATTTAAATAATTATTTTAGTAATTAATTGGGGAGGGTAGCTGAGATTCCTGTCTGTACATGCATCACTAACACACACACATACACGCGTAACACACATACAATCGAGCAGGTGTTCTTTGCCTGTTGGAACAGGTTAAGTTCTCCCCTCGTATAACAATGAAACATTTTTACAATCCCAGACCTGTCCATTTACCCCAAACTTATAATAATTTTACAAATTTTATATTTATTTAAATCAATGCTCAATACAGCATATGGCTGTATCGTTTCAGTATTTATATATATTGATTTGTCTTAAATCGTTTCTTAAACATAAGGATATTCCTTACTGACTTCTTAAACAGTTTATCTTGAGTCATATCTTTATTCTGTTCACTTTGACGGTACTGTGATATTGGTTTTGTTTAACTACAACGTGATGATGTACTTTTATTAATGTAGGTCGCCGATTTGCCACCTTCAAAACGGAAAGCGTGAACAAAAGTGTCTCAGCTATTATGGTGCCGTGCCGTTCTTAACACTTGTTGCAATTCATTATCTCTGATACCAACAATAAACATAACGTGAGCAATCCACGTCCTGAAGTCATCTGAGTTTCGGGATAATCCAATCTCGTCAGTCTGTCAACATTTGCTTCAAACTTCTGGAGGCTCTCTTCTTAACACTGTTGCCTTGTTTTAAGTTGAACACGATCCACTTCGCATAGATGTTGGTTACCATGAGGTATTTCCAGAGCTTTTGTTAATTTAGCATACCAGATGACATGACACTTTAATCATCTGGTTTGGTTTTTTTTTTGTGTAATAATCTACGGCAGATCCTTTTAAGGCAAGAATGAGTGAAAGAGCAGGGAGCATTCTTTAAGGGAGCACCAGCTACAAATTGGCGAAGATATGTTGCCCATTGAGTGCTTCCATCAACATGGCCCTACTACACATAATGGCACTGTTTCATGACTCTTAGTTTTTGGATCTTCTTCAGCGTTTATTAATGGTCTTACTTTATCAACTATTTCTTTCACTAAATGTTCGACTTCTATTTTAAATTATTTTATTGAATTTGTAACAGAATCTTCTAAACTCGTACTTGTTTTCATAGTTGACAAAGATTTTTCTGGTTGAGATAATCTATCAACTTGTTTTTGCTCTTGTACCAATACATTAACGTCTTCTGTTTCATAACGAAGTTTTTCTTTTTGCCAGTTATTCGCTATTGCATTTTTATGCTTACGATTTTCGTCCTGATGTTTTTATGCTTCTTCTGCTTCCCGTCGGCGTCATTATTCAATCTGCAGTAGCATTACTTGGAATGCTTCTATCATCTGACTGGTATCAACTTTTATCTACTCACATTTACGAGGTATCCTCTATATTTACTGTTACAGGTTCTGTCCCACTTCTGACCCACTGTTACGACTGCCTCACGGATCATCGTGTGGCACAGTGGAAACAAAATATAGACACCAATGAAGTCACCAATTGGCAGCTTTAATTAGTCACAAATAACAATGTGAAATCCACATGGTACTCTCAAACAATAATTTAAGTTATATTTATCTACATGCAATAATAACGTAAACTATTAAGAGTTTCACAGTAACCATTTTCGTTGGTAATTAGTCAACATAAACTAAAATATACAACACACTGTTAGTTCTAATGATTATCACAACACACTACTATAATAAATAATAATATTATATAATATGTAATGATGATACATATCATTAATTTCATTAATTTATTATTAAGTTATAATGATGTGACTGTTATCACATACTAATGATTATAATTAAATACTAAACGAAAACTAAATATAAATCGTACAGGCAATATACAATATTGCCTATACAATATAGGCTATATACAATTATATTAAACGGAAACGTAAAGAAATCGTATAAAGGAAAACAAATCGCAATTTATTCATAAATACGCATACGCGTTTAACTGAATAACACACTGCCCGCTTAGACAGCTTACACAGCCGTCAACGTTGTTGACGGACATGGTGGGGGTGACAGCCTTCTCCGCCGAGCCAGCGCATGCGCACTGGAACTTTTTTTTTGTCTGTGATACCCCTATAGAAACAGTGTCCTTGAATACAGTGCGCTAACCGTTACGGTCTGGAATAGTCTCGTTTGTTGACTCACGATGAGTGTCACGTAATTGTCTTTTATCTCAAGGTAGCAGCCACACGCACATTACAGCTGGGCTCTGCTGGCATAGTCAAGATACTTGTAGAACGTTCCGTATTACGTAACAAAATTATATTGTTGTTTTATCTTTTTGTTTGTATAAATAACGGTTATTTCAATAATAGATATCAAAGTTGTGGATCAGAATTGTATTTTTTCGTATTATATTTTTATTTGTGAAAAATTATTTGTGATATCCGTAAGCAAACAAGGTGTCGACAGTGAGACGAGTTTTTTATTTCAATCGCTGTCCTAAAAGACGACACTCCACGAATAAACATCGTAAACGTATTATAAAGGATGATGAAACGTTGAAATTTTTATGTATTAATAACAAACCGAAGTATTTAAGTAATTGTGAAATAAGGAATTTAATGAAAACACTCGCACATCCCGCTTCCCAGATCTATTGATATTCGTCTTGAATGATGCTTAATACTTAAACTAACGGTTTTTACATTACAAAACCAATATTGCTACGAAAACTAAATAACTATCTCGAAAAGGCGGAAAGTGATGTTACGTCAAAGTCCTACACGTTTCTTGGCAAGTTGACCAGGTGCAAAGTCTCGGACAAGGCCGTGCAACTGAAGTACCCACTAGACTGTTGGAGTATTTGTAACTACGCAAATTATACTGGCACGCAGCCAATGGAATGGAAAATTATTCTGGAATATCTGCGGGACGTATATAAGTAACAGCGGTCGACTTAGTTAGTTAGTTACACCTGGCAAGATTGTAGAGTGCCGATCAAGTGATTGGGGAATGTGATTACCGTATTATAGCTTAATTAGTGCGGAACTCTTAATAGTTGACATTATTAACAAATCGAACTTGTGGACAAATTTAATTTGAGTTATTGTATGAAAGTACCTTGTTGATTTTACATTGTTATTTGCTACTAATTAAATCTGATAATTACTAACTTCATTGGTGTCTGTTATTTTGTTTCCACTGTACCATATGAAAATCCGTGAAACCGTCGTAACAATATAGTGAAGAGATAATAATGTTTATTATCAGTTATTTTCCCTATGTTAGCAGTCTTCGCCACAACTTTGTCGAATTTTGTTGCTTCTCTGTTATATACACTTTTCCCTCGAACGAGGCCTTTCGGTTTCGCAACCATTATCAAGTTCTTCCTACAACAACTTTTATAGTAGTTGTTGTAGGAAGAACTTGATAATGGTTGCGAAACCGAAAGGCCTCGTTCGAGGGAAAAGTGTATATAGCAGAGAAGCAACAAAATTCGACAAAGTAATAATCTTTATGATCGTATTATAATCACGAGCAGTAGTATAATATTGACCGCTGAAGCCGTAAAAAGGTTCGTATGTAGCGAGGAGGCTAACTTATGACAACCGAGATAAACAACCGACCAAGGCCGACAAACCCAATGGTTCAGTTAGGTAATATGGTTAACTCAGGCCATTAACTCGTACGGTAATATCATAAAGAATTAATTACAAAAACGGTGCGTGAGTAGTTGATGTTTGGTAAAAAGAATAAAATTCATAACTTAACCAACAGCCTAGTCAACATTATAAGCCTATTGCTACCAGTACACACACAAACAGTCTTGCTTTCTCATGGTTATACTAGGTTTCCCGAAAGTAAAAGTAAAAGTATGGTTTAACTGTGTGAAGATTACGGACGATAACTGAAAAGTTTACTCCTAAAGACTTAGTGCCAGCTACAGCTGTGTTAATAGTCTATGTGTTATTGTGCAGTCGTGTAAACTTGGTATCACAAATGCCCAGTTACAAAAACAGAGGATAAGAAATGGATTCTGCATGGATGCTCTTGACGTTTTGTTTCATAAGTAGTATTTACCGGTACGTCCAGAGTTAGTCATTATTAACACAACGGAAAAAGTTAGGAAATGCATGTAGTGGTTAGTCAAGACTACACTATTGGACAACGTGCAAAATAAAAGAGGATTTATAACACAAAAACAAGGAGGAAGACTCTAAAGTCAGTGACAATATTTACTGTTCAATTCCATCGTTCGTGGTATTGGAACAAACTATTTATAGTTCACTTTACACTTTGCTGACAGTACAAAATGTGAGCTGCGACCTACATTTATTCTAAAGAAAGTTATGCCATTGTAGTCGCAACCATCAGCATTAAATTGTCTTTCTGCTTTCTCGTTCTGAGAGTATTCGTTTGTAAATCGCCCGCGCATACGAACACACACGCACACACTCGCTCCGTAGTATCGCTGGTACTCCCCAGTTACATTTCTAATCGATCTAACCCGCTGCAGGTGGCTTCCGTGCTTTCATGTCTTTGTGTCTCTTATCCACAAGTAGAAAATATATTCAGTTTTTAGTTTTGCAAAATGGTATGATTTCTAAAGGTTTATTTAGAATCGCATTTCTACTTAAAAGTCAACATTGCTATGTCGAAATCGCAATGGATAAAAACAGCATTTACAATTATTTATAAGGAACAGAATTGTCTCTTGTTGAGGAAACAAAATTTCAGATTAATATCGTGTTTACTAGTAAACTAAAGTAGAAATCATATGTTTTGTTAATTCTTTTTTAGTTATATTTAGTTACGACTTTTTGTGCGTATTGGATTGAGCGCTTGTACATTATATGCCAGTGTAATTTATTTAATATTTTGTTAAAGTATGTTTTCTTATTCGCTACAAATTTACTATTAGCCTACCATTTAATTATTTTCTCGTTCGTTGTCAATTACAAAGCAGTTAAATAAACCTTAATAACTATATTTTTATGAGTAGTTCCGTCAAGAAGTAGTTTTAAAATTGACTTCGCAAAAAAGTAACAAACCAATTAATTCCGAAGAACGTGAAATTAGGCCTATATCGTCTCGTTGAAAAGCGTATGAAGAAAGGGGCTCATTTCTTCATGGCTAAAAACGCTACAGCAAGAGTGGCATATTACACTGACTTGTTGTTTTTATATTAAAGAAAGACCTGAATAAGTGTCAAGAACTAACAACTGAAGCATGTGATTACTGTTGAACTGCGGTACAAGAGACATGTGCAAAAGCAAAAGCATGTAATTATTTCCATTCCCCCCTTTAAAAAAATAAAAAAAAACAATATAAAATTACGTAGTTGTCTGACTTTGATTTAGATGTAACACGACGTTTAGCTACGAAATGTTTTGATATGGGCAAATATTTAACAGCGAAAAAATTCAACAGTAAATGATAGGGTGCTTTAATTTTTCTGGCAGTGTTACATCAGTTACGCTTATGTTAAAAAATGTACAGTTTCTGTCTAATTAAATAAATAGTGTACAAATACACTTGCTTGAAAGATTTGATATAGTTCAAGCAAGAGTAGCGCTTTTACGTAAAATGCACAGAGTGATGAAAACCTAAGAATGATGAGAGACAAATTTTTTATTTGGATGACAGGTGGTTTTCTCTAAATAATTCTCTCATTTTCATTTGGCATCATTCTATAATGAGAGGCGTCTTGAAGGTGCCTACTGGAAAGGAGGGAAGAATAGTTATGTTGCATACTAGATCCAAGAAGATGGGGCTTTTGAATAGGAGTAAGTTTGTTATCGTGTGCGGTTCAGCTTGTTCTTCTTCTGAGATGAAAGCAAGTGTTTTTAAAGAATTGATTAAGAAGCAGTTACTTAATTTATTAGAAGAACGTCCTACAATAATCTTGTACAAAGTTAGCTATCAGTCAATAAATAAACCTCCAATTATGTCTTCTAGAAAAATCAGAATTATAAACTGTTTACGTTCAAAAATCATTCCGTTTTCGCAGTGTGAGACCAGAGTTAAAGTTTTAGCGAAAGTGAGGCAACATAACGTTCTGCAAGAGTACGAGCTGGATGAAAGTTCGTACACTTGTGGATAACATTCAACGGATTCTCTTTTAAGTATTTTTACCATAATTTATCTGTGTATCATTCGTTGCGTACTCTCTGAATCCCTTCTTAAATTTATGATAGTTTCCGTGGACAAACGTACCACCACTACTAGTCAGCAATGATATATCATCATCATCATTAACCTTTATATGAAAACTTTAAAAAAATTCTTATTACCTACTATTAGCTGCTTTCCTGTATATTGTATTATTTGAACAATACCGTTAAAAATAAGAGGAAGTGAACGGTGGTTTAAAAAAGACCTATTCCTCCCGTTTGTACACAGTTTAACAGGTGAGAATCAATAAAGCATTGTACGGACGGAAATTTGTTTTCTGTATTTGCAAATTAAAAAGCATTTTTGTAAACTAAATATGCATTTATATTTTAGGTGACAACGTGAAACGCAGCAAGTTTTTGCTACAAAAGTTTTCTACGAACAATTTATTAATTTTCAATTCTAATGGAAAATTACAATTACCCATAAAAAGTTCGGCCTCATAAAATAAGAGTGAAAACTTTCACGTTCGTATGTATAAAAAGTCTGTGAGTAGATAAACAGAACCTTTTAGACCGAAGCCAAATTATTCCTGCTGCACTACCATTAAGAGTCCACTTTGTAGAACATGACAGCAGGCACTACACGATATTTTGGCACAGATTCTCAATGCAACCCACTTATCTTTAAATGAGACATCTGTCACAAACAACTGCTTTTGTACTGATGGTCTATTTCATTTACAGTTGAATAACTCCATAACTGAAAGTTACGCTTTCCTTCCTCTGGCATTGTTTTTGGCTTTTAGTGTATTCCGTTAGGTAATGTTTATGTATTATAAAACAGATTAATTATCAACTTTTACCAACATAATTTTATTGTTGTTAAGATAAATAATATTATAAATTTCAGTGCTACAGACGTCACCTCATCCCGTAGTTAAAAATATATCGGTAAATAATTACGTGACTGAAGACTTTACAAATTAACGTAATTGAAATTTTGTTAGTTGAAATTTGATCAAAAGCTCGTTATCTTTAAATTCATTACATAGATACTTTTCTATTTTAGTGACGATGCTAACATTTCGGTACTACTTTTCTATAGTACTGTGTGACTATATGTGCGTGCGTGAGTTTGACGTGTGCGTCCATACGTTTTTGTAAATTGTGGTAATCTAATTACTAAATGCACACAATTTGGTCATCATATCTTGTTAATAGTCATATCTTGAATATCAAAGATTATTTGGTCATTATTAGTAATCGTTAACCATTCCGTTAATCATTATTAGTAACCACCGTAATCGTCATTCATTATGTTTTTTCCTATAAATCCATGATACATTACATTCTTATACATTATAATATTTTATTCGTTACGTATCTTTTAGGCGAGATAGTGTTTAAGAAAAAAACATTTAAACAACTTGAAGCTGAATTTTATTCCAATGTGTTAATTTTCTTGGTTGTGTTTTATGTTAGATAGAATTTTGATTGTAAATAAAACTATTTAATTTTAAATTAAAATTTAAAATTAATAATTGTCTTAATTATATTAGGTGATCTCTGTTAGATTATATTTCGTAATAAAATGTTTATACTGAAAAGTCTACTTTACGTGTTAGGTTAAATACAATTTTATTTTTAATTTGAGAACGTATAAGTATATTTAACTTGAGAACGTATAAGTATATTTAACTTGCAAATTAATATTTAGTAAAAGAACACATTAAGTTAGAGTTACTGTATTGATTTGTACAGGAGCAGGTATATGTGCACATATCACGTTAAATAGACAAAAAAGACACGTGGACGCCCGAGCACTCACATTTACATTTCCGCAGTTTTATGAGTTTAATAGTTTAATGTGTGTGTTTTAACAGTTATTTGATCTAATATAGTGTGTCCCAGAGAAGACACGTAGTGAGAAAGAATGTAAAAGTGGAGGCAGATAGGCAGACAGCGGAATGAAAAAGAAAGAAAAGAATAAAGTCAACAAGGATTTTAATTTACGACATAAAGCTTTCATCAAACACTGTGACTACTACAACAAAAGATTCTGAAGTCATTGTCTTCTTCTGGTGAAATTTAAAAAAACAAAATAATATGTGCTCATGAATACGTCTAACCACAACGAATAACAGACTCGTTCTCTGTATTAAAGAATAGGAATTAACACAGAGGTAGACAGAGGAAGAGAAAGAGAACAACACATTGAGAGACAAGCATAGAGAGATGGATGATGATGAGTGTTTTTAGGCCGGTAAGCGCAGTACAGATAAATAAGAGTGGAGACAATGCAGGTCGAGAAATTTGGTAGTCGCACAAGGTTAATGTAAATATATAACATTATTACAATTAATATATCATTTACTTATCAATAAATTATATTCTTTTCTAATGTCACACACACACACACACACACACACACACACACACACACACATACACACACTCCTCCGTACGGCTCGCCATCGCACGTTATTACTAGACGGCAGATATCTCCCTGGCAACGGTAGATAGTGAGTTGTACCCACAGGCAGGAGGCCGCAAGCCTTATCCTATGAGGGAAAAGAAAAAGACATTTTATCTTTAAGTGTCCTACTGATTAAATAAAATTATCTAACTTTTTATCCTTTTTTGATGTCACAGAGGATGTACACGTCAATTTTATTAATATTTTTTTACTGTTTCTCATAACACAAATTTGTTGAAAAGTCGGAAAAGCTACTACACTAGAAAAGTTGTGGATAAAATTGTCAGTAAGAAATTGAATCAAAAGACTAATGATTAACTAATAAAATTAAACAAACAAATCTGGTTGTTAATAAGGTGGTCAAAGGAAAAGGAAAATAGTTTATTGGAGAAATCTTTCTGTAAACGGTTCACCAAAGCAATATGATAATAACTTATGATCAACCGAGAGAAAAGTAGAAAGAAAGAAAAACGGTATACTGGTCTAAAGAATGTTTATTTTAGATAGAGGTTCTGTTCTGAATTACTGGAGTCGGAAAAGTATAGTGGATTCTGGGACTTGAGGTATTTAACAACGGAACTATATAATAAAACATTACATGACTTGTAGAACTAGAAGTCTTGGTACTACAGCGGATATAGTTAATTTTAACTTTTAAATTAATTATAGGAAAAAAACAGGCTGTTCAAATTTAGCTAATGTATGAGATGTAGCAGGGATTGCCAGACGATGCTTTACAGGGGTGGTTATGATTCTATGGAGAATAGTTTGCCAAATTTTATATAACCTTGAAATTAACTTTATAATGAAAATTTCCAGCCTATATGAGAGAATCTTGTTGTATGTATATACTGTGTGTGTGTGTGTGTGTGTGTGTGTGTGTGTGTGTGTGTGTGTGTGTGTGTGTGTGTGTGTGTGTGTGTGTGTGTGTGTGTGTGTGTGTGTGTAGTCGACTTAACTTTGGTAGCAACATTATCATCCGATATCGTATAAAAGAACAGGACTCTTTCATGTCAAATATTAATCAGACAAGAAATAAAGCATTAATAAAGAATAGGACGTTACTGAAAGAAAATAAATTTTTCTAGACTCACTTTCACGAATATGTATTATATATTTTAAGAGTAAAACATGAACACCGCATAGACTGTAGTTGAAGCAATGACGTCATAGTTACATGCCGGATTTAAGAGGAAACAACGTAAATATATTACGTATAACTGAGCACATACTTCAACTGTTTTAAAATTTTGTTTATAAGTTTCAACTTAAAGGACCAAAATGTTTATTATACCTACAAATATATTACAATTACCGTAGTAGGACATGAATCACTAACAGTAACGCTATTGTTAAAACACTGTAGTTAATTTATTGTATCAAGTCATACTATTGTTTTGAGAGTGCAGTACTTTACTAACAGTACGTAAGTAAACAACTTCTACTTAACATGTAAATGGGTTTTATAAATCCCAGCAGAAAACCATTTTTCAGCTGTCAGCTTTTACGGTGCCAACAGTCAGGCAAAATGAAATATGACTTTTGTTTTTATGTTGTAATTTTAATCTTTAAGTCCAGTAAAAGTAACAACACTTTAAAGCAAATATTTTTTTAGTACAGTGATGAATTGGACTACAAGGGAACAGCACTTAGTGTTTTAAGTTATAAATTAATTTAGAATCACGAAAAAGCCTTTTTCAAAAACATGTAGGTATTAGTGAAGCTTATACACTGTTAACAAAGTTTCAAATATAATTATTATTTATATTTTATTTAATTTACTTTATAGTTTGTATAGAACATTTTAAAGTGTAAATGTGAATTTAGGCTAATATTTCAGAATGTAGGGTAATAGAAGAATTACGTAGACAAATGTTAATACTCATTACCTTAAAAAATCGTTGAATTTCTCGAAACTATTATTTACTGTTGTTTTATTATCACGATAATAAATAGTAAAATGTAAATATTAACCACGTACCTATTGTAGTCTGACCGGCATCATATGCTCCTTCTTATTATGCTCTCCTACTCTTCTCCTTGCTGTGAACCACTGGTGTGATTCCAAAACTAAACTTTTGGTTCACGTGTACGCACAAGACTCTGTCAAGCCTTCTTCTCAAGATGTTGTTCGCTTTTTCAATATGATTAGCAATTTTATTATACGTTATATCATTTATTTTAAAAGGCGCATATAGTTTTACATTTATGTTATCGACATGCATTCGGATATGCAGTTATTTTCACGTAATAAGAGACCAGTAAAATACTTCCTAACAGGTGGTAGTATCGGATCATACAAGGGTAGAATTTCATCTAGAGTTCCCTGAAATCAATAAAACGGTGAATTACATTTCCCCAAACAACTAAATCGCATTTGGTTTTATAACCTTTATCATCTAAGTATGAATATTATGGACTTGCTTGAAGGATAAAGAAGAATAAATTCGTTGATAGTGTAATGTTACATAATATCACGACCACCAGGGTCCAAAACAAACAACAACCAACAATAACAAATCATAAGAAATGCTACAGTCAAACTTTAATGTTAATCAAAAAGATAAGTAGAAATTAATTTTAAAGGAATAAAGAATACATCTTTAACAAACTGATGAAGATTATCAAAGAAATAATGACAGTGACATAGACGAGACGTAAAGTAACTGACAACTGACCCATTAGATTAGGTAAAAATGAGAAACCCAAAGACAGAGAGAAGAAACTATAAGTGGAGTAAAGAAGAATACTACAAAACCCAAATAGATACAGAAACAGGAAGAAATAAGATATGTCCTACACTAAACAGGAGAAGAATTATGACAAGATAAATGGATCAGAACAAGAAAAGCCCAGAGTAAAGAACAGAGTAATAATGAAGCCTGATAACTAATATAAATAACTATGCTGACAAAGAAAGCATACAAAGTAAATGAATGATATAATGAATAAGAGTCAGGAGAGTGAAGTAAAATTAGTCAAAGTATAAATTAACTGTGTATCTGGAAGAATAACTAAAACGAATCATATAGACCAGCCTTGTAACTAAAGCAAATGTAGGGATATAACTTACAGAACGATATCAATGAATACTGTTTTAAGAAGGGTGATTAGGACAGAAAAGTGTATAATAAACCTAAAGTAATAAATAACCTTATTAGTACTATAATAGTGTGAAATGAAAGACATTGAAATCATGATAAAATAAACACATTGTTGTCAAACCAAGATAGGACCCATAACCTCACTCAAGGTGAATTATGCACCTAAAATAAGAGAATTAAGTAACTAAATGACTAGTAATCCAATTTCTGGTGGAGGGTAATGAACCTAAATGTTACAAGGGTAATACCAACACAAAAATAATGTATAGAAGAATTAGAATTGTACTGTAATTAGTGTAAATTCAAACAAGAAATTAGACATTCTGAAGTTACCTAACAAATCTTTCAAAAACTTTAACAATAAGGTATAAAAGGGATGAGACATTAGTGTCAATAGAACCAGAAAGGCTCACAGTAGGGATGAGCATCGCCAGAAAACCATCGACGTTTAACATCGATGTTAATATCGTGAAGAGTACATCGATCTTATAAAAACATCGGTATGAAAACATCGATGTTTTACGACTGAAAACATCGATTTTTTTATGCCAATGTTGCAATTCAAATAAAAATCTATGCTTTTTACATGTCTGTAATAGTACAAATAATTGGGGATGAATAATAAATAAATATAATTAAAGAGAAGAATAATATACCCTGATACTTTACTCACTTACCTTATCAGAAGATTCTGAAAAACCAAAAGCCCTTGGGTCACCACCACATTTTGACAGGCGGAATGTGGAAACATCAACACTGTACCCGAGAAAACAATTTAAATACATCTAACTTCCCCGTATCAGAATTTCCAGGGCCGTTGACGAACTCGTTGAGAACAGGTTAGGTAAAGGCGAGGTGACGTTAAAATAATTTAACTCACATTCATAATTAACTAAATCTGTTCATTATTATTTATTATTATAATGATTATAAAGTGTTTTGAGCAAACGTACATAAAACCACCTCGTTTAACAAAAACATAAACTTCTTTAGATCTATGTCAGGTTTGTTTACTCCTAGTGAAAGTTTGAATTAGTATTCCCAAAGAGAGATAGGCCTATAAATTCTCTTATTTTCTTTTAAACAGTAAAAGCTTAATAAAATCACAGTGTAAAGTAACACTGTTAATACTTTTAGTTTCAATTTATTTATTATAACAAATCATACAGGTATATGTATAATAAGTATATAATAAGAGGTATTCGTAATTCGTACCTGTTATTTTTTTGGAACGGTTACGTTGGTACCTGTAACTTTCAAATACTAGTTTAGCCCACCTCTATAAAGAACAGAATATGAGATAGCGTAATACAAATAAGGTACATGGAAAGAAGTGTAATTCATTTTAAAAATACCTGTAACGTTGCAATATATCCTTTGGGTGGCATAATTAACGGGTAGAGAATTACGAACGATGCCGTTGATATTAAAAATTCAAATGTAAACTATTTAAATTATGTTCTAACACTATCACAATTAAAACAGAAAAACGCTATACCCAGTATGAAAAATAATTAAAAAATCTAAAACTAAATCTGAATGAAAACCAAATACGACTAACGTAAAGGGTGAACCGTTATTTCGTACGTATGTCACGTATGTAAGCTAAAGCTAACTTTGAAACTGTTGAAACCTATGTAACGGTCTCCTATAAAATGGTTTTGTTTAGTTTTACCATATTATTACGTCACTACGCTACTACGTAGCTCATATACATGGTACTTATCGTTTACCTAGGTTAGGGAGCAAACTACGTAGCCATTAATATCTAAAAAAAATTTGTTGATTTAAAATAAACTAAATTTAACAATCGACTTAAAAAAAGTCTTCATTACAAATTAAAAAAGTGTTCAAAGGAAAACATCGCAACTGAACTATCGATGGTAAAAACATCGAACATCGAACGTTAACCATCGATGTTTTTGGAACATCGGACATAGATGCTCATCCCTAGCTCACAGTCACTTATATATAATGTAAACCAATTGTAATTAGCTTAAAAATATACCAAGATAATATAAGATAGACATACTTGTATCTTGAGACCATATGCAAGAAGTCTTACTGAATTAACAGAAAAAGGTGATATACTACTACCAATCAAACGATTGTAACACCTGAGAATAATTACTATCACTATTTTGTAAAGGAGAATGATCACTAAAATTAAAAATAATTAAGAGTTAAGAGAAAAGATGTAACACCATATAGTGCCTGAACTATAGGTGAATCCAAAGAGTATAATTCAAGGGAATAATTGTATCACTACCACTAAATGTAATAACCAGAAGGTGTAATAGTTAATTTAGATAAATAAGTAACAATATTCAGGAGTAATCCAATAGCAATGAACAAACCACTGTTAAAATTAACTTGGGTGGTAATAGGCCTAAAAGGAGCCTAGAGATTGATACTAAATATTATGTTGAACAGAGTATCAGACTAAACCAACAGTAGTAAAGTCATAAGATAGAGAAGACACCAAGTAGTGATTAAAATGTAATCGATATAAACAATGTATTCTAAGATTAAAAGCAGAATAAAAAATAAGGCCTAGGTGTGCCAAACACTAAGTATGTCAATAACAAAAAAACACAAAAAAGAACATCAATTAAGTCAGACAATGATGACCAGTAGTGGAAGGGAAGGCATAAGAATAAGTGTGAAATGTAATTAACTCATAAAATACCACCAATGAATTATATCAATTAAATCTAAAACTAATGCTATCTGTACAGCAAGGTTATACCCAATTTTAGAGGTGTTTTCACCCATAACTGATTATAATTTGACTAAAGAGCAGAAAGAGACTGAATAGTAGTAAAAATAATTAGTAGTGAATTTAATTCTAAATAACATAAACGTAAGATAATAGGCATAATAATAGGCATGTAATAGGCATAAGTTGTGAAATTAAGAAATTATCAAAAATGAACAGAATTATGGCTTGAGGGGTATCTAATTAATCTAAAGGACAACTGCAAACGATTGAGATTAGAACTCCCAAGCACCATAATAAAGTTGAACGCATTTAATATATTTGTGTAAATTGGAAGAAAATATTTTTCATACTCTCGACATCAAAGACCGACGCCACCGGAAAAAGCCATTGAGGTGTCATCGAGCTTTCCACCAATCAAATTAATTATAGCGAGGCTTGGCCAAAAAAGAGACGCCGAGTTAAGCGTCATTATTCTTGTACGATCGACTCAGGAAACAAGACGAGAGTTATCGACGCCAGAAAAGCAAATTAACCTAACCTGTGCGTGTAGTGAACGTCATATTTAGGTTAATACAACTCGAAATGTCTAAAAGCATTAATAAAGTTATATAAACGAATTAATCAACCCTAGTAAAAGTTCGAATACGTTTGCTAGTGTACAATCCCAGCAATCACGGTCATATAAATGATAAGGGAGTATGGTGAATTAATATTATTATTATAAACTTAAGAAGTGAACCATAACCTGACAATGTATAGAGTTAAGGATATATAATGAAATTTGAAGAGGCATTAACCCTCGTAAAGTCAATTAACAATTAGACTAGGGATCAGAGTGAACGAATATTATTCACTCTAATTATAAATGATTGTTAACCAATTACAAAAGGACAGTACGCTTTACTGAATCTAATAGGTTAAGTCAGTGTACACCCATTTCATAACCTACTGATATGTTGTTAGAATTAAGAAAAATACCTGAGAAAGGGTATCCCATCTAGTAGTCTAACGATAGTTGGATATGCTGAAGATGTTTAGAACTTTAGTAAATTTGAATTTTCTTTGTTGATTGACCATTTAGAATTTTAATTAACGTAACTGGCATGACACGCCAGGTCTGACCTAGAATTTGACGCGAGCCGTCTGATGAAGTTTTATTAATGAATTAAGATTTTAGTTATCCGAGGTGATCACTCTCCTATTAAATAATTATAATTGTTATGTTGTGTTAACGTTTAGTATCTTGTAAGCTAAAAGAACCCAAGTTGATTAAAATTATTGTAAACAAAATCATCGTGGAGTGTTGTATCCACGTATGCAGCTTAACCACCCTGAGATTTTAAGAAGAGTTTTACAAAAAATGAAAAAGTAATTGTAAAGTCGGATTTTCTTAAGTTAATGGTTCAAGGAAATTAATACACAGACTTTAACGAGAAATAAATTATGTTAAAACTAACGATTAGAGTTGGCCCAATTATTTCACGTAGATAGGCATTTGCAGTCTCGGTAGATGACATGCAACGGTTGACAACACGACTGCGCCACGAGTGATTTTGAATTAATTTTTTTTTTAGATGAGCTGATACACTCTACCTGATAACCAGGACCTCACTCAAAGTAAGTACCGTTATTCTAAATTATCTTTGATTCCAGTGAGAACCAATGCCACCGAATTATATCTACTAGTGAAGAAGAACCAACCTCCGTCCAATACACAACATCCGATGAACGATGAACAGTTTAAACAATTACCACTAATCTTGAACACTTTAAATCAACGACTTCATAATAAGCAAAAACGAACCCATATAACTTAAATGAACTTAAACACAAATCATAAATAAAATAAAAACCAAATAAATAATTATTAATAATCGTAATAATATAAATCTGCGATTCTAACGCGAGATTCAAAAGGGACGGATTCCGTCTACTAACAATAGGAACCATTGTATAGTTTTAAGACAGAAATAAACTTTTTTGTCAAATAGTCATCAAATATATAAAGAACTCACAAAACTACAAGTACAAAATTTGTATTTCCTTTATGAATATCCGTAACTAAACCCCTGTAAAGGAAAATAATAAACTGTAGATAACTTGTGTCGCTATGACGTCTGTTGTTAAGACAACGTTGCTTGTGTTGTAGAACTAACAGATTTAAGGTTTTTACATGTTGCAATTAAAGTAGGTATAAATATATTTACTTTAAAGTGTAATTATCAACAACGGAGAAATTCGTAGTAGTCATGAACACACGAAGCAAAGCAAGTTCAACACTGTAGGCTGTAATTAAATCAGATTTAAGCTGTAGGCTGTAATCAGATTTTGTAAGCAGTAAACAGATGGTATTGCTGTGCTATGTTATCACGTAGAAGTAGCAAAGTACAAACAAATTAACTACCGGTTACTCCTTTGTTTAATTGTACACATTAATCTCTTTATTGTATTCAATATATTGACTCTTGAAAGTGTTTGAATATTTAATTACAAGTGAATGTGAAGTAGTTAACCTCTGATGGATAGCCAAAGTTTTATTTAACAACCCCAAAATTTTAAAACATCCAATTTGTATTTTCTGTAGAAAGTATTTTATTTTATATTCTGTATTCTTGAATTCCGTCATACTAAGAATTTTTCAAAGCGGGTTGTAGTAGAATTTTTCAAATTTTGCAGTACGCTTCTTATTTGTCCTATTATACTAAAAACAACTAAATGAAAGTAATTAATCTGATTAACATCACAGAAATACGTTACTTTAACATAAGTAATAAATATCAGTATGGAGAACTGTACATGACTTCCATGTTACAAGATTTATTTTTATAATCATATCCCCCACCCCCAACCGATCTATTTTCACCATTTATAGATCGTTTTGTTATGATGGGGTGGTCGTTTAATATAGTATTATTTTCCAGTCACTTTATCTATTAAAATTAGGTACTTTATTCTTGTAAATAAACTGAACTACGCAAGTAATCATCCCTTCTCCTCAACCGATCTTCACCATTAACGGTATTTACACTTCCATAGAGTAATAGTTTTATCATATGTAATTGCTAAGAATTGCTTCATAAGATTGTTATGTAATTGCTATCATATGTAATCTTATCCTTCAGAATTAAATACTTGTACTTTACTTGATATCAGCAGTCATTTTCAAAATCGCCCCCTCCCCCTTCAACTGTCCTTTCCATTTATAGGTATCTCATTTGCCATTTTACAGTGGATTAATGTGAATTTATTTTCGGGCTACTTATTTGCCAAATTAAGTACTTTACTCTTGTTAAAACACAAAAAACTTCAGGTAAACTACCCCTTCCCTTTAATCGAACAAACCCATTTTGATAATTACACTTATATTGAGTAATAGTTTCATTATATGTAATTCCTAAGGTGTCTTATCCTTCAAAATTAAATACTTTATTCGACATCAGAAAGGAAATTTCAAAATATTACTCCCTCCCCCTTCAACTATCATTTTCATTTACAGATATTTGATCTACCTTTCTATAGTGGATTATTATGACCTTATTTTCAGGATACTTGAATCAATATTAAGTACTTTACTCTTGTTAAAACATAAAACGCTGCAGGTAGACTACCCCTACCCTTTAACCGATCTTCACCGAAATCAATAGGCCTTGAACTCTCTACAACTCTGGCATATATGCAAAAAACTATTTGATTCTGTTTGAATTTGCGGCAGTTATCGTTCGCCATAGAAAAAATTCTACATATAGACACACAAACACACAGATACTTTTCGGAAAATGACTTTCCTTCATGTTTTGATTGTAGTACAATCAGAATCAGCCCTTATCTCGAAAAATATTTTTTCCGCGATCACCATACTTCCATTTTGTTACGGATCATGGAAGTAAAAATGGTTTAATTCTTCCTGTGTAAAGCAAAATGTCAAATTCAAATTATACATTTCTGTATAAATTAATAGACTAAAATTTTAGAGACCTACACATTAACGTCTCTATTAGTCTGTTCTGTGGTTATTATCTATTTTTACATTAAAAAATCAACTACGAACCGTAGTTTGTAACATCCATGAAACCAATATGCTGTTCCAGAATATCTTTATTTAAAGGTAATAGTATTGTTTTTATTACTGCTAGAGTAATATGTTTCTCGTTTCTTTAACTAATTTTTATTGATAAACTATTATGGAAGTAAAATTTGCTTCGAAAAGACAGTTTCTTAAATAGACTCCTTCTGTAAAGTAGACGAAACATAGATTTTACTGATGAAAAGCCTAGCTTAACTTGTACTGGTTTTATCATGTCATTTACTACGTACATAATAAGTATAATGTAAACGTACATACATTGTACATAGCGTATCTACGTAGCATATCTAATGGCATATTTTTTTTAAAGTTTTATTACATTGTATGAGAAGCGAACACCTTCATGAAAGGACAGCACGCGTAGTGTTCTCGTACAGTTTTTGTACATTTGTATAAGCATATATACTTGTTGTTAGTCAGCGTGGATTTAATTACACGTCTAATGTGTTGCATGTGTCTGTATCCGTCTCTAGAATGCCATATAAATTATATGCACGTAACTACGAGATTGGAAAATATTTCGAACATCATATGTCGGTTCCATTCCACATGTCTTAATACTTCAAATAATCTAGTGCGTGGAACACTATCATAAGCCGTCTTAAGGTCTATAAAAATTAGAGGTTACTTGAGTTGGAGCGAGAACGGAGCATGAAATTTCAAGAATGTGAATAGAAATTGGACCAGAGAGTCTCTATACGCTCGTTTTTCATATGTTCAGGTTCCAATTGCTAATGATAACTATGACGCCTCATTCATGGTAAGAAAGTTAACGGATAAATTAAAATCAATTTACAGAAAACGAACCGTACTTATTTGTAGGGGAAAAAGGTAAATGATGTCGCCCTTGATTAGGGAGCATAATTAGCAAAGATTGATCTTGTAATACTAAGGCATACTTTCAGTATTGATAAGCATTAACTATGGTTACAAAGACGAATAATGTACAACTATAAACCAAGACGAATACTGCTACAGACTCACTCAAAGACGAATGCCTATCTACGTTCCGAACTCGTTGCTCTGGTCATAAAAATTAGAATGAATGTTAAAATTAACTTACGAATATCAACTTCGTAGCCAACCAGACTGTTGGCAATTTAAAAAAGGAATTATAGGAAAGTTGGCAACGTTTAAATGGATTATTTGAGACGATCTTGTAGGATACCTCGGCTGTACCGGATAAGAAATGGAGTAATAAGGGGGGAAGGGAATTTCAAAGAAAATATTAATGAAATGTTTGAACAAAGAAGGTTAATGTAGCACGGAAGCAACGTCGGGTGCCCTGACAGGTTACAAGAATATCATGCGCTCAATCGCAGGAAAAGAGGTAGGCCTTGAAGAACTTGAAGACATGATGCGAACGAGGATATGAGGAGCAGGAATTTAGAGTACACTGGCTAGGAAAACAGAAATGACTGGCATTTGAGACACGGGATGCAATGGATGTCGTAGTCTCCCCCAACACTCACGCGCGAGCACACACACACACACACACACACACACACACACATATGTCTACAAGACTAATTTAACCAATTTGTTGACAATTATTATGCCAAAATGAAGGATAATTGCAACAACAATAACAGTCGAGAGTAACAGTGCAACCAGTTGCATGTTTGTGCGAGATCGCTGAGAGACAGCTGGACCCGTCACTATCTTACTAAAACACTAACGTTTTTAATACCATCTTATAAAATCATTTACAACTAAATTGTTTAATTATTATTGTTAGATTTGGCGTGTGTAAAATAGTTCTATAATTAAATTTTAAATGACATTTACAAAAATCTTATATATTCACTTGTAAATTGCAATACGACCCAACAAGACATTTTATTTAATATCATGTTTTTATACGGTTTTGAAAATATCTGAACTGTGTGTGTGTGTGTGTGTGTGTGTGTGTGTGGTTATATAACTATATATACACATGACTAACTGTAATTGAACTAGATTGAAATAATAACTACGAAAATGTGCATGTGATATTATATTACTGATATGCACTTCTGTAGAAATTAAATTAAAATATAATTTTACATTGTAATCTCCCTCAGAAATTTTAAATATTTTTGGATTAAGGATAAATAGTAATTAAATATATATAAGTTTAAATTACGATTAACAGGAATTAAATTACTATTTTATTCTGTCACTTTAGCAATGTTTCATTTAATATTCATTACCGTACTTTTATATTACCACAGTGGTTAAAAATTCACGAAAAAGGTGAAGTGTGTAGCAAATACGTGATTTGTTTTTCCAGTAATAATTAGTGTTGGTAAGGTACTGCGGTTTAAATTTAATATTAATTTTTGTTTAGTTTAATTTAATTTAATTTAATACATATTTAATACGAAATATACAGAAATTTTACGTTATTTCATATTTACTTAAGCTTTATTGTCTTAGTTGGATGTCAAAGTTTTGCTACAATTTTACAAACTTGTAAATGTAAGCAAACACTTTCAAAACTATGTTCCACCTTCACTGGATACCTTCTTTGTAAATGTTTGGGTCTACAGTTTTAATGTGTAGGATTAACGGATACAACAAAATCAAGTACGCGTCATCAACAGTAATGTAGTTTAAACATTTAAAAATTATGTACATGCATATGCATATTATGTAATTAATTCTGACATATTGGCATATAACGAACAAACAGACATTTCTTGCATACTATAGGCCTACAGTGGCATGATAATACGACCTACAGTGGCCTACATATATAAAGCGGAGACCAGAAGAAAAATTTCGTTATACAGAGAATTTAGAATACAGTCCTGTGATTCGTTCTAACTTCAACAGCTGTTTATGTAAACGTCTCGTAATTGAACTGAATTAATTACTTCTCAGTTTATAACAAGTAACTTTGATAGAGACGAGAGTTTCTAGTACACAATATAAACAATTCAGATAATTTTGACTTTACAAAATTACATAATACCTTACCGTACAACACATGGTCTAATAGATAATGTTGATGCCTTATTCTGCTTTTCACATTAAAAAGAGATATAAAATATTCACAGAATTACAGTGTATCGTTGTTAGTAAGGTTCAATACAGCACTAATGTATTTCAAAAAATTGGAAATGACAGTCTGCTTCACGTACGTTTACAAGATCAAAGGGTCGAATTCACCCTTCAAACGACAGGTCTTCCTGAAACTCTCACGGATTGTATTTTAGGGAGAAAAGCGCATTACGCGACTGAAAAAGCAATCGTAGTAGACAGATTTATTGAGAGTATCTTAAAATAGACTTAAATTGTGGATTACATTAATGGCCTTAACGCTGAGGCCAAAACGTTTTAACGGTATTATCACTATGTTGATAATCATTGTACAAAAATTTTGCTGTATGTGTAATACGATAGTCCTATAGCATTCATGTTTTGTTACACACTCGTTCTACCTGCTACAATAAATACCTTTTCTGATGGGCGTTAATTTCTATTAAATTCTTGTCTCTAGAGGATAATCTGTTTGAATTATTTGACTTCTGAGACGTCCCTTGACTCAAAAAAGTTACGATCTTCTATTCATGCAGTCACGCGCATTCACGTACTAACCTTAATATATGGACGATTAAGCTTCAGACGTAAAATAATGACCTCAATCAATTTCAAGTATACTAAATACTTGATACAAGTATATTAAAATGCCGTTATATAAATAATACCAGTGTCATACATAAAAAAAATTTGTAAGTTGAAGTAATTAGCAATTTGTAAATACTTTTTTAGGTAACCGTTGTTAATTCTTCCTAACATTTTACAAGAAACAACTTCCACTTGATTTACTTCTCTGACAGATAAACTGTACGGTAGTCCAATTTTCAATAGTCGTGTACACGTACAAGTTGTCCGTGTCACTGTGTTAAAATTATGATAATTAGATAATAAATTTGATAATGATGGATTATATTATTCAGAGTTAGAATTTTCGTTAACGGAAAATTTGACTTTGATTAATGAGATCGACTTTGCGTTACACTGAGTGAAATGGGTCCTTGCGGATTTGTATCTTGTAGGTTAACACAGACATTCATACAGAAGTTGAAAAAGACACAGACAGTATTATAGCAGGAAGTTATATCACTGAGGGGCAGAATAAAAGTAATAAATATCTGTTAATGTAGAATAAGTTTAGGACGAATATTCTACAAAAAAGAAAAGCATATTAGCATTGTGATACTATAGAAGTATGTAAATGTTTGGTGAGCCACAAAAAGATTAAAATGATTGTTGAGCTAAGTGAAAGAATTCCAGTGGAAATCTATTCGTTTATACGTAAATCAATTACGAACGAGAAATTATGTACATTTTATTCCAATAGCCATTTCTGTTTGGACCGTAATATCTATAATAAAAATCATATACAATAATACCAAAATCTTTTACATTGAGAAAAATAAAACTATTATCTTTTTGGACATTTATATAGAATGAACGACAACAGGTTAACAAAGCAGATCTTCAAATATCTGTGGGGGAAGAAGTCAACATCAAGTTGGATTAAAGAAGTCCAAAAGGATTTAGAAAAAATAATATACACGCAGAAAAATATTGAGTGCGCGTTTACTTTCTCGACGATGCGCATCGTCCCCTCGCGCAGTATGAGTGTCTTTTGAATTCAGTGTTTTTTATGTATGTGTTTTTATGAACTGACGAGCTCGACCCGAGTGATCATCATCTATTTGGGACCTTGATCCTGAAACGCGTCGTGCCTAACGACAAAAATAAGTTCCATGAAGGAATAACAGGTATCTAACCTACTTTAAAGATTAACGCAGTGAAAGCAATTGAAAGAGAAGTTTTTCGGTCAAAACTGTTAATAATGGAAGAAGTCCCAGTGTAGGAGAGAGAAAAACACAGGTTCAAAGTGGACTGAAGACAGGAAGAAGAGACACAGTGAAAAGATGAAAGAATATTGGAGAAAAAGAAAAGAACAAAGAATACATAATTGAAATCGGCATGTGGTCCTTAGATGCCCGATACAAAAAAATACCAAAATATTGTAATAATCTCATTCTAAATAGTGTAAGAAATTAATTTTTAAGATCCATTTCTTTAAATTAAAACTTATTTCATACACATTTACTCTCTCAATAACTTTCTGTCTAAACTTCCTTTTTGTCCGTTTCTTATACATTAAACCTTCTAATTATGCTAATAATCATATATCTTAATTATTCTCATTATATTGCTGGTTTGTATAATCTGTGTGTAAAAAATGTAAAGAATGAATAAAACTGTATTGTCTCAGCGATACGTAAAATAACTTTATAGTCTATGGAAAATCATATAAAGCGGTTACCTGTTTTCAATTGAGATTTATAAAACATAATAAAAGATTCAATCAAGATTTATAAAACATAATAAATGGATTTATTCACAATTCTTAATTGTGTATAGTAAGTGAGAATTATATACGTTTTAAGCAAAATTGATGAAGCGTAACTTTCATTATTACAGTATTATTTATGAATACGTAAACACAATGAAACTGTAATATATGCCTAAATGGATTGTAGGCACTTGTGATGCGTATGGCAATGTAAGGCAAGGCTACAATGTTGATAAATCCAGCAATAACGCTGACGAAAATGCGAGCTGTTATAATTAAAATTACTATTAATTAATTGTTTAAAAATTCTGATAATTAATTACAAGTCATTATTTACTTTTCGCCATCTGAAATAGAACAGTGATTATCATGTTTGTGTATTCCAGTACACGAAAATATATTTCGCCTTAACTATTGTGATAATCAAAATTATATGCCTGTACAAAACATTTGTTTAAACTACTTGTCTTAATTACGTGATTTCGATTAAATATATTAATAGGTTTTTGTTTTTAATAATAATAACTCACTGGCATTTAAATAAATAAGTAAATCGAACAAATTGGCTTGCTCTTTTTCTCTCTATTCTCCTGTAAAATTTATATAAATTTGAAACGCATAAATTTTTATAAAATAATACATTCACCATATTATTCAGAACATTCTTTCTTATTACATTGTTCATTTTGTAATGACACAAAGTATCACCACTTACAATACTCGTACGAGCAGCATGGCAATATATATATATATATATATATATATATATATATATATATATATATATATATATATATATATATAGGTACTTTATTCGGAGACAGCGCTGTTTAGAATTTATGTCTCTCTGGAGGACAATCGGTTTGAATTTATTGAGTTTCGAGAAGCGACTTATTTTAGAAAAGTTAAGCCTCTTAGTAAGACGGGCCGCCCTCTTGGACAAGAAGGAACCGAATGCGAAAGTGTGTGTGTGTGTGTGCGCGCGCGCGCGCGCGTGCGTGCGGGCATGCGTCCGTACAAGTGTGTGTTTTCTGTGATAGGGCCTTGAGAGATCCATTACTGAAAAGGAGATGGCGACAATACTAAAAGTTCTTTACTGGCGATTGAAAATAAATTCATAGCTTAAGTTAGGTTCAAGAGTACCTTTTATTAATACGCAGTCAAGTCGAACAGATTAAGTAAATAATTTTAATAATAACCTTAACGTATACGGAACTTAATGACACTGTAGATAAAGTAAAATGACACTAAAATTTAGAAAGTAACCTTATTTCAGGAAATAAACAATATAACACCAAAAAAAAGAATATCTTTGATATCAACAAGAAATCATGTTCCTGTAAAACCAAAAAATTTATTTTAAAAAGTTCCTACTTTATTTTGCACTGGATACAAAACAAATCACATATAAAACACATAACAAATTTATTTGATAAATACTCAAATACTTTGAATTTTTAAAATGTTAACGTAAGTTTTTATGAATTCAGTGATATTTATAAGAAAGTGAACGCGTTAAATTTGGTTATTAAATTTTAACTACATTAAAAACAATTCTTTTTTAATTTTCCTCTTGACTTATAACTAGAGTAAACTATATGAAACTTAACCATATATTAATATAAATTTAATCATTGTAATCATCAGGGTAATGATATATACACGTTTACCTAAAAATGCACAGTTCCCTAAAAATGTATTTAAGTATCTCTAGTTTAAAAATTTAAAAATACAATGGTAATAAAAATTTACAGAATTTTATTAACTCGGTATTTGTAGGTGTGAAATACATTTGTAAAAGATATTAATTTAATTTATGTACATAACTTTAAAAAATACGTATAAAATTGCTTCTTTTACATTTTTTTCTTAAGCACAGATAAAAGACTTTGAACGTGGTTTGAGCAATTCTTTTAATAAGTATGTACAGTACTGTGCTCAAAAACTTTGAATGTGTTTTGAATATGTATAGTGAACTTGATCATAATTTCTTACAATTTCTAGGCCTATACGTAATGGTTAAAGTATTACAAGAGTAAAAGTATATTATGTTACCAGAGGTTAAAAGCCATTTCATTAGCACTTCAGTCTACATCGTTTCATAAACTTTTAATTTTTTGAATATATATTATCACAAAGCAATACAAAACATTACGTTACGCGTGGGTCTCTTAATACTAGTTTTTATGGACTCAGAAGACTTTCAATCATCTCCATAAGAATCATTGTTTATATTTTTTGAGTTGATGACATTGTATAATACAGATAGACTAGTACGTTGTGAGATGATGTAGCATTACGTAGGCAGGGTAAACTACATAGGAAAATTGCACAGTGTCTAAAGCTAATTGTTATAGTAAAGTATATGTAACTAGAAATACGACCATTTTTTAAATACATATGGGCATTTAGATATACGACATATGTCAGAGGAAACACGATATCAATATTTATGCAACACGTATTCAAACTGGAGTCGATGATGTGAAACAAACTGCGTCTACGAACTTCATATGACTTAAGTAACTAATTACAAGCCTCTTTCAAAGGAGTCGTGCACATTTAACTAAGCAATCATACACATTATATAATATATCATGCAATGATGAAACGTGTATACAAACTTTCCAGGTGCGTGTAAATGTCAGTAATTTACTATTTATTGCCAGTTCCAATTGACAGACACAAACTGTATTTAACAATGTTTTAGGGAAAATACCTTAATAAAATTCTTTTAAACTTTTCACACATGCTATCTATTTGAACTATGTGTTTCAAAGCATATATTTTACTTTTAACTTGTGTACAATGTCACACTATTTTCATTTAAGGAAACGATGTGCACTGTCATCTGTGGTTTGACAGGTGGCATTTAAAATGAAGTAAACGATAACTGTAATTACCTGTAGAAAGAATTCAAGTAGTGATGATTTTGATCAGAACGTCACACGATTTACGTAAACTTACTGCGTTAACATTAATAAACTATTGTTCCAATGTGTGCTTTATTAATATATTTTTCGATTGCTTATGTATGTCATTTGAAAGGGTTAAAATATTCTAAATGATTAAACAAGAATTCCGTACTTCTGGCGTTGAACAACATATACAGTTATACATGCTAAAAACGTACATCTTAACGCTAAGATTATTTTTTAGCCTGACTGTCTTATGTATTGCTTTTTAGGTATAAGCGCTCTGCATGATTATCGGAGTAGTATTGTAGGATCATACATCCCGACACCGAGATTACGCCTACATTAGAATGACATGTTACCGGACTTTTAAGTTGAATTTCACATACTGCTTGCAGGACGACACTCCTTGGTGAAAAACTGCAGATAATTTACTTATACTAGCGTACAACCCACAACGACCACTGCATTTATTGACTCTTGTCAGAATAAAGCCTCTATGCTTCCAGGCAACTTTTACAATAGGGACCAACTGAAGATCGTTTAGTCAGAAATCACAAGCCGTTCGTATTGAGATCACGTACACAGTTGAACCGGCCGAATTTTGCCAAATATGCATAGACTTAGACATTCACAAACAAAAGCTCTGTCACATCAATGTTAACATTGCCAGGTTATGATCGTTTATGTGCTTTGTTTGTCTGTTTAATAACTACTGATTTAATTTTTAGACCTTATGTGTAGTAAATAATTTTACCTAACAAAACGTACGTATCTATATATTCTTGTTAGTTAATGAAACTTACGTTATCTTAAAAGTGAAAATAGTCCGCTGATATCACAAATTGTAACTCAGAAATTGGAGTAAGTATTACTATTCTACACCGAGCCTTACTATTTCTTAAAATTTAGTTGGTCGTTAAAATTTAGTTGGAGATTATGCTTAAATGTTTTCTGGTACCTTTTTCTGTTGCGTGGAAAGAATTCTATAAGTATACTTGGAGCTCGGTTGCAAGTAAGCTTACAACTATACTATCGAGCTATCAACGAATAACTAAGGTGGCTTTTTGTTTAAAGACTATTTTTGAGTCCTTCAGCCTTTCGACTAGTTTGTACCCTCCCAGCATATACCCGTGGTGCGTGTGTTACGGAGCCTTTCACAGGTATATGGGACCTACAGTTTAATGCCGGATCCGAACGGCATAGTTGGTGAGGGTTTATACTAGGCAGGATACCTCTCGTTGGTTTGTCATTGCTGGTTTAAAGACTTACACATGTTAAAAATGTAGAGTATAATATTAAAGTATGTCAAGAAAAAACTTGTAGGGAAGTATCCAACTGTTATAACTTCATAACGAATGTGAACGTACTTTGTTCAGAGCTGGGGATACGCTAGACTGCTGTTAAAAAGTTACTCTTCCTTCTACGATTATTGCTAGTTGGCATTACTGTTCAAGAACATTTACGGACTATGCGAAGTGGTTTTTGCAATAAACTTTCTAACTTTGTTATTAACTTCCATATTTAAGAAACTATGTTCAGCGATGAACTTGCATTTTATAAGTATGTCTAAGATGAGGAAACACGGATGAGAACAATACCTTCTTACTGGTCGATGCAACAGAATCTGAGTGAGTAGTCTTGATTATTACATTTTTATTTATATACACTTTACTTGTTTTCAAAAATCCGTTTCATACAAAAATACAATAATTATTTTGCACTGGTTAAGGATTAATAAAACAAACAACTTCGATTATGTAATAGTCTGGTCAATGGACTAATTACAGGGAAAACACCAGAATAAATGTTATTTTAAAAATATTTTAAACTTAGAAGTATATATACAATGAATGTCAAAAATTTAATAAATGTCATTTATAAAAATGTGTGTTTAATAATTTTACAAAATGTCTTCCTAATTTACATTGTTTATGTAACATTTTATAAAATATTTATTCTACACTGGGCACACTCTTTCTATTTAAATTATTTAAATTACCCTTATTAAGCAACATAATCTCTGCATTAAGGCAGTTTCAATACGGTGGCTTTTCTGTTTAGATTGAATGATTCCTTGGCAATACCCATCTCGATGACAGACCTTTTTTTCACTAAACACAACATCTGACAAAACTTCGTTGTTCCTGTCTCCATGATAATCTGCCTTAATAGAACTGTTACCTCTACAAAATACACATTTGGCTTCTGGTATAAATCTGCATTTGCGAATCCAGGGTTAGTAATACTGAGCTAGTTACGTCGACCAGTAGACGTTATCAGAATAGCGTTCCCGCTTGTGTCGTGCCAAATAGATTTAAGTAGATTACAGACCAGTTTCCTCAATACGCAGTAAATGCATAGTTCTCAAAACTTTAGTCTCAAAGGTGTCATTGCCTCTGAGTTTCGATGGAAAAGTTTTCCTTCAACGTTCCACCTTTAAAAAATGAAACCGAGTCCTAATAGAAGAAAGTAAGAAACGGACGTTTCTGAACCTTAGTAATTAATTTTACTGTACATATCAGATCGGATTTTGCTAGTCATGAGATCCTGGCTTCAATATTTAAGTAATGTTCGTGGAAATGTCTGTATGACTTAATTCCGGTTTCTAACCTTTGTTCGGCACGTACAAATATTATTTCCCAAATTACTTCCAATGGGTATCTTACCACAGAAAGAAGCTGCTGCTCAGTCTTACTCATAATAAATACAAATTAAATATACGTTTAGACTTTCACAGTCTATCAACGAAATCGACCGATTGCACAAAACGCGCGAAATGTCACCAATTGTCAGCTGACAATTCATGTGGAAAATTTTCAGGCCGATGGTGTGGAGAAAGCGGAGCAAGATGTTGTATTGTTGGAATATTACCTTGACTGGAATAATTTCATGGAGTTCGCACTAGTGTCCTAAAGTGTAAACGGACATCTGTGGGCAAAATATAAAGAGTCGTCCGAATAAACCCAACACGCCGTGTAACAAACAACAAATGACCTGTGGAAGACAATAAACGACGCAACTAAGGAAAACAAAACACTGGATTCCAACACACACACACACACACACACACAATACATATCACAATAAAATGTAAATGGATCGAACACATAAAGAAGATTGTGTTTGGCCAATACAAAAAGTAAGTTAACTTGAAACTGTTTGTCCATGTCGACCACATTCTTGATCACAAACTAGCCTAATTACTTTTGAAGTAGTAAAATACACTGTGTGCAATTAATAATCACTTTGTATTACTAATAATTCTATCTACAACGATACTTGCACACGAGAGGTAATAGTAATTAATTCTGAATTTACGACAGAGCTCACAGGCAGAATACCGTAAGGCCGAAAACAATACCAGAGATACTGAAGCGCAGGTTTTAATTAAGGATTCAATGAGCTGTGAAGAGAAAGGACTTGACGTCGGCATTAGTACAAGGGCTCTGTAAGCATTAGTACAAGAACAGTTGTTCCTGACAGACGTTTAATTTGCGAACAAGTGGACTGCTTTGGAATCTGTGCCAAACAGAGTCGCTGCCTATATTCCTGGAAATCTATTCGTATGCCTTATGAAAGTTATTATTATTACTGAGCGAATATTTTTACTTTTTTTTTAGTTATAATTTTCTCTTAAAATCTGCGGAGGTAGAAATTTTGACAGTGAATATTATATAACCTTAAAAAGAAAACCATCGGGTTTAGGAAAATCTTTAACATTTAGGAATACATTTAACACCACATGTTAAAATTGTATTCAATTTTTCAGGTCAAAACTATATGAAACCATCAAGTTTGTCCCTTAATTTGGGTTCCTAGAACTTCAGTACGGCCTAATATGACCAGAGGAGCTAAAATCAGGGTAAAATATTTGGCTAGTCATAACTCGCTAACGAAGCGTTTGCGGACCTATATTTATATGAACTTTTTTCTTTATTTTTACATGTAGAATGAGCTCCTAAAGTCTCTGCATATCTTCGTGAATCACCCTGTATACATGTGTGTGTGTGTGTGTGTGTGTGTGTGTGTGTGTGTGTGTGTGTGTGTGTGTGTGTGTGTGTGTGTGTGTGTGTGTGTGTGTGTGTGTGTGTGTGTGTGTGTGTGTGTGTGTGTGTGTGAAGGGCGCGCACGCGCCCATGCGCCTGCATTATTTATTTGTCTGAAAATTTAAAGTGATTTAAAAATGTAACACAAAGTCATTCTAACGAATAATGATTTCCAATAGTATTTCTATATTCAATGATACACAAATGTAGTAAACATGTAAAATTCCCTATACTTGTTTTACTTTAAATATAATATTACATTAAATTTTATTTTATACTATAGTTAAATGAATTATTAATTTATGTATTTCTATTCACTTTTGCATTTATTCATTAAGTTTACGAACAGTTAACAAATATTTGTAACTAAAAATATAAGTGTACACAATTCAATAATACATGTTCAGAAAATGTTATTCTCGACTAGCATTAACAATAAAAGGTGACCTTTGCTTATCCTGTTACAATCTCTCATAAAATGCATGCACTTTATTAAAATTTTATATTATGTCTGGACATGATTTGTGTCCTCTTCGTCCAAAACCTACTAAGTACGTAGCTTATAAGTGTGTAGTGTATTACAAGTTTATTTTATACAGCAATCTGTAAACATGTTAAACATACTCTATTAAATGCAGATAAAAGTAGCAATTTCCTGTTAGCAAATAGCGTTGATCCATTGTGTAAAGTATACAGAAAGAAAATCATTAGTGGCTGATAAAAAGAATGTATAGCAGATTTTTGTTGATATGGGAAAAAGTGAGGTAAACGTTCAGACCATACTTTTCTCGCTACTTTCCTCAATAACTGTAGACCTACTTTATGAACTTTGTTCTCATAAGTTTCTCTTCTCCATAGTCTACATTTAAGATCAGTAGTTCACTTAACACAATTCCTCTGTCTTTCTTATTTTCCAAACGATAATGGTATGAACATTATTAAAATGTGTAGCATAATATTATCCAGATTCTTTGAAATATGTTTTAATTTCTATTAAAAGTTTCTCTAGCCATTAAAATATTTGTTTTAATCTCACTTCATTCCTCCCGAATCCCATTAGCATAATTCACTAATTTCTTGTCTTTTCAATGTGATGTTATTCCTTTCCTTTCCCAAGCCTCACGTTCTCACTATTGTTGATTTCATAATTTATTTCTTTTTGCCTACATTTTTCTTAATAGTATATTAAAGAATTTTTATTCTGGCACATATTGTTCTAAGGTTTTAAATTCAAAATTTGCTCAACATAAACTTTTTATTTTATGATTTGTTTATTCTGTGTATAAGAATTTAGGAATAAGAATTTTACAAAATTTTTATTGTGGTTATGTTCAGTTGCAATGGAATTGTAGTGTGTTCTTCATAGTACATTAATATTTACACATTACAATGATCACAACAACAAAAATATTTGAATCTATCTTAATATATAAAGAATACCGTTTACACAGAAATAATCTACAGCGCTTTGTGCTGACTTGTACACCTGAGTATAAATAAATACAGACAGTTAACATTAATATAATTTAGCTGATAATAAAAAAAAATAACAAAAATGGCTCAGTATTGCAAACCAAACTCCAAGTGTGTTCAAGTGTAAGTGGTATAATTTATATTGTGTCGGTTAAAGAGCAGCTCCTCTAAGAAGAAGGTTTCGTGGCTGTGATATGCATTCATTTAACATTGCAAAGCAACGTTATTGTAGTTGTTGATTAATAACACTGAATTACATAAACAAGCTGTACTTCACTGAACTCTGTTGGATACCATTTCTCACCTGTCAGATTACTGTCAGCTTATACTCAACGAAGTATGATTACATTTCTAAGTGTTTAAAATTTTCTTTTATACTTAACGTGTTTCATCGTTCTTCTTAATTTTCTTAACCTCTGTTGAATAATGAAAACATCTTCTTTTATTCGAAAATAGTAACTTTCAGTAATATGTTCTTCTGAAACATACAAAACACATACGATTAAAATCCACCGGTCTAAAATTATTACTGCACATGCTGCCGAAACAAACATAAATGATCAACTGTCTCCCACTCACGCCACTACCTTCAGTCAATTCCTAACCAATCAGGAAGCGAGGAAGCAAGCACTTTTTACAGTTATCACACAATGCCTTAAGGGACGTTTGTAACCCCTATTTCGCCCACGTTAATCTACTAGATTCATGACCCGTTTTCTCAAACACTAATTAACTGAGCTGTTTGAAATTTTTACCATCGATTGATTTTACAAACTTAGTCATGAAATAAATAATGTTTTATGTAACATAAACACAGAAAAGTTGAATGACCTATTAGGAAGTTACTTGAGAAACGTTGAAGACACTCTTTGTGTATCCCAAAATAAAGGCATAAACATTAGTTATATATTGTACATATTGCAAGTCGTATATTAAATTCTATCAAAAATGACTTAATAAAATAAAAATCAACTTATAATAACTTACTTATTTAACGATAATCATGAATGAAACAGGTTTTTAATATTCAATACATAGAAATTATTTTCAAAGAGTATATATAGATAATGGACACAACACATAACAAAACTATCAATAAATTATACAGCAAAATAGAACAAAACTGAATATATTAATACGTCATGAACCTACAACTACAGAAAAAGCTGTTAATGATAATATAAATTATACAACCTTTACGTATTACGGAAATAAAATACAACTATGTAAACTCTTTAAAAGTAACACAATCAAGCATATACAAGAAATATGTATTCGAATTAAAAAATCCTATAGCACAGATAACTTAGTTTTTAATAAAATAAAAGCTTAAAATAAATTTGACATTTACGGTAACATTGGAATATGCAAACTATATTTTTCAGATCGCAATACATTTTATGCACGCCAGACGAAACTAAGCGACACGATAGATTTTTTCGACACCACACTATGTTTTTAATGCCGAATATCTAGAAGACTAATTTAGCACAAATCTCAATACATACAAAAACAATAATAATATTTCGCCAACAAATAAAAAACAGGTAACAACAAAACAAGATTTATTAAAAAGTAAAAATGTATTAAAAATAATTAAAATGTAAACATTAAAAAATTTCAGTATAACGGTCAAAACAAGTGATTGGGTAAAAAAAATACCATAACAATCGAAAACAAATTTTATCGAAATACAGAACGATTATTTTCAAGCCTCTGCAGATGCAGACTGAATCTGTACGTATGGTCATATGTAGTGACACAAATATACTTTCAGAAAAAATTATTATATAGTAATATGTGTATATAAAACGCTATTATTGTATAGCTGATTAATTTCAAGAAATCACCATTACTTAGTTTATTATAGTATATAATTTAATTGTGAAACCTTACAGTGATCTCAGAAATTCAGTTATATAAAAAGGCAGAAATAGATTCAACATTAAAGCTTAATAGAAAGTGAATTGATTACACGCAAATTACTTTAAATGAAACGTAATTTTATTTCCTATAAACTAAATTTAACATTGATACAAAAATTTAATTTTCAAAATATTTAATCATAAATTTCAAAACAATAATTATGTTTTAATTATAAATTTAACAAAAATTTTACAGGTGTTCTGAGTTCTTTTTGTGCCAGTCGACATGAAAATTTATCTCATTGTTTGGCTTTTGATTACTGATATCCTCCGGTTAAATTGTTCGATTTTGATTAAAAGTTACTGTGAAAATTAATCTTTTTTAAATAAAATATATTAAAATCGTATACCCTCAAGGAACAGTTATATGTTTATGCAAAAGAGGAAAACTGAGTAAAGGCATTGAATCCATGAATTTAATATCTGTGATTTCGACGTCAAAGGAAACATTCTCAATTTCTCTGAGTGCCCCTATATTATAAATTAGAAGAAGGTCCAATTTTTTTTTGTAATCTCTCAGTTTCTTTAAAAAAAAAGGTAGACTTTACTTGACTGTTTTCTAATTATAGTCAGGCGTCTTGCTTTGAAAAACACAAAATCCTCTTTTGTATATTTTTTTCTATCCCTACTAACTATATGTTATACAACTCTTTACCAAAACATACGAATATTCTGAATTCCACCTACTCTCAATTATCACAACAGCCTTAAACGCAATGTACGCGATTCGTAGGTAATGCCAAGCGAATAGATTTATAGGTTGAGGATAATTGATGATTGATAAGTTTTAAATACATAAATGAATAGAAATTAAATATTTTTCTTTCAATCTCTGCATATTTATTCATCTTTATTAGCTACTTCGGTGTGAATACACTTGTGACATTTCACATTCAAACTAATTACTACGTTCATATCATTTGTTAGAACATGTCGACATTATTTAATTGATATTGTATCCCTAAATTTAGTTTATTTTATACTTTAATTCCTGATGTTTAATCTTTAGTCTCGTTAAAATCCTCTGAGTTCAATTTTTTAAGTCAAAATGTAAAGTTTTAAATTAGTTTGATTTATTATAACAAAATTCTTTACAAATTTTAAAACTGTAGACAAACGTTTGGCACATGTCGTGCGAGGTGTACTGGATCTACGTCACAACTCTACTTTTACAAGTGACAAATTTGTAGAAGGTACATACCGTATGAGAGAACAACAGGAGAAGCTGAATACCACTTTGACTGCTATTGCCGGTAAGTTCAATGCTACTATTCTTAGTGTCTTTAGTGTTCAGGGTTATTTAATTCTATATAACTTATTAATAACGTTTGACGGCGGTAAGTCATTACAAATAACACTTATCCTGTCTGGTATTCTTGTATTAATATGTTATCGATCGGAAAACCATAAATTTATATTTTATGGTTATTTTACTTTACATGAAAATTTGCTTTTATTTGACAACAACTAAGTTACAGAATTGTGTAAATTATCTTTTGGGAATGGATGACATTAGTACTTGCGTTAAATTTTAAATATTTTGTTCTTCCCGCAAAAAATAAAATTAATCACATTAAGTGGAATTTTAAGACTAATAAAAACAAGCTCTAATGCGGTATAAGGCTACCAGCGAAACATTCGTTTAACTCAAATTTTATCTTTCACCTTCCACCTAATCGCATTATGCAGACGCAGTACGTTAATACTACTATGTTCGTCGAGATGAAAGGCAATTAAGTTCGAATTACGAGATGAAGATTTGAGACTGTCGTTCTACACGTTGCTCGGCTAGCCTAGCGCGTGCAGTCGGCAAGATGCATCAATGTCGCGCTTGTGATCTAGTCCCTAGACTGTTCCAGCGTCTGTAACTACCCACATTATGGTGGCAGTGCCGCTGGAAAATTTAAGATTATTCTGGAACCTCTGAAGGGGAAGTATAACGTTAGCGGGCGTCTTAGAAGTCACAGCGATTAATTCAGTGCGAACAATTGATTGTTCCGAATTAGTGGAAATTCATTATTGTGTTAATTTGTGTGGAACTGAAATAAGATAACGTTTATTATTGAGTATAGACAAATTTAACTTGAATTATTGCATAAAAGTGGTTTTGTTAATTTTAAACTGTTGTTTGTGACTAAATGAAGTTAGTAATTAGCGACTTCATTGGTGTCTGTTCTTTTGCTTCCGCTGTACAATACGGCGATCCGTAAGACCGTCGTAACGATACATTTATTTGCGTCATAATTTAGTTATTGTTACGTATAATTACGTAAGTTAACCAAACTGAGCCAAATACGGTCGATGTGACCGCACAACTGTGGTTTGCTTGGTGTGATAACAATTATCAACAACTGATGTTCACGAGTGCCGTTACGTTAGCATGTTGCTATAACGCCAAAGGCAACCACATTTACATAATGCTTGGAGATGGCTAATGATTCTGATTATGGTTCTGAGTAGTCCGACAAAACAAACCAGCTCGGGTCACTAAAACGATTATTGGATATCTATAGGCCAAAACCCATTTATAATGTAATTAGTAATGTAATTACATTTTATTACCTTTCAATTGTTTCATTTATTCCTAACTATTATGGATTCAAAACAAGTGAATAACAAAATGTAAATTTGTCTTACTATTTCCAAGTTATAAGAAATTATCAGAAAATTTTATTAGTTTCAAAATGTTTCAGTTTTAATCTTTTATAATACGTGATATATTTTTATATCTTTAGTTTAATTTTTTTATTTTTAATCTTTTATGAAAGTGGTGTAAAACATGATGTACATGGCGGGCAAGAAAAGGCTTACAAAATATTAAGGCTTTTAAATCAAACAGAAAAAGATAACCTGAAGGTCAGTAATATCTCAGAACAACAATGGGTTGAATACTATGGGCAGCTATGGACCCAGGACCAACTGGAAGAAACAACCTTTGCTAATATCAGTGACTTTGTGGACCCAATAACAATGGATGAATTGTTAGGTGCTCTACACAGCTGTAATAATAGAAATGCACCTAGCACTGATGTATGATCATGAAGTTTATAAAGTGTGCACCAGCCTTGCTGCATGATCGTTTGCTGCAGTTCGTTAATCTATGCTGGACCACTGGTCATGTCTCGACGACTGGCGGATTGCAAAGGTAATTCCCATATTCAAAGAAGATGATCGTAATGGCTGCAGGATCTACAGAGGGGTCAGCCTTCTTAATACTTCATATAAATTATATGCATCTGTATTAAGAACACGCCTGAATGGAATAACGAAGACCGTGCTTTCAGAGGCTCAGAATTGTTTCAGGAAGGGCAGATCATGTTTACATTGTACGTTTACAATAGCCCAAGTCATTGAAAAGCGTAGAGAGTATCAGCTGCCTACATACATACCTTTCATCGACTTCGAGAAGGTGTTTGACAGAGTGAACCGGAGAAAACTATGGGCAGTAATGGCAAGTAATGAGATCCCACAACATCTGATTAGAGCAATACAGAGTCTTTATATAGAGAATAAAATCTTAATAGAAGCAAGAAAATCGAGAACAGTTCCTAGAGTTGGCCTGATCAATTGTGGAGTACGACAAGGGTGTCAATTATCACCTTCTCTTTTTAATATATATTTGGCGATGTCACACAAAACTTGCAGACGTGTCTTACAAAACATTTTAGGACTAATGACTCTAGAATTGACACTTTGTTGGTTGTTTGCGGACGATCAGGCTATCCTGTCGCACTCGGAAAACAGATTGCAGATGTGTATACATCTGTTAAATCGAATCTGCAAAGACTCTGGATTGCAAATACCCAGACTTAAGACCAAGGTGATAGCTTTTAGTGGAACTCTTCCCGTACAGGCAAAAATTGTTATAGATGGTACTGTCATGGAACAAGTTAGTAATTTTGAATACGTGTGCTACAGTGTGTATTATAATCCAAGCAACGACGTTGTGAATAAGTTGCATAAGTTCAACCTTATGTGCGGGACCATTAGGCGAACCCTTAATTCAGCAAGTAAAGGAACACGCCTAAAATTTTACAAAGTGATGGCTCTTCCCACAATTCTTTATGGGTCTGAGAATTGGACTTTAACGAAAGGCCAGCCCAGTCGCATCCAAGCGGCTGAAATGAGATTTCCCAGGCACGTGGCAGGGTATATTTTTCATGATTAAAGAAGAAACACAGATATACGACAGGAACTGAATATTATGAGTATACTCGACAGGATCGCCCAGTATCGGCTGAATTGTTGGGAAGATCTTTGCCGAATGGATGACTGCAGCATCCCCAAACAACTATGGAACTATAAGCCTAGGGGACGGAGAGATGTGGGACGTCCGAGGAAGCGCTGGAGTGACCAGCTTTAATCTTCGCCTATTTGAGATGATGATATTTTATAATTATTTTTAAAATACTTTAATAACAACGTCTTTTATGTATTTTACTTAAAATATGTCTCAAGATGAATGTAAGAAATAAAATGTATACATTTAACTGATTTGATTACAGCTATTTAAAGATGTGTCATATAGCTTATCTCACAAAGTCTTGTCGTGTTGTATTTGAATTTACTTCCAACCAAAACAATTGTACTGAATTCTGCCTTTGTATAGCTAAAAAATGTTTTTCTGGTTGCATAACCATGAAGTATGAGCAATTCGGGTGGAAATTTCTCCGTGGATACAATAAAGGTATTCACCTTTATCATCGAATTTAATTTTATAATTTTTTTTAGATATAATTTAAATTAACTACGTCATAAAACTGCTGTAAACACTAAATTGAAAGCATCGATTAAATGCACAACTTCAAAGTTTTAATAAAAACATTTACGCATTTTATTTTGAAAAGTTAATAAAGTTAATTTACAGCTGTGAAAGTTAATAACAATTTTTACATACAAATAGTAATATGTGTTGCAAAGTTATACCACATATGTAGCGGAAATAAACTTAAACAATGTAAAACATATAGGCATTCGTTTCAGTAAGTCGTTCAATTATTTGAAATGAGTACATTTTGATGTTGTTGTATTCCAGTAACCGTTACTATGCAAAATTTGATGGAAGTACTCACTGCGTTATGCATCTTTGGCAATTTTAAACCACTGCATTGGACAAAGTAATTGGACAAAGAAAGAGAAAACAAAACAATTTCACTCTTTCTCCCTTTAAGAGTACCAGCTGCAGAGCGACTACAAAAAGTCTCATCTGATAGTCAGATACTAAACACTGTGTACTATGAATTATTAAAAGCTTTGGTATAACGGTACGGTGATCAGCATCTGCACGATGTGTACTGCGCTCAACTGAGAGCAAGATGACAGCGTTCCGAATAGAGTGTTCTTCAGTTTGAAGCACATATCGACAGACTGATTAGTTTGGCCTATCTTGAACCACCGTACGATTTTCGAATGCGGTTTGCTGTGCAGATGAATGTGTCAGAGACAGTGAACTACGGCAAGTGTTACAACTACCGAGGTATCAAAGTAGGTCTGACGCTGTTCAAGCCGTCGAGTTTAAAGCCAATTTGTTAGCGTCCAGCCACATCTGGACAATTATTATGACCGCTGTAACAACAAAAATTATATTTACATCTTTAAAACGGATTAAGGTTCCTAATTTTATGTTTTTAAAGGGAAAAACTGTGTTCAATATACAACATGTAATTCAATAGTCTTATTAGTGTAACTGTTAATAGTATTCTGAATTAAGCGTACACACTAGAATCGTCTACGTTTGTTCACGTGAACACTATACTTTTTGTGACAGTCATATAAAATTGATATTAGCACGTAGGTATCAATGTAACGCGACATTATGAGAATTAAATAATCACGTGTAAATGATGAAAACATATTTTCCAAGGATAAAAAAGTTACATCATTTGATATTAAAGTCAAGTGCTACTAAATACCTGTATACGACGCAATTTTCTACCTCGTGTCATATTAATTCATAATTGAAACGGTTCCTTTTTAATAACTTTGTCTGCAAACCTTAGTTTCCTGTTTGGAAATGTTTTATAACTTTATTTCCCTATGTATCTTTGCATATATATTCGTCTCTTTGCCTCTCGTGTTTTCCCGTCTACTGACATTCAGACACATAAAGCTTTCTCTATGTACCTATTATTTGTTTCAGTCTTTCGTTGTCACAAACAGAATTATCATTGTTGCACACCACTATAGCCAAATTATTCCGATTAGCGCTTTCAAGCTTCACAGCTCATCGTCAGATCGGAAATAATAACAGCAGGGCAAACAACCTCTTCACACCCCTACTCGCCCCACCACCCGCACACAACCTTCCGAAAACAAGCTATAATTTAAATGTCCTCTCTTAACTACCGAGTTCAGTCACCTATGTCCGTACAGTTACATATTTTTCTAGCACATTTTGTGTGTGTGTGTGTGTGTGTGTGTGTGTGTGTGTGTGTGTGCTTTCTTTTCAAACTTAACGTTGTAAAATCTTTCTCATTCACACTTTTAACTGGAATTTTCTATTCAGTACAGTTTTACAATGCGTTATATTGTCAAAACCATCCCTTTTATTCTTTCTATATTCAACGCAAACAATAACTCTTCTCGTCCCTTCCTATCACCACCTATGGGCGCGGTCACTCAACCTTATTTCTAAAACATCCATATATGCAATTTAATTCTTAATATTATCTATCCATCCTCTACCTTTTACTTCTTAATTATATTATAGAATATTTCTTCATTTTAAAATTAACTTTTAGTATTCATTACGTTACCTAACCCTTTCTCTCTTTCTTTCAATATTTCTAACTCCCCTTTAAACTTTCTTTCAATTGTTTTATTCACTACTTTTAAAATTTCATAGTTTTCCAAAAGATTAACAAACATATGGTTCTCTTCTCAGAAATTTTTCGCATATAACAAATTTGTTGTTCTATTACCTTCCCCACGTTTGTGGTCAGACAACCTGCATTCGAATTTCCGTCCTGTCTCACCTAGGTACACTTTCTTGCATTCTTTATATTTTAATTTATAAACTCCTCTTCTCTGTAATATTGGGATTTTTTTCAATTACTAAATAATACGAAAGTACAATGACAGTACGTTTGTACCAGGCGAGTAATTACTTTACGTTACTGGAGAATTGTTTATTGTATTTTCTACTTAGTGTCATATTATTTCGTAATTCAATTTGTTCGTTTTTAATTACTTCGCTTGTAAACCTTAGTTTCCTGTTCGGAAATGTTTTATAACTTCATTTCCCTTTGCATCTTTACAAACATATTCGTCTCTTTGTCTCTCGTGTTTTCCCCGTCCATTGACATTCAGACACATAAAGCTTTGTCTACGTTCCTATTATTCTTTTCAGTCTTTCGTTATTACTAAATACAATTACAAAAGTGCAACTACAGTACGTTTGTACCAGCCGAGTAATTAGTTTACGTTACTGGCTATCTGTGTGTTGTATTTTCTTATGTAAAGAACGTTATTCGATTATAAAGCTTCGTTATTAGGTGATATATTAAAATCGCTTACTGCTTCAACAACTTAATTAATGCTTGTGACGTATAATATTATACAGACGCTTTACTTTAAAACAAGTAGCACGAATATAAAAAGAAGTAAATAACATATTATTTTATTTTTTTAATAAATAACCTTTGACATTATAGTAATAGATAAGCGGCTCAAAGAGTAAGCAGCTCCTATGATGAGATAACATAAGACAAAAATACGAATAAAATATGTGTGCTCTGTTATTATCAAGTCGGAGAACAAACATAATGATCAAGTGACGTAAGCAGTTGCTTTAAAATTTTGAAGGTGCATCCCCAAATGCGTTTTCAATCAAATGTTGTGACATTAACATTAGCTGGTCCTACTACTGGCGAAGTGACTTTCTCTATTAATTTATTTACTGTATTATCTTCTGTCATTCTATTAGTACTGTGTATTCTACTACTTGTTTTAAAGTGTGTGCGTGTATTTTCATTAATTGTTCAACTTTTTATTTGTTTTCTCACGTTTGCAATTGATTGTTTTATGCTTTCTACAGAATCTATTACATCAGATATTTTAAAAGATACTGTTTCCTCTACTTCAGATATTTTTGTATATACTATTTCTTTTACGTCAATATGTTTAATATAATCGAATCGATACATGAGATGTTCTAATAACTTATTTCTTAGCTCGTCTCGTAATAGACCCAGCTTTACAGCAGTATGTTCTTGGATTTTCTTTTGTTCTTGTATCAACGCTTTGGTTTCCTCTGATGCGTGCTTACGTTCTTCTCATTGTCTTCCCTCTGATTCAACCTATAGCATTCTTTATCGTACCTTTACTTCTTCTCTTTTACACCTGCGTTTTTCACCCTGCCGTCTTTTTGGTTCTTTTGATTTCCGTTAGCGACGGTTCTCTGTTTAAAGTTGTATACGGCTTGGAAAGCTTCCATCATCTGACTGGTATCCAATTCGAAATCAAGTATTTCGCACAATAGAGTCGACTACAAACTGTTTTCGATATTCCACGGATCGTTGTGTTTGAGCAGTGAATCAGAATAACTGAAACCAGAGGAAATCGCTTTTAGAATTTTAATTACAGGTGAAGCAGTCACCCGTATGCAAGCTTACTATTCTCCAACATACACTAATGTAACCCACAAAAAATATCACTTTTATGACAGTGATCACATTTAGTAATACAAGTCTCCAATTACAATTTCAAGTCCGCACAGAAAAATTCAGAAGTCACGGAAACAAGAATTCCGATAATGCACATAAAATTTCAAACCGACTAACTCCGCTCCTAAGTTCTGTATTCAGATATCCTGTATCCTGGTGTCCTGTACACACACACACACACACACACACACACACACACACACAAACACTTCATCAATACTCTTTTCCAGTACCACTATCTCAGCCAATTACTTGTTTTTAACCATAATTATCTACCCACGTACTTACTTGTATACGTAAGAAAAACGTGTGTAGAGTCCAGTGGAGGTGAGCTTATTATATGTTCTATGAATTCAGTGATACATTATTTTTGCAGTGTTTTTATTTGTTTTATTTTAGTGGGATCCTCAAAATGGTTGAAGCTGTACAAAATACACCACTGAAAGAAAAATTGTAAGAGTGCCGCAAGTAGAAATTCCTTTTTTATAAATTTTACAATCTTCTATGCCTTACAGATTGTTCTCCTGTGAATTCTGAACTTGGCACTTCTATAAACTGTTTTTCCCTCACGTAAATGACTCATAACCCTTCACAATTATTTGCTTTGCTTGATGTGGCATCTGCTCTTTCTCTCTCTCTCTCTCTCCCTCTCTCTCTCTCTCTCTCTCTATTCTTTACATTTTCTTGTCATCGTTTCTCCCAGACGTAGTAGCTTCTTTACATTTAAAAAACCCTTTTAACCCCCAAATTGTTGTGCAGATATACGTTTGGTCCCCTTCAATTAGCGCCATCTACTCTAAACACTTTGCATTTATTTTAATTCTACTGCAGTTATATCCTCTGTACCGCCTCCACCAATCTTTTTGTTGTATCCATTAATGGACTTCCTCTTTTTGCTATTATGGCCACGCGTATCCAGATGAGAATCAATTAAAAGGCACTATTAATTAATATACTCACAAGAAAAGTAAAAATAAGGAAAAAATCTGCAAATAATATAAATACTACAAATGTAAAAACCTAGAAAACTAAAATGTGAATAACAAAATTACCCAGGTAAGATAGAAGCAGGCATTTAAGATACCCCGACAAAGAAACCAGACCAGAAGAAACAAAAGCATACACAGCGAAATGGTACTGAAGAAAGAAGAAAGAAGAAGGATGAGATATAGAATGAACAAAAATACTGAATAAAGAAGAATTATAGAATGACCAAAAATACTGAAGAATGAAGAAACCTGAGAAGATCCACTAGAAAAAAGGAAGTGAGACGACCCATACCAAATAGAAACCCCATAGGGAGAGAACCCAAAAACCCCAAAAATAAATGAATGTCCAAATAGAAAGTATAACACCCTAAAAAACCATATCACAATGTAAAACTGACAAAAACCAAAAGTGTCAATAGTATTAAGTAACAGTGCACCCAAAAAAGTTATTGTTTAGTTTGTATGAACAAATCTTCACAGTCCCCCCATGGTTAAATATTTCATGTTGTAAAGCTAGAAAAGGACTAGTAATAATATTAATAAATAACCATGAACCAGTGTAAGTTATTGAATTATAGCCAATAAACTTTGAAAAGGTGCATGAGTTGCCGTACAAATGAATAAACTTTAAGTGTTTTTTGAACAGTGTCATATTTGATATGAAGTAATAAGATTGCTAGTGAAATGCTACTGAATATATAAGAACATTCCATAGAATGAAATAATAAACAGATAGCTAGTGTTATACTTAGAGATGGGGAATAAATCTTTAAAGTTGGGAAATACAGAGCAGACTGTCAATAATTAGTTTTAAGAAAGTGTTAACCATTATATGGAACCAAAATGTTGTGTTCCTGTTCCATATAATAATTAGACAAATAAGATTAATTAGTAAGAGATATTATTGTTATAAGATGTTATTTTGTTGTTAATTTAAAATAGGAATGCCATATCTAAAGGTAGATATCATTCCCCATGTTATAAAATGTTTTTAATTATGTTACTAGGTGTAATCAATACACATAAAAGGTATTATTCAAGGTACCAGTTTTGATAGAGATAGTTGTTATATTTTAATTGTACAATCAATAATCACTGTTATACCAGTCAAAGAACTAATTGTTAATAAAGTATATAAGGATAAAAAGTCAGAGAAGGGCATAAACTAACTACATTAGTAAAAATTTTGCAAATAGCAACACATCAAATCTAGGCCATATAATGAATTTAAAATGCAGAATAATTAATAAATCTAGTCTTATAAGCCAGTTAAACTGACAATATTTGTGCAAGATAAACCCAACATATAGTATACCATGTAAATAAGACTTTCTAAAGATATGGTCAGTAGATAAGTAAAATTACTTATTTATTTAATGAAATTACCAATAAAAATGGCATGGACTAACTGACATTATCAGAGGAGGAGTCATAGACAAATGAATTGTATTTAAAAACAATCATTAATAAACTAAATTGCAAGAAATTAAGTAAGAATAGACAATTATATCAATTTCAGATTTAATAGAATAATAATTATATTAGGGAAAATGGCTATTATTTGCTTAGACTACAGGAAGTATAAATTTAGGCCTACCTTCCAAAAAAGTAATAAATATAATTTTCTGATGAAACTTTGTAACACTATATTAATTACTATCAAAATAAGCAGAATAGAATAAAGAAACCGAATATGTATTTAGTATTTCGTACCGTTAATTAATAACGAAATTATTTTCTGAGTATAGTGTATTAAAATAAAATGTATCGGAAGCTAAGATAATTTGAAACAATGTATAAGATATATTAAATAGGCTAAGATTTTCAGGAGACGAAGGAAATGAGAACAGTTCATTATTATACGTTGACGAGTGCACTTAACGTGATTATTTGCTAAAGTAACCTTTAATGGCGGTTAACGTTATAAACCGAGTTCGGTGAAAATTTGTATAAAACTTATTTCGAGCTATTTTTTTTATTGTGAACCGGTGAAGTTAACATATGAACAGTGTAACACCAATAAACTGAACCACATAAGACTAATTAATCGAAATAACACTAATATCACACCATATACAAACGAAAAATCGAGGTTAAACCCGACACACATAGACCCAGTGAGATATATCCAATAACAATATTTTACACCAAGTGAACTATTCCACCATACACCAGTGACACTCAAATACATCCAGGACAATCATATACAATTGCTGAGACCATTTACACGGAAAAAAGACATCTTTATTTAAATAAAACTTTCATCCAAGTTTTCATCCTGTATACGTGAACTACGCATGCGCCAGTCGGCCATTTTGTGAATCGTAGTCAACTAATCCTGTCAGCTGCAGAGAACGACTGTCTTCGGCTGCTTTTGGTTTGAATAAAAATCATATATAAACTTTATTATTTTTAATTATAACATTGTATTGTTTAATATTAAGGCATTTTATAATTGTAAGTGTTATACTTTCCTGCCCATAACCTTCTCTGGCTATATCTTAAATAACTGTTTAAAGAACCATATTTTTATAATACTAATTTTTATAATACTAATGTAAACTTTTTATATCGACCGGCCCTGAGTGAGTCGATACTACTTTGTAACATCGATTCTAATCGAACAAATTAATTATTTTATTAATAAACGTTCTGTTTTTGTAATTTGGATTTGATTTTTCTTATAAAAAGGCTTAACAGGTAAATTAATCAAGAAACCCAACTAACTGAAAGGCGGTATATACTAAACAACGAACGTTTCAAGAAGAAGAAGAAGAAGAGAGCCGTCTTTCGCCTAGATTTGGAGTTAACCAGATTGTCTTTTAACAAATTTACTGAAAGTGACACTATTACCAAAATAAACATAATACCACTTCATTTCTAATTACAAACAATAAACACGATTAGTTCCTAAATATTAGGATTAAAATTTACATAAAAAATATTTTTTCGAAATTTTTTTTTGTGAAATAAAAATAATTTTTTTATTTCAAATTATTGTAACAACATTACTACAGATTTTAAATTATTTTGTTTTATTACAAAATTGGCGTCCAACTAAAGGGCTGTAATTAGGGGTTGAAAGGCGGTAATTACTCGCCCAATTTCTAATTCAGTTTGGCAGCGGTTATCCAGCCAGGGAACCAGGGAAGATGCAGCGTCGTGCCACATCAAAGAAGAGAGCGGCGGAGGCCGAAAAAGAACTCAATATGGATGATAAGGAGGCGACCCCAGTGGAGGACGTGGACAAGATCCCAAGAACGGGTGGGACATAAACAACCTGTACCACCGGAGGAACAACCGGAAATGCCCACACACACAGGGGAAATCGCTGTCCGGGAGGAACGAATAGAACAACCCGAGAAACCATCACGAGCAGAGGATAGTAACATACAGGAGATGCTCAGAATAATGATGGAGACCATGAAGGCAAGTAGTGAAATGTGGAGTAGGGACATGGAAGAAAATAACAAGAGAATGGAAGGAATGGAAGAAAGTAGCAAGAAGATGGAGGAAAATTTAAGCAAGAAAATGGATGACAACAACCATTCAACCAAGGAAGAATTGAATGAAATAAATAAGAACATAGAATCCACGAAGGAAGAATTAAGAAAGGACTTTGAAGAAAACAGTAAGAAGATGGAAGAAGAAATGGGGAAAAAGTTAGAAGAATTGAAGGAGGACAACCAATCCACAAAGGAAGAGTTGGGCCGTAAGATCGAAAGGGCCAATAGAAGAATTGAGGAAACCAGTAAAAAGGTGGAAAAGAAAATGGAAGAAAATAAGAAGAATTTGGAAGAAAAGATGGAAGAAACCAGTAAGAAAATCGAAAGTGACCATCAAGAGTTAAGGGAAGAGTTAAGAGAAGATAAACAACTGTTACGGGAAGAATTACGGGAAGTGAACCAGGAGAATCTAGACAAGTTAGACGAACGAATGGAACTATTAAGAAAGGAAATGAACAAAGAACTCAAGGAAAATAAGAAATCTATGACCAAAAGGCTGGAAGACGAAACCATAACTATAAATCAACAGATAAGAGAAGTTGATGAGAGATGTCGGCTGACTGAAGTGGAGATACAAGAGTTCAAGGAAGTGGTAAACACCAAGGTCACAAGTCTTGAAGAATCTAGTCGCAAGAAGGCAGAAGAAAACCGAAAGGAAAGCCAGGAAGAACTCAGTAAAGTACGAACTCGAATTACGGAAAGATGTGACGGAATGGAGGAAGCGATGACTAACATCACTGGTCAAGTGAGGCAGAACCACGAGGACATGGAAGCAATTCGGAACCGACCAACCAGCTTCACTAATATCCCCAGCAACGAGAATAGAGAATGGCTTAACTTCCTCCAATATAAAAGGAAGCCGATGGAGTTCTTGGCCCGTATCGAGGAATATATGGCCAAACATAGAAATAATCGATGGTCCAATAGTCGAGAACTATTGGACGAATCATTCCGGGATATGACGGACAATTGGTGGATGGCGAACAGGAGCGAGATAAACGATTATCAGCAGTTTAAAAGTTTGTTCAAGTCCAAGTATTGGTCAGAGACCACCCAGAATTTAATAAGGGACAACATCTGCAATGGCCGATACAAAACCCAGTTTGGCAATACCATGACTGCATACTTCCTTGGGAAGGTGTGCCTGGCCAAGCACCTGGAACCAGCCATACCAGAGGAATGCCTGGTGAACAAGCTTTCCTATCATTATGACGAAGAGGTCATAAGAGCTCGAAGAGGTAGCCAGATAAAGACCATACAGGCGATGACGGAGCTATTAGAAAATTATGAGAACGAAGAATATTATAGGCAGAGTAGAAGAAGAAATGAGCGGCCAGAAGTTCGAAATAATCCGTCATCGAATAATAATAATCAACAGATCAACAGTGGGTACCAAGGAAACAGGTATAATCCAAATTACCATAATCAGCACCCCACGAACGGTAACAATAACAACAATAACCACGGTCATACAAACCCGAACATTAACCGAAATAATAACGGGTTCTCCGGTAATCGAAGTAATTATTACCCGAATAATAAGGTAAATAGCCAGAGAAACCCCAATCATACCAATAACACCGAGCGGTTTTACAATAACAATAGGGGTTACCCTAATAATAACAATAACAACAACAACAGGTTCTCCCGACCCCGTGTAAATTTTATACGGGCAGAAGGAAACAGCCATCGCAGGTATAACCATCAACGGCGGAGCAGCGTTCACGAGTACGAAGATCGACGCAGAAGCAGAGAACGGGACAACTCCAGTTATAATCCGCCAAGGCGAAGTACCAGCCTAGATGACCCGGAGCGGCATACAAATAGGGAACAAACATACGAACAGAGAACTGAAAGGCTGGAACCCACTCCAGGTTTCCCCACTGATGCCTCGGTTGGTCCAATTAATAACCAGGAGAATTTAAACGGGAGGAGGCAGTAATAAACAATAAGGACCCTTTGCTGCTTCTATCGCCTGGGTATATAAAAGAATTGCCAAGAGCAAATCATCACAATAAAATTACAATCATTCGGTGTAACTATTTGAAAAACATTCGAAATGAACTACTGGAGGAGGATGACACTCGCCTACCTATTATAAACAATGAAATAATTTATATTAATGCAGAAATCGAAGGAACATTCGCACAACTAATGATCGATACAGGTGCGAATGTATCTATAATTAACACAACAGAATTGGAGAGAATCCAAGGAAAATGTGGTAAGTTATTGCCGACCTTACCTATAAATAACATAGTATTAATCGGTGCCACTGGTCGCCAAAACAAGACAATCAGAAAACAAGTATCATTGAATGTGATTAGTAAGGGTATAGCTATAAACATGATCTTCCTAATTGCGGCAGGATTACCCTTCAACATATTAGTGGGATGTGATGTGCTGAGAAGGAACTCGGCTATCATCGATTTACGAATGGAGAAGGTATCACTGTTTACCGGAGATTTGACCTGGACGGTCGATTTAGTCGGTAGTGAGATAACACTTCCCAGCCGTATCCACCAGCAAATACGTAGCATTAATTATACGAATACTAACACCATTTCTAACACCATAGTATACGAAACCACGGACGACGATTTATGGTCCCAAAAAATACAGGAGATAAGGGATTTCCGAAGCGGAATTAATAGAGAGAAATTGCCCATTACTCAATCAAATCAGTTGATAAGGATTTATAAAAAGTACCGCTCAGTATTTTCAGATAAGCCAGGCAAGGTAAGAAATTATCAATGTACCCTTCAATTCCGAGATACAGTGGAGTTTAATAGGAAATCCTACCCTATTGCGCATTCTCGAAAGGAGGCTGTGAGAGCGGAAATCAACCGAATGATTAATAGCGATATTATAGAACATAGCCAATCCCCATACACCAACCCTATTGTCGCTATTCCCAAGAAGAACGGCCAAGTCCGGCTTTGCTTGGATGCACGGGAAATAAACAAAAAAATCATTAACGATAGAACATCGCCCGGTGAGATTGAGGAAATCCTGAAACGCTTCCATGGTACCCAATACTTCAGTACCTGGGATACGGTGTGCGGTTACTGGCAGGTAGAGTTACACCCACGGAGTCGCCAATATCTGGCTTTCATATTCGAGGGACGCAATTACCAATTCAAAAGATTGCCCTTCGGATTGGTAAACTCAGTTGCCATCTTTGTGACCTGCATGGACCAGATATTGGGACAAGAAGCACTTCAGTTTACAACAGTGTATGTCGACGACCTACTAATAACATCCGAAACGTGGGAGGAACACTGTTACCGTGTGGAACATGTGCTTGAGAAACTATCTGTCAGTAACGTCACGCTGAAGTTGGAAAAATCCAAGTTTATTGCCAGAGAAGTGCAATTTTTAGGATTTAACTTGGACGATCAAGGAATCTCACCGTCGGCAGAAAAGGTGGAGGCAATCCAGAAGTTCCCGGCACCCAAAAACAGGAAGCAATTACAGTCGTTCCTGGGACTCTGTAATTATTATAGAAAGTTCCAGGAACAATATTCGGAATTAACCGCGAGGTTTCAACCTCAATTATCACCCAAAAACAAATGGGTATGGTGTAAGGAACAAGAGGGGATTTTTCAACAAATTAAGGACAAATTTCTGGCAACTATAATACTTCGCCACCCAAACTTTAAATTACCATTCTTCATGAATTGCGATGCCAGCAACATCAGACTGGGAACGACACTGTATCAAGAGGACGAGAAGGGTCAACATCAAGTAATTAGCTTCGCGAGCAGGTCTTTGAACCAGTGCGAAAAGAATTACACGGTGACTGAAAAGGAATTACTGAGCGTGGTATTTGCTTGCGGTAAGTTCCGCACTTACATTTTGGGATACCCTGTTACCGTCAGAACAGACCATAAATCTATTTCGTTCTTGAAAAGCTGCAAACTGAACCATGGCAGACTAACGAGGTGGATACTTGCCCTTCAAGAATACCATCTGAAATGGGAATACATCCCAGGTAAAAAGAATGTAGTAGCGGATGTGTTATCCCGGGTCAATGTGGAAGAACAAACTTTCGAAGGGGAGAAGGAAAGCGTGCTAAAAATATACCACCTTCTTAGCACCAGAGCCGATTTAACAACAATATTGACCAATATGAGCACCCACCAACAAGCGGACCCGAAATTGAGAAACCTCAAACTTCGACTAGAAGAGGGAGACGAAACCGTTGCTCAATATTACCAAATAAATAAACAAATATTGTTCGTTAAAACATCCCTGAAGGAAGAGATCTGGAAGGTGGTTGTTCCAACACAGATCGAAAGGGAATTGATAGTGAACTACCAAATACGTTACGGGCATATGGGCGCCCTCAAGGTAATAAAAGCTCTGGAGGAGAGCTGCCATATAAAAAACATCAATAGAAAGTCCGAATGTATATAAAAAGTTGTAAAATCTGCCAGCTGGTAAAAACAAATAATGAGAAGAAGGAAGGTGTTATGATCCCAATCACTTCCCAAGCAAGATTGGAGAAGGTGTTCCTAGACATTTGCGGACCATTTCCCCGCAGTGGAGGTCGACACCAATATCGGTACCTAACCATCATAATGGACCACTTCACAAAGTATGTTAAGCTATACCCTACTAATCGAGCGACTACCCGGAAAATTCTGGGGATACTAACGGAACAGTATATCCCACACCTGGGGAAACCATCTTCGATCATTACTGATCATGGAACCCAGTTTAAGGGTGGAAAATGGCGAGATACATTATTGGCAATGGGCATTCGTACATACAAGACCTCGGTCTACCATCCGAACAGTAATCCGGCAGAGCGGGTGTTACGAGAAGTGGGGAGGATCCTAAGAACTTATTGTCACCATCAACAAAAAAGGTGGCAAGACTATCTAGAAGCCACGGAGGAATTCCTCAACTTGGCCTACCATCCAGCTATAGGGATAACCCCATACTCTGCTATGTACGAGAAACCACCCCCACGAGAGATCACGGATATCCTCGAGTTCCCCAGTAACCATATGTACAGATTTGACAAAGCTAAATTCTACAACAAAGTGGCAGAAGACCAGGTAAAACGGCAAAATAAGTATCAAAAGGCTAGTAGTAAATTAATAATATATGAAAAGGGAGAAAAAAGTTTGTTAAAAAATCGTGAACTACCCAGCACCCTGGAAGGAATAACGAAGAAGTTATTGCTGTTATACACCGGACCATATGTCATATCCAATGTGAAAAATAATAATACTTATGAAATCAAGGAAATAGATTCAGAAAGGATAAAGGGTGTATATAACCAGGCTTACATGAAAAAATATTATGAGTAATTGAATGTATGGCAGATTGAATTTTGTGTGCATAAATATTGAATTTTAAAAAATTCAAAAATGAAGTAAGTAATGAAGTAACTTACTACCTATTATTTGTGAAACGAATTTTGGATTAGTGATAAAGGAAAAGAATTTATATAAATTTTAAAAATTCTAAAACTAAGTAAGCACAACTTCCTACCGAATATTTAGGAAACGATTTATGAATGAAATAAAAATAAAGGAATAAAATATATTTAAAAAATTCAAAAACGAAGTAAGGACAACCTACTACCTTATATATGAACTACTTTTGGATTAATAAAGAAGAAAAATAATTTGGATAATATATTACAAAAATTTAAAACCGAAGTAAGTACTACTTACTACCCAAATATTTATTTGTGAAATAACTAAAAGAAAAAGAATTTAGTAAAATACAAATAAGTTTAAAAAACCATGTAAGTACAACTTACTACCAAACATCAATGAAACTCAAATCATGGAATATAAAAGAAAGGAAAAGAATTTTGAAGAATAACCACAACATTCAAAAGGAAGAGGAAATTCACATTACCAACAATTATATATGGGACCAATTCTGAAAAACTTTCGAGAATAAAGAAATGGCAGTACAAACCACTGATACAATTAAAATGAATAAACTTATTGTGAAGTAAAATTAATGAGACCTTTATGTAAAATAAGCAGAGATAATAACCACATGGAATTAATAATTAAAGAGTGCATTTGGATAAAAACCAAGAGCAGAATAAAATATTGAAAAAGAAAGAAAAAACTATATATAAATAAATCCATAAGAAAAATATGATCATATAATAAATGTCAATTATAAGAAAGACAATTAAAAGAGTAATTGCAAGAACATAATACTAGTGGAACGATTCATAAGAATTAAGAAAGGAACAAAAATATAATACAAAATATATGCTACCAATGACCAGAAAGAGATTGTAATAACAGTCAAAATATGACAGAGAATTATAAATAAATAAAAACTTTACACTGAATAACAAGTGATAATTATTATACCAGCTTTCAACCACAAGGAGAAATAAAATGCCAACCGAGCTAACCATTGAGAAAAGTAACTGAGATAGAAATTAACTAAGATAGAAATATTAACAGATCTGAGCAAATACGAAGTGAAGTATCCAAAGATATTTAATTTTTTTTATAGTCATAAGGTGGACTATTCTTATGTAATTTTTATTAATAACTGTCTGTAGATAAGTCCAGCAGTATTATTATGTATTGATCAGAGATGATTTGCCTCTGTAATCAATAAATGACGTAGTATGGCCAGCAGAGAGTGTAGCCTACAGAGCCCCTCTGGACTGCCCCAGCTAACGTGTTAGGGAATTTTAGGGAATAAATATCCCAAGGATAAAGAACCAAGTTAAGAATAAAATGGAAAAATAAAAAATAACGAACATCAGATGACTATTACTATCAAGAAGAAATCCAGTTAATAATGAAATATACATAAGCTCAAAAATATAGAAGAAAAAATTTTAGAAATGTGAAGGAAGTAAAGAAATATAATTTATAATGAAATATCATAAGCAATTACTTCAGACAAATTAAGTATGATCTGAACTAATCACTTCTGGAAGAGAGCAATCTGTAGCATGACAGATAATCCACATAAATAAATTACCCAATGATCATTAATAAAGCTCTAATATATGGAATATCCAGATGAGAATCAATTAAAAGGCACTATTAATTAATATACTCACAAGAAAAGTAAAAATAAGGAAAAAATCTGCAAATAATATAAATACTACAAATGTAAAAACCTAGAAAACTAAAATGTGAATAACAAAATTACCCAGGTAAGATAGAAGCAGGCATTTAAGATACCCCGACAAAGAAACCAGACCAGAAGAAACAAAAGCATACACAGCGAAATGGTACTGAAGAAAGAAGAAAGAAGAAGGAAGAGATATAGAATGAACAAAAATACTGAAGAAAGAAGAATTATAGAATGACCAAAAATACTGAAGAATGAAGAAACCTGAGAAGATCCACTAGAAAAAAGGAAGTGAGACGACCCATACCAAATAGAAACCCCATAGGGAGAGAACCCAAAAACCCCAAAAATAAATGAATGTCCAAATAGAAAGTATAACACCCTAAAAAACCATATCACAATGTAAAACTGACAAAAACCAAAAGTGTCAATAGTATTAAGTAACAGTGCACCCAAAAAAGTTATTGCTTAGTTTGTATGAACAAATCTTCACAGTCCCACCATGGTTAAATATTTCATGTTGTAAAGCTAGAAAAGGACTAGTAATAATATTAATAAATAACCATGAACCAGTGTAAGTTATTGAATTATAGCCAATAAACTTTGAAAAGGTGCATGAGTTGCCGTACAAATGAATAAACTTTAAGTGTTTTTTGAACAGTGTCATATTTGATATGAAGTAATAAGATTGCTAGTGAAATGCTACTGAATTTATAAGAACATTCCATAGAATGAAATAATAAATAGATAGCTAGTGTTATACTTAGAGATGGGGAATAAATCTTTAAAGTTGAGAAATACAGAGCAGACTGTCAATAATTAGTTTTAAGAAAGTGTTAACCATTATATGGAACCAAAATGTTATGTTCCTGTTCCATATAATAATTAGACAAATAAGATTAATTAGTAAGAGATATTATTGTTATAAGATGTTATTTTGTTGTTAATTTAAAATAGGAATGCCATATCTAAAGGTAGATATCATTCCCCATGTTATAAAATGTTTTTAATTATGTTACTAGGTGTAATCAATACACATAAAAGGTATTATTCAAGGTACCAGTTTTGATAGAGATAGTTGTTATATTTTAATTGTACAATCAATAATCACTGTTATACCAGTCAAAGAACTAATTGTTAATAAAGTATATAAGGATAAAAAGTCAGAGAAGGGCATAAACTAACTACATTAGTAAAAATTTTGCAAATAGCAACACATCAAATCTAGGCCATATAATGAATTTAAAATGCAGAATAATTAATAAATCTAGTCTTATAAGCCAGTTAAACTGACAATATTTGTGCAAGATAAACCCAACATATAGTGTACCATGTAAATAAGACTTTCTAAAGATATGGTCAGTAGATAAGTAAAATTACTTATTTATTTAATAAAATTACCAATAAAAATGGCATGGACTAACTGACATTATCAGAGGAGGAGTCATAGACAAATGAATTGTATTTAAAAACAATCATTAATAAACTAAATTGCAAGAAATTAAGTAAGAATAGACAATTATATCAATTTCAGATTTAATAGAATAATAATTATATTAGGGAAAATGGCTATTATTTGCTTAGACTACAGGAAGTATAAATTTAGGCCTACCTTCCAAAAAAGTAATAAATATAATTTTCTAATGAAACTTTGTAACACTATATTAATTACTATCAAAATAAGCAGAATAGAATAAAGAAACCGAATATGTATTTAGTATTTCGTACCGTTAATTAATAACGAAATTATTTTCTGAGTATAGTGTATTAAAATAAAATGTATCGGAAGCTAAGATAATTTGAAACAATGTATAAGATATATTAAATAGGCTAAGATTTTCAGGAGACGAAGGAAATGAGAACAGTTCATTATTATACGTTGACGAGTGCACTTAACGTGATTATTTGCTAAAGTAACCTTTAATGGCGGTTAACGTTATAAACCGAGTTCGGTGAAAATTTGTATAAAACTTATTTCGAGCTATTTTTTTTATTGTGAACCGGTGAAGTTAACATATGAACAGTGTAACACCAATAAACTGAACCACATAAGACTAATTAATCGAAATAACACTAATATCACACCATATACAAACGAAAAATCGAGGTTAAACCCGACACACATAGACCCAGTGAGATATATCCAATAACAATATTTTACACCAAGTGAACTATTCCACCATACACCAGTGACACTCAAATACATCCAGGACAATCATATACAATTGCTGAGACCATTTACACGGAAAAAAGACATCTTTATTTAAATAAAACTTTCATCCAAGTTTTCATCCTGTATACGTGAACTACGCATGCGCCAGTCGGCCATTTTGTGAATCGTAGTCAACTAATCCTGTCAGCTGCAGAGAACGACTGTCTTCGGCTGCTTTTGGTTTGAATAAAAATCATATATAAACTTTATTATTTTTAATTATAACATTGTATTGTTTAATATTAAGGCATTTTATAATTGTAAGTGTTATACTTTCCTGCCCATAACCTTCTCTGGCTATATCTTAAATAACCGTTTAAAGAACCATATTTTTATAATACTAATGTAAACTTTTTATATCGACCGGCCCTGAGTGAGTCGATACTACTTTGTAACATCGATTCTAATCGAACAAATTAATTATTTTATTAATAAACGTTCTGTTTTTGTAATTTGGATTTGATTTTTCTTATAAAAAGGCTTAACAGGTAAATTAATCAAGAAACCCAACTAACTGAAAGGCGGTATATACTAAACAACGAACGTTTCAAGAAGAAGAAGAAGAAGAGAGCCGTCTTTCGCCTAGATTTGGAGTTAACCAGATTGTCTTTTAACAAATTTACTGAAAGTGACACTATTACCAAAATAAACATAATACCACTTCATTTCTAATTACAAACAATAAACACGATTAGTTCCTAAATATTAGGATTAAAATTTACATAAAAAATATTTTTTCGAAATTTTTTTTTTGTGAAATAAAAATAATTTTTTTATTTCAAATTATTGTAACAACATTACTACAGATTTTAAATTATTCTGTTTTATTACAACGTGTGCGTGAAAATGATGAAATGTTTACAAATTTTAATATCTGAAAAATATCCTTTGACTGTAAATTAGACTAACATGAACTGAAACATGTTATCCCTCCTATTTTGATTAAAAACGAAATATAAGCTAATTATTTTTGCAAATTTTACAAAAAATTTAAATACTCAAGAATATTACAACTGTCGTAGTATGCAAACAGTTGTGTACAGTGTTCGGGATCTATTTGCGGAAGCAATGAGAAAGCGATTAGAAACATCAAGCGGCTGCAACAAAGGGACGACTGAGTCTGTATGTGACACTCACATGATATTACTTTCTATATGGAAAAAATTAAACCCGTATATCTCTTCTGCGCGACTGCATTTATTTTATCTTTAAAATCGATTATTTCTGTATCTGCAGCAACGCCATGTTTTTTGATACAGATATAGGTGCTTGTATTTCTTTGCGTAAGAATTTAAGTACTGCTTTAGGCCATAAAATAGTCAGCGTAAGCACACTTTCAGTTAACAAGACCAAATTTTATAAAATTAACTACTGATTAAAATATAATAAATAAAAGACGATTATTATGAAAACATGTGTTACAAAAGTATTTGTAGTTTTTTTATCTCTTGTCGTGTCTGATACATATTAGACTAGTAACATTATAAAAGTATATTAAATTATTATATCAAATACATTTAACAGACAAATTCAAATTCAAATTCAAAGGCCAAATCAAATTCGACTTTTACAGGCAAGTAATTAAAATACAAAAAACTATGAGAGAGCAGTTTTAGAATATAATTTAAAAACGACTTAACTTTTAATTTAAAAATTTCTTTGTAAAGGTAATAAAAAGAAATTAATGGTAACAAAAAAATGTCTAATCTAAGTAATGTAACCTAATTACAGTATCCGCATGTGTAATCGAGTACTTGACCAAATACACAATGTGACTGAGTATTAAGGATCAGTATACAAGTGTGATATTGCCAATATGTTGGACAGATATAATGTGTTTGTGTTAGTAGAAAATTTGCAAAGTGAAAAACAGGATTTCAAATACCTTCCTCACAATTGTACTGGGATACTAGTTGAATACAAATGCTGCATAAGCGAGTAACTGCAGCGCACAACTGCAGCTGATACTGTTCGCTTTTAAAGATTTACTGAATATTTCCTGTTAAACAAATTTTATGAAAATGGTGACTATAACCGATTTACTAAAATCTTTACATTTACCTTCATGTAGTGTAATGCCAAGTAATAAATGTTAAGACATTTATTAAATAATGTTATTTTCTAAATATTTATTGTTAATATTGTGTGTCTGTGTGTGTATGTGTTTGTAGTATGTTTCGGCGAGTCCTAAAATATATGTATTATTCTGTTATCTAGTTGAAAAAAAAGCTAAATTGATGGAGTTGCAGAAAATTAATTGAAACATATTACCTCTCATATTTTTGTGAATATTCCTACGAGTTTATTCTCGTATATTCCTCAATGGATTACTAGAGAATTTAGCTCTAAAAATTCAGAGCAACTTAAAGTCTGTAGTTTTTTTATGACTAGTAAATTTGTTACCGTTAACTAAAGTTAATTAAAGTCAACATCAGACTGAAACTGCTCCAAAAAAGTGTAGCCTAATGCGTAATTTGATATTGTCACTATTGAACAACTTCTTTTTTTCATTTACACTTTTAGTTAAAGGACAGATTTTGTCTTGATATTTAATGTCTTGTACTTTACAATAAAATATATATATATATATATATATATATATATATATATATTATTCCTCCATAGTTACCCATGTACGCTATCTCTATTTGTCATTTTATATATTTACATGCTTTGATTAATTAGTTTTAACAAACCCAGCTGTCAACTACATCAAATTTGATTGATTGTATTTTAATCATCATCGTTATTAAAGTAGATTCAGTTTAAACGTATTTTGAGTAATGTCATGTAATAAAAAATATTGTACTATCACACCACTATCACTACATTAGTGTATTACTTTCAGAAAACACAGTACACTCATATGCAGAAAACCTGTAGTAAACATGGGGTTTTTTTAAATTTACTTGAATCAATCTTTTGTAAGATAACTAATTTGCTTATTAATTAGTATAATGTGGTTGATACCCAAATCCTCCTTACTAATATTTGTAAACAATGAACCTGACGACAGAAAATTACGTTTGCAGTTAATGATTCGTACATAGTTAAATTTTACATAGTTAAAATACTATATTTGACTTAGAAAAATATACTTACTTTGATAAAATATCTTAATTTGTATTTTAGATAAAATATTTGAATCTATCCTCTAAATCTAAATCTTCTTAACCATTTGCTATTAAAACAAACAAACAAACCATTTGCTAATAAACAAACCTTTAATTTTGCATGTATTTTATGACATTTGACAAAATGAGTGAGTAATAATATTGTCAGGCTTAGGTATCAATAACAATACAGTTGACAAATAATTTTTTAATACATTAAAATTGGTCTTTATAATAAAGACATTATTTTCATAAGTGTGGTTATGCCTATGCCATAGATAAACGAATACGGTGTTGCACAGATTAGACACCAAAAGATAGGAGAATACTTTTTACAGTTGTACGGTTTTGTCATGCAGCCAAACATGCAGGCAGGGCAACTGAGACAGATTCGAATTCGCAACTAATATATAAGAAAACGCTCATTCTTTTCCCTAAGTGAAAGGAATCCAAATTATCATTCATTTGTGGCATTATATACTACCCTTCATTCATTTGTGACATTATATACTACCCTTCATTCATTTACATACTATCATTCATACTAGCCTCCTACATTATAACGGAGCGAGTTTTTCACAGCGTTTCACTTGAAAATTCGGCACGTTTTCCCGTGATTACTCATACCTTGTTTTATGACATTTGTTTTAAGTATGCAAATAATGAAAGAAAATTAATTCTGCAGAGTTCTTATTATATTTAAAAATGTCTAATTATTATTCTTGCAATGTTTACCTTCAATTTGCTAATCGTTTTGTCAATTTATTCATAAAATATTTAAAGAAAGTCTATTATGTTATTTAGAGTACACGCTGCATTACTCTTACACAGAAATTACCACCAGAAGCAAAGAATTATCAATGCTTCAGCATTATTAGCTTTTGTGTTATGCTCAACTACACGCAGAAGATATTTATGATTAATTTCCTATTCCTAACTTTAAACTTAGTGTCGCAAACGTTATATGAAAAGCGTAACATAAACAATGTGTCTGCAACCTATTATTTTACCGTCTACTGTTATATTGCTTTAAATAAGAGTGTATTTTTAACGTTTACTAATTTTATAAATAACATAAAACAGCAATAAAATATTTTATATTTATAAGAGCATAAATAATTTTAATAATATTCCCGAGCACTTATATTTATATAAAAAAACCTCTGTTTCCTGTAATACCGGAGCCACAAAACTCATTCTAACCAAAACATTAATTTTATTAATGTTATAATAAAACTGTTCGTCGTGAAGGTAAAACTAAACAGCACTTGTAATCAGTTTAATGGACGGTAAAAGGATCTGGAAGTTGTTTGTATCAAGTTTTTAAATAAAAAATGATATTAAGTACAATTTGTGGTAAGATATACGCTTCATTTAAAGCTTCGAACACACTGTAAATTATGTCCTTAAAGTAAATTTAAAATTATATCTGTATTATTTCCTTTAGATTTACATTTTTAGATGACAATTATTTCTGCCATTAAGTAATAGTAGTAGCTAGTAGTAGTAGTAATAGTAGTAGTAGTAGTAGTAGTAGCAGTAGTAGTAGTAGTAGTAGTAGTAGTAGTAGTAGTAGTAGTAGTAGTAGTGGTAGAGTGTACATGGGAGTGATGATGATCGACTCCAAGATGAGCTTTTCTAGGCAGATTAGGCGAACGGTAGACCGGTTGGCGAAGGGAGTGATGTCGCTTAGTCGGCTCATGGCCAACATTGGCTACACGAAGTCAAGCAGGAGAAGATTCCTTGTGGCAGCAGAGTAGTCAGTTTTTTTTGTATGGAGCAGAGGTGTGGACAGTGTTCCTCAGTCTATAAGAAGAAATCACTTCAGGTCCGATGACGAAGTGCTCTTCGGTTGGCATCGGCCTATCGCACGTTTTCCGAGCCGGCTGTCTTGGTCGTTGCTGGAGTAATTCCAATAGACTTCTCAAGGAGCGTAAGATCGTCTACCAGAGGAAGACGGAGGTAAGCGATGAAGCTGCACGCCGAGAGGCACGAAGCCATTTGATGAGTGGTGGTAGAGAGCTTGGGAGAAGAAGAGCGAGGTCACTGGACGAGAAGGCTCATTAAGCAGGCGCAGTAGTGGACTGAGAGGGAGCTTGGGAACGACTATTACCTTTCCCAGTTTCTGACAGGAGACTGGTGTTTTCCACCCTATCTGATGAATGTTAGAAAGGTCTAGTCACAAAAGTACTTGTGCTGTCCTGAAGCCGCGGACTATGTCAGGCAACCTTCTTCGTCTGTGAGTGACAGGAGAAACGTAGTATATCATTGCAAAAGGACATTAGGCAGGAGATCTTCCATAATAACAAAGTCGAAGTGATGCTTCCTGGAACTCTGTGGCACGCTTCGCAGAAGAGATTCTTCGAGCAAAGAAGATATACTTCTTCTTCTTCGTCACGACTTAGACTGTTTAGTTCCGGCTCCAAACTGGTCGGACCATTTCTTCTTGGGTCTTCCCAGGCTTCTCTTCCCTTTCGGCTCATACAATAAGGCTACCTTCGGGAATCTGTCATTGTCCATTATGCTAATGTGTTGTTTCCAGCTTTCTCTATACTTAATAACAAATTCATTTACTTTTTCAACTTTCAGTTCCCCTCTTATCTATTTCTTTCCATATCTAATTTTGTGTACCCAGCTATGGAACGCAAAAGCTCTATTTCTGTAGCCTGAATTCTTGATATTTTTCTCGCAAGTATTGTCCGTGTTTCTGAGCCATAAGTAAGAGTAGGAAAAACCATGGATTTGTGTATTATGTATATTTATTGTATATTTATTATGGACTCTTTCCTTGACTTGTGTTTTAGAGCACGTCGAAGAGATCATGTTGTCTGGATAAATTTATTCATTTTCCCATTAATATCTTCTTCGTTTTTGTATAAGATCTTACAGCCTAAATAGTTAAATTCTGAGGCTTGATCTATAATTTTACCATCCAAAACAATTTAGATCTAACTGAACATGGTGCATTACATTTTATTTTTTCTCAAATATTTCTATGTTAAATTCTTTTGTAATGTTATTTAAGGAATGGGGAGGAATGGGGAATCCTTTGCAAGTCAACTTCAATTGTGGCAAATAAAATCTGATCATCTAAAAACATCAGAGTCTTAAGCATTTGGCCTGCAACTCTGATTCCTTCATTTACACTGTTAATCCAAATCCTAACAATTTCATAAAAGAACAGGTTGAAAAGAGAGGTTGATAACGGGCAACTTTGTCTGATGCCTCCATTTATTTTGATAGGGTTCTGTTGCTTTATCTGTGTCCTCTGTTTGCTTTATATACATGCTCTTGTAATGTAATTGTAATTGTAATTAATTGTAATGGAATGCCTCTATTTTCTAAAACTCTTCACAGCATTTTCTAAAACTCTCGACCTTGGTACTCTGTCAAAAGCTTTGCAATACTCTACGAATAGTAGATGCGCCTCTAAATAGTGTTCTCTCATTTTCTCTATAATCTGCTTAACAGTAAAAATATTATCAATGCAGCTTTGTCCCTTTTAGAAACCCGACTGCTCTTCAAGCAGTATTGCTTCTGTTATGTTAGTCTCCCGCTTATTATGTTTGCATAGATCTTATATGCTGAACAAAGCAAGCTGATCCCTGTGTAATTTCCGGAATTGGTTCTGTTCCGGATATTACACCAGTCCCAGTTTTCTTAAAAATGGATATCACCTTTGTTATTTTCCATTCTTCCAAAATTTTCTCTTGTTCCCAATACATTTATATAATCGTAGCAGTTGTTCATGAAGCTCCCTCGGAGATATTTTGATAGTTGTGTATTTATGTTGTTTACCCCACAAGCTTTGCGATTCCTATTTTACTTAAAGCTTAATATTAACTCTTCCATTTCTAATTTATCTGTTACTGTCGTATTTACTTCATTCAATGTTTGTTTCCCTTTATTTTCATCAACGTGCCACAAATCTTTGTAATAATTTTCCAAAACTTCCATCTCAATTATTTCAATCCTAGGCTTGTTGTTCTCTTGAGAGTTTAAGTTCCAAATAAATTTAACACTCTATCTTGCTGTCTGTATAGGTTATGCTCCATTTCAGCTATGTATTTATCCCAGTGAGTTCTGTTTCGTGTTCTTACATGTTTCCTGACCTTGGCACTCTTTTTCTTTTTTTTTGTAATCAATTCTGTTCTGATCCGTTCTATTGTTAATAAACTTAAGTAAGCTTCCTTCTTCCCTTTCACTAACTTTTATAATTCAGGACTTTAGACCACTCTTACGTTTCGATATTTTCTTTCCTCCCAGCACTTCTCTTGCGGCTTTTCGTATTAAACCTTTTATATTTATTCCCAGTCTGTCTCAATCTCAGGTTTATAGTCTACTTGCCGTAAATAGCCATTTAGTCTTCTTTGGTACAAATCTTTTATGGTGTCCTCTTCCAAAAGCCTTAATTTGAATTGATCTTCCTTGTTCTGTCTTTTCATTTTCTTACTCCAGTGCCCATACCATTTTCTTACCAACGAATCTTACTAATCAGTAGATGGTGGTCAGTATAGACTTCACTTCCTGTAAAGACTCTTGTGTCCAGAACTAGGATTATCATTTTTTGATTAACACTAATGTAATTTATTATGCAACAGGCACCTCTTTCAGTCCAGGTGTATTTGTGTATCTCCTTATGACTAAAAAATGTGTTGATGATCCTGAGATTATTAAAGTTTGCAAAATTAAGTAAGCTATTTCCATTGTAGCTCAATACTTATTCTCCATTATCATCAGGGACGCCGGGAATTGGTACATTTCTAATACGAGCGTTTAAGTCACCTGCTGTAACGAGGAAGTCATTTTTATTTACCTTATCAATTACTTCTTGCAGTTGTTGATAGAATTCACCAGATTCTTTTTTCCTTCCTTCCTTTGGTTCACAAACTCCACCACTATTAGATTCCCTCTTTCCACCCTTAATTTTACTGAAAATAATTCTTTGCTTATCCATTCATAGCATCTTATAGCCCTTTTAAATTCTTCATTTACTAAAATGGCCAGTCCTGCTTGAGCTCGCATATTTATGTCGACACCACTGTATAACACTGTATAGTATTTCACGTCTGCACTTCCCTTGTGTTTCTTTTTGATTTCTGTTAATACTCCTATATACACTTTTCTTTCCTATAGTTCTCCTTGCAACTCGTCTGTTTTATGTTGTATACCTCTTACGTTTCACGAATGCCTTCTTTTTGTCCTTTTTCTTTACCTGGTTATCATCCTTAATATCTGTCCGGTTATTAATTTCCCTTTAGGGCTTGCGAGTAATGTAAGTGTCTCTTGGACACGCTACCAAAGTTTTGCAAGGCAAGTTGAATGAGGGGCTGCCATCTGGAAGCTTCTCAACAAAGCTCCTGCCTGTACTAACCCCAGGCAGAGGGCTGCCTCTTCCGCTATTGTTCAAATACAAACCGTTAAAGACTTCATCCTTGTTACCCCAGACATGGGGTCACTATTATAATTCCCTAGTGACAAAGGGAACAACAGCCGCCCAATATGGGTCAAACACTGCCGCCTTTAGGAACGGTTTCCCATTCCAAGGACACAAGAGTCTCCTGTACTTCTACCCGCTCATCCGCTCTCCAAAGGGGCTGTTGGAGCTTGGTAGAGGGGGACAGCTTATACCGGCTGACACTCGGTCTCCAGTGCCGCGTTAGCCACCATATGTTGCCCGTCGCCTACCACGAGGAGGTGCGGTTGGAAGTTTTCCTTCATCAAGGTTATGGGACCCAATGGGCATTTCCCACACTGTCTAGTACTTTGGGGACCAAAGAATATACACCTAAATACTTGTAATATTAGTACATAAGAAGAATAACTAGATGTGAACTCTAGGATTAGAGATCATTTTTGATACTCAAGCACATTCTCATGAATGAATTATGCAATTCTTAAATTATATAACAAATTTTTATTTTTCAAACTATTTGTAAAAGTGCATCAATATACCTATTTATAGTCTGGATAAATTATTCATACTATTCAGAAAAGAACAAATCCTGACGCTCAGAAAGAAGAATGTCCTACTCCATTCTCAATCCATCACAAGGTTTCAATATTAAAATCTGGACTTAAAGGAAATTAATAATTCTGTTGGTTAGAGAAAGAAATTGCTTTTATATGAGAATACATTTTTTTCTAATAAATGTAAGTTAAAAATTAAACCTTGAAGTATATATTTTCTAATAAATTAAAATGCGTTAACTGAAATTCTTAGATTACATGGCTATATAGCTCAATTATATAACTGAGTTTTGCAGCGTCTCATAATCTAAACGTGAATACCTCTATTACAATTTAAATTTATAAAATAATAAAATCGGTGTTGTTATTTAAACATCTATGCGGCACTGCAAGTTTTATTATAATATTGGGTTACAACAAACTGTTAAATGTTCACACACATAGCTCATGGATTATTAGGAATTTGTGGTTCAACATTACCTAAATTATAATCCCGTTGATACTCTGCTAAGAGAAAGGAGACACCTGACTTTAGAACTTCATAACTTGCAAAATACATAAGATAAAAAGCAAATAAATATATAATTGAAATGGTTATTAACTTCTTTATCTGGCTGCCCAATTTCATATTTTTTGGTTTTTCCATTGACCTACAGTTGAGCGAAATCTGTCAGAATTTATGTTATTTTTGTTGTTCTACCACAAGCATCGAATTTGTTAGACTGTCGTTTGTAATCGTGTTACGCACAGTATGTCAAATCTTTATATTTTTGTACCTCTTAGGGATTACAATTTATTTATAAAATCTCCTAATCCCGTAAAATGTACAATTTAAGAAGTACCTACGTGTGTCATTATAATTTACAAGAAAATGTGTAAATATGTAGGGTGAAAAGTTCCCGACCTGACACAGATATAGCGCTACTATGCTCATTATTTTAATCGTCTTGTATTATTTCATTCTTTGTACGATGAATTTAGATATTTCAAGTTAATGGGTTGTTCAGTATTAGTTTGACAGTACGTCACAGTAAACGCCTCAAGGATCGTTTTAACAGTGGCCAGATTGGAAATTCCTGGCGTTATTATTGTTGCGGAGATTAAAATCAAAGAACTGAAGCTTGAATTTTTCTTCATTCGCCACACTCGCCCGAGCATGGCCCCAATCAACTTCTACCGCTTCTCTAACATCAAAAAATGGATCAGTGAAAAAAGATTTACTGACTAAAATCAAGTCAGTAATGCTGTAAACGCTTACTTTGAGGACACTGACCAACCGGCTTATCAATCTGGTAAAACTGCTTTACACCATCATGGCGAAAAGAGAATAGAGCTAAATGGAGATTGTGTTGATAAATAAATGCAAATCAATAAAAAAAAGTGTGGTTTTCTTATTCAGGCTCGTGCTTTTCCCTACCCTAGTACCTACTAGTATATTAAAAATGAAGTCTGTATATTTGCCTAATTTATACAGACTAATATTTTTACTGATTTTCAGTAGAATTTGAAACGACTTTTGCGTCCGATGGCAGTTGTTTACTGAAACAAATCCAGTTTCCTAGCGACAAATCTGATTAAGGGTATACATAACATACTCTCTACGTTTAACTTCCTTTGTTATTGTGTAAATTAAATCCACATGCATAGACGTAGGGCTCGTTAGGCACGCACAGTATTTAGGTCCAATTTAGAGTTTTTTCATAGTTTTTTAGATATAGATATTAGATATTAGATATAACGCACGGAACAGAAAGCTGGCTATCAAGAAACACTAGGCTTTATCTATCACGGGAAACACTTAATATAAATACATATTAGTGTAAAACAAATTCTACATACCTATTGAATGAGTTTTTAGAAATGCTAATATAAACCATGATGCTGATAAGGAAATACTGAGGTAAACATTGCTGTCATTATGTGTGTCAGCACAAGTATGTGTAAACTCGCATTCGGTGCATTTCTTTTAAGACGGCTTTTATTATTCACCAAAACATAAAACGTGCTGTATAAAGTGCTTTAATGTAAAGTGTGACTTCGTAAATTTACAAATTGTAAATCCTTGTTGTTTAAATTATGTACCCAATCGCAAAATGTGTTAACCAATGTTGTTTGAGACTCTGGTGATTAAAATCGGTGCTGGACGTAAACGTAACACAATCTATTTCCAATGTATATGTGTACTCTTTTTCTTTCCAAGAAAAGAAGTTTTTTGTTTTTCAAATATCAATAAATTAATAGAATACTTATTCTAACATTTCTATACATCTGATATTATTTAAAATTAGTATATATAAATAGATAAATAAATAACAAATAAATATTTTGTTATAAACAAATTAAAATATAACTCCGTAGTATTTTTAGATAATACGATAACATAATAAAAAGAATAGTTATTTGCCCTAGTGTATTACATAACCAAAAATACGGTTTTCAGAAATAATAGAGAATGTATGTACAAATCGCAACTTAACAGAAATTGTTTTATGATTTCTAGTTTTCTTACAGTGCCTAATCAAAGTTGACTCTCGTGTCAGAAGGAAGGGATGTCGCAAAAAAAACTGTAACTTTTTGCATTTCATTGAACTATAAAATACTGAAATCTCCACTCCCCCCAAATATTAAAACATCACGTTCATGTGGAGAAATAAACGACTATTTTTATTGTGTTTGTTTATTTACTATCCAAAATTTTGTAAAAAGTTGGGAAGTTTTAAAACCAGGGCTTTTATTTTTGTTAATACAGTAAAATGATCATGCTAAACTTACTTAAATCGGATTAACGCGAAACACGTAAAGTCGTGATAATGTGAGCATGTAACATGTTAAATGAAATTTATTGTGTTATTTTCCAATATTGATAACTTAGTTGAAGTGCTGCCATAAATATAAGAACGGTAAGTCTATATATTTGCGTTACATATTTCCAAAGGAACGCAATTAGGATTGGTAAGCGGGTATGTAAATTTGTGCCTCACAAACCAGAAAGCAACGGCCCATTTCATTTTGGATACGAAATACTTTCCTAAGTATTCTAATGTATTATTAAAATTAATTATTCTTCGTATTGTTTAAATTAGCAGCCATCCTTTACTATTTCTTTTATGAATTTGCTAACTGCTGTAATTTTTATTGTTCGACTAAGCTTTTCGTCATCACTGACCTGATGATGTTAGTGATGACGAAAAGCTTAGTCGAACAATAAAAATTATAGCAGTTAGCAAATTCATAAAATAAATAGTAAAATTAATTAATATGACATTTAATTATCATCACATGAAGTATTTGCTGCTGTCCCTAAGAAATAGTTTTCCTTTAACAATTCTATATACCTTCAGTTGACTAGTTGTAAGCATATCGTTAATTTTTCATTGCATGCCTAAGACCTTGCTTAGATTTGTGTGCAATAGTTACTGAATTTGACCAGTTCATTATTAATTTATGTTAACAATATGAATGTTGAAATAAAAGGTAGGAGCGAAGGGGAAGTCAATCGGCTGTTCGATGCAGTTACCATTCGGATTTTAAGTTAAAATTTGTTTACGAATATAACTCTGGATATGTAGTGCCAGAGATTATAGCGTTACTGGAAATAATATTAGTCGATGGCGACAACAGGGGAAGTAACTGCTAATAAATCACTTAACGAGGAAAGCATTCGTGAAGTAAGTGATTAGCTTTTTAGCTTTCTAAAATATATAAGTACAACAAAATATATGAACAAGTTAAGAAATTTAAATAATGGAATCACGGAATTACTGTTACAAGAAATGTAATATAAAAGAAGACAAGAAAAGTTGGTCAAAGTTTAAACCTAAATAAAGATAATTTTAATGTAATTTTCGGCTAGTATAAGAAATTCCGTGCGTTGCAGCCTATTATTGCTCAGACGATGAACATTAGTTGATACATTAGTTGAACAGGATTCCCATAGAGAACGACGACAAACAGTTATCATTTTACCGTCACCTTATAAAATCAAGAAGACAACATGTCTATTTAATTGGGAACGTCATAAAACTCTGGATTTCTCTGATACGCCGAGCAATGCTATTTTGAATAAAAGAATGTGAAAAATCAATTCCGATGAGACCAACAGAAGTGTAGAATCAAGATCAAAATTAGGCAGTGCGTTTTAATAGGTGGTAATCATCGTCCATAGAAATACAGACCTATAGTTTCAAGGAAAAAATTCAATGCCGCAATATAAAATTATAAAACGATTGATTCTGATCTGTACTTATAACGAGTGAATACACGAATCTCTTGTAATTAATGAGTGAAACAGATGTAATTTAGGCAACATTGGGAATGGTAATATTAGAGCATTACGGAGACACTCGGCCAGAAATGAAGGAATTTAGTCGTTATTGCGGGCGGGATAACGTCTCAGTTATGTGTATATTTGTTTGTGATAAATATTATCTTCTCAACCGTCTTCTTATTTAAACATTTTCCGTTTTGGTTCCGTTCTTCTCACTGTAATTATGTATCCCGTACATTACATAAACATTCCTTTGTGATACAGTAAAAATATATTTTGTACTGAAGGATGTCTTCGTATACTAATCCTTACGTTTGCTCATTATTTCTTAATCTGCTGATAATTATTTAATATCGTTGACCCTCCCTCAAGCCTTACGACTCTTACGCGTTGTGTCAGGTCACTGCCATTCCAGTGGTTGTATTCTCTTCTGTTTATAGGAGCAAATTATCTTTTCGAAAAATTCTCTTTTACGATTGTTAGAACAGATATATAATTTGTATAATGTCACCTTTCTTTGTACTTCTGTAGACAGCAGGTATATTCGTTATATGTATGAACAAGAACCTAGTAGATACACCGAGTCGTTACGTCTTTTCTGTCTTTAGGTTCTTATAGTGTCTGCGCGTTTATTTTATTGTTACTACAAGACATACTATTTGAAATTCACTTTGAACTTCGTTCCTACATGTCTTCAGGTCTTAAGATGACAAATATACAATGTATTTCAAACAACCGTGCTACTAGATGTGTTGTTGCTTACACAAAAATAACAGAAACCTAATCTGTTAGAAGAAAGGTGGATATGTTGAGCTATCATTTTCTTTTTTGTAGTGTAACTCAGACAAAAGGTGTAGTATTTTAAAGTAAACCTTAAACAGAATGTATACTGATAAGTTTTTTGATGTACTTTTCTGCATTTTTAACAACTTAAGGATTGTTCACTATAATAAAATTTTATAGTAACACTATAAACACTATATAACGTTATTTACCAAAATTTAACTCTTTTAAAAATTTTGAGTAGTGTATGAACCTCCTCGGAGAGGTAATGTGAGTAAACCTATGGCATTTTAAAATCTGAAATTCAACTAAAAGTGTCACTTTACTCTTATAATTGTGTATTTAGCAATGGTTTTGAGGAAATGTCTTGAAAATCTAATAATAAAAAAAATTAATAAATGCACCGAAATTTTAATACAAAGTGTGTTCATAAAATGAACCCCCATGTTTAGAAACAAGTGAAGTGAAAAGAAAATGAAAAGTAACTGTCAAGTTATATGTAAATTATAAATATAAATAAATTATTCCTCCTAAACCAAATAAATCTTATAGGTAAACCCTGATCTACTGTAATTAGATTTTAGACTAAATCTAAGTTTATAATAGCATTTTAGATTACAATTTCAGGTAGACAAGTTAACAAATTGACAGGATCTATTCACAAAAGTCACATACCTAAATGTCTTTTCCGTTATCAGCTCAGTCATTTTGTGCCCACATGAAACATTCACCCACAATTCTCCTATATTGTCTTTAGAAAAAACTCTCACAAAGTATACACACTGCAACGTCATTTTCTGGTTTTCCCACTCCATACGAAGTTTCTGAAACCAATTCTCTAGAATCAAACTTAATATCACTTAGAAAATCATAGGTTTTCTTTCCATGAAGCACAGGTTTCCTTTGACAGTTTTAATTTTTTTAGAGTTTTCTTTCAGTCTTTCCCCTGTTTTCCACAAGAAATATTTTGTTACTTATTGATACATAGATCTTCTCTTATTTGATTTGCTCTTTAATACCTCTCATTTTTTCTGCTTTTTTAAAACACATTTTGGCAGAGAAAGTTTTCAAAATGAAATTTCGTTGGTGTTGGTCCTTGGATCGTCTTCTTAGGCTTAGGATGGGTCAAATGTTCTTTAGTAATATTCAAGGCTACTTGTTACGTAGGGGATTAAAAATTTTATAAACATATTTATTTATAAACTCTCTATAGTCCTGCTTCGACAACATCTCTACCGCAAGGACTTAGTGGATGAGATCTAGTAGAATTACTTGCTTTTGAGACACAACAAGAACTATTACATCTAGTTACCTCTTTTCAAGTAGTTAATGTAACGGTAACCCCTCACAATTTTCTTCAGGGTTTGTATTCACAGTTCTAAAGACGGCGTAGGTCTCCTAGACGCTGGGACTTTTTTGCCTTTTTTTTTCTTACACGACACGAACTCCTATTTCCTCACTCACTGAAGGAGGTGCAAAATCGCCTTAGTGTATATAAATCGGTTGTGGGGATAAATTCCGGTTATTTTAAAACCGATTTCTGCGTTTGTTCCCGTTTCACATAAGTAAGCCTTCACAGACAATTCTGCAATGTTGGAAGAAACAACTAGTCTTCACTGTAGCCACTGTCTTCCTTGTCTACTGTACTGATTCTTCAAAAGGCCTAAAATGATTTGTCTATGGATTGGATCTTGTTATTGGGTGGGGGGTATATTAATGATTTTGAGATGAATTTTACAAGCAAGCTATATTACTTCAATGGTTTTTGGGTGGGTATTGTGCCCATCAAGAATTGGAAGTACGGGGTCTCTAGAGGTTGATTTTATTTTTTGAAAGAAATGTGCCATCCACTCCGTAAATAAGGGACCTTGAATCCATCCATATGTATGAAATCCAAGTGGTACTTCTTTCATGATGTTTTGATCATATTCATTTGCGAAATATTAACGTCGATGGCAAAAAATCTCCCACAGCGTTCGTACAACTGACAACTACCGCCCCCTTTCTGCTGAACTTGGAGCTCCCACTTATTTTTTCCATTTACGCTATCTATTCGAGTATTTTTGTTTTCAACGATGGAAATCCCCGTGTTTAAGACATCTTTATGCTGGATAATGGTGCCGTTTAAACTCTATAATGTTGAAAAACTCATTCACTGCATCTTGACTAAAAAATTCTCGCATGCAAATGATATTCCGCTAGATTTTAACAAAATTAATACGACGTACACCGACTCGTACAGTGGTAAAACCACTTTTCCCGGCAATCCCACTCTTACTGAATATATGTTACACTCCGTTTCTTCCGTACAATTAGAATGCCAATAGTGGCACATCAGCTCTAGTTGTTACATACAACTTGCTTTTCATTTTAAGTAATAGTTAACTAATTCCTGTTCAAGTTCTTTTTACGTTATCGGTTTTCTTCACATTTTAAGATGTGTAGCCTCCAACATAGACGCATCAAAACGCGCAAGTCTCTGGAGAGTTGTTCTTGGCACTGAAAAAGTTTTACTGTTTTTCTAATCCCAGGGCTTTACTTTTTACTGGTCAAAGTAACAGCAAACTTGGAGGCTCATTTTTCAACCCTAGCTTAACATTAAATTAAAATAATTAATATTAAGCAATAATTATAATACTTTTAGTTGTAAATATAGTAAATTGACGTAAATATAATTTTAAATTTCCATTAAGGGAATAATAGTGCGCTCCACATAGCAAATGGAGCGCATAATTTTCTACAAATTTGCTCTTGATTTACTTTTCCCATTAAAGAAAAAAAGCACTTCCAGACCATTACTTTCCCTACATTAAACTAATTTATAGTTTCATTTCAGCCTGTCAGCTTAGTTTTAGCATAAGATGAGTAAATCAACGTTTCTGTAGAATTCTGTTTGTTTATCTCTTACCATAATAAACACGTAAGCTGTAAACCCATAATACATGAACCTTCAATTGGTTGCATGGTGTTCTGTGTTAAACAGTGTTGCTGCTTTCCCAATGTTAGGCTACTATGGTTCATAACCCTACTCTTGACCGCATAACCCTCTTCACGGAAACGTTTCTCACCTTACTAACATCAGTGTTTGTCAGCTTGTAAAAACCGCCTACCAACCACAATAAACATTCTGGACTTTTATAAACGTTTCAGCTATAATCGTTTAAATACAATCCAATTATATTTTCAATATAACTCCAATTATATTTTCAATATAACTGATTTGCATTACCAAATGTCATAAATTTCAAATGTTTAAAGGTTGCTTACAAATTTTCAAACACTTTTACAATGGTTAGGGTAAGCAGCAGTTAGTTTAAAGGACATTTCTCGTTTCTAAACTTCCAAATTTGACATAAATGTTTAGAGGAATAGAATCAGTGAACTATAATCTATAGTGATTACCTGTCATTACCAGATGGGGTAATTAATGGTGGGTTAGATTTAATGCTACCAGCATTGGCCTACTCAATACAATATAACTAAATTAATATAGATTGTCCTACGATGTCAATAGTATAAAAATGGTAATTTTAGCTTTACCAATTATAAGTTTTACTAACTTTCTCAGATTTGTCTACTAGTAATTTTGTACAAACCACTATGTTGTCTTTGGTATTGACGAGCGCTTTCGGCAGTCAAGCCATCTTCAGGTCATTTACCAACTATTTAACAGGTTGGTAAATGACCTGAAGATGGCTTGACTGCCGAAAGCGCTCGTCAATACCAAAGACAACATAGTCGTTTGTACAAAATTACTAGTAGAAATATTTGAGACCACTAACACTCCAATACAACAATAAATTTCTCAGATTTATATTTCAATATTTTAATTTTTTTCTAAACTGCGGATCGGAATTTATTTCAGTTATAACTTTTGTGTTTAGATACATGTCACAAGTAACGTGATAACTAAATAAAATTGTATTCGACATTTGGACATACAAGTTTTAAGCAATAAAAAAATCATTACTTTGTCCTGTGGTAAAAAGTAAAAGTGACACAGTACTTTAACATTGTAGTGAAGAAGTATAATGTGAATAGTTGAGAGATATTGTCTAAAGCTGTTCAGGAAAGTTGATAAGTTACACAAATATCAATGCCACGAGTAGGAACTAAACAATTGCTGTTAAACATTTGAACATTGAATATTCTCATCGCAGTTTATTTTTGTCTGTTCTTCCAATTTTTGAATGGTTTGATTACTAAGTAACTTAAAATTTAAAAAAAACTTGATTTTATTGATACACAATATTCCTATCTGTTCTGAAACGTAGCCCAAGCCTTTACGATTTTTTGTAAACATGTATAGTATTGGGTGACGACACAGACGTTTCCTTTAAAGCCATCTACTGAGTTGATCATTAGCTTCAATAGGTATACTCCGATTTTAACAGAAGCCAATTTATCTATGTGAAAAAATAATATGAGATTTTATTTTGAAACAACACATATACTAAAATGAATACAACAAAAGTTCTATACTTGTACATAAATTATTAAATATCTCGGGAACCTGTCAGTTTTACGTACAAGAATACAAAATAAAATTGGGTTTGCAACACTCAGAGGCAAGAGCAAGGAGAGATAGAGTGCAAAACGTTGAGCATGTGGGGACGTATTTTAACAGAAGTCACTAAAATCGTAGTTAATCAAAGGATGTAATGAGTCAATCAGCAGTGAGAAGTGTGCGACTTTCATACACAACGAATTTTATTTATTAGCCCCGATAAAAACGGCAAATTATCCCATTATGGACATCAGTGAAGTTTAAACAATTTCTGTATAGCATGTTCTTCATGTATAAAAGTCTCAAATAAATATTATTATGTTCCTAAGCTATTATAAACGTCAGATTTTCATTTTTAATGGACATTTGTATGAACTGTTATTATTATTTGGTGTTCTGCCCTAAGGCTGGTCTTTAAATGGTAAAAGCTGTAAAAGCTCTCCAAGTTATCCTATCGCATGCCAGTCTTTTACGTTTCTTCGTAACACCCTCTGATTTTAAAGCTATCTATTAACTTCATTCTTCTACGCCCTCTTCTTTTTTCGCCTTCTATGACAGTTGACAGTTTTTTCTCCATGGCAGTTGTAAGCAAGCAGTCTCTTCTTAAACAATGACCTAACCAATTCCTTTTCCTATTTTTTATTACCTCCAGAATTCTTGTCTCTTCCTCTATTCTTCTTAAGACTTCACTCCTTACTTTATCAACCCACTTCACTTTTTCCATTGCTCGCCAAACCCACATCTCAAATCCTTCTAATCTTTTCCAATCCTCCTTCCTCAGTGTCCATGTCTCCGCACCACATAAAGCAACGCTCTACACATAACATTTGGCCAAACTTTTTCTTAAATTCTTAATAATTTTGCCTTTAGATGGCTCTTTCGCTATAGCAATTCTTGCTTTAATTTGACGAGTCGAGGACATATCTTTACTAATCAAGCTTCCAAGATATTTGTCAAGCTTCTAGCTTTAACTGTCAGTTACATGAATGATGTAATATTTACCTTGTTTGCACAAAGTGGCGTATAAAAATTTATCAACGTAAATTTTTACTACATTTAAATTTGTAATTCCATTATAACTTATAATATAGTATATGACATTATGTTAGGATACAAAGGTAACAAAGGTTTGTTTAAACCTAAGTGTATAACAAAATCTGTAATTGTCATAAGAGACAGTACTTTATTGTTCTATGAAGCAAGTAGTTTAGTGTTAATTATTTTCTTGCATAAAAATTTAATATTTCACGTCTAGTATAATACATTTTATATAGTTTGGTTGCTGGCAAGGCTTACATAATTATAATATTACATCTTGTAACAACTTTTTGTGACATTTTTATACAATTTTATGTTACTTTTTGTAATATTAGACTTTCTAACAACCTTCTATAATCAAGTTGTGTGTGAATTGTGTCAGCAAAAAATATAATATAGAATTGCGCCACAAAAATAAAATAATCATAAGACTGGTAAACACGTATTGTCATCGCACTCTTATATTCGGAGTTTTCAATGCTGAACTAGGAAACGGAGACAAACTGCACAAATACTGGAATATCAGTGAATGAAGGAAATATCACAGACAAAGAGATAAATGTTCAAATATTCATTCAGAGAGAGATGAAATACCAGACAAATGAAAAACAAGAGATTGAGATCTGCAGACAGAATTAATAACAGACAAGCAATTCAGTAATACAATGAGTTGTCAAGAGGTAAATAATCACGTTGCTTCCAGTCTGTCGAGTCACACTTGACGTTGATAGTGAGTAATTAAACATTGTAGCATTTTACATCGGTAATACTTTTACTCGTGATTATTTGTTGCACGTTTCGATCCTAAGGAATCCACCCAGCTTACCTTTTATAGAGAAGTGCGGTAGTAGTATCTAAGTCCTAATAATAATTTTTGAATGAAGACGTTTTACACCGCGGGTCCGGTGTAAGTGAAAGTCGATGTTACGATTTTGTGTATACAAGACAAACTTATATATCTTTTAAACTGTGACGCATATTTAAATAAGGAATACACGATTAAAAATACCAAGACTGAATAAATGTCACACAGTATTAATTCTGAGTGAGTGATGTTACAACGTCATCACAAGATGGCCGCCAAGTTGGAGTGGAAAATCACAGGTTTGCTGCGTGGAAAAATTAGTATAGCTCCTGAACGCGAATGCGTAGGATGTTATTTAAGGTGCCGTTTTATAAAGGCGAACGAGTACTACAAAATAAAATACTAATAGTGATAATAGTGAAAGAACTTAGTAAATAATACAGTGACAAATTGCTGAACTTGGACAAGTTTTCCTAAAAATTTCAAAAATGTTAAAATATCTTGACAACAAGAAGGTAAATATGTATCGTAAACGCTTACAAAGTAAAAGAAGAATAAATGAGGAATCTAAAAAGGACTCTGTGACAGCAGCAGAACGAATGCGGAGCATAAGGCAGCGTCGGAACGTCGAGGCGAGCACCAGCTGCGCAGACGCCGCAACGCCTAACGCCAGTTCACAAACGACGAATGTCAACAATGAGATAGAACTGATGGAATGCTACGAAATAGAAGGAGATGAGACGTTCGAGAATCGAGATTTAGCGTTTATAAGCCATTGGCCTCTGACGACGGAGCACGTTGAAAAGTCGTTCTACGGTAACAAGTTGGGTTTTGTTTGTGGAGTGTGTAGTAGTATATGGTTAATTTAAAACGACCCGATGCAGCTATTTTGCAGTTCTTACAACAAGAATTCACAGATGAAAACGTTTAACAGTTTATGTTGTGCTCATACTGCTGGAAATCTGTAACACAAGGAAAGGTGCCAACATTGAGTAGACCCGGATTCACGCATCCACCGAAGCCAACACACTTGCCGCCGGTAGATCCACTCATCAAACGTCAAATATCTCCGCGACTACCGTTCATTTCTTTTTTACCAAACCTGAAAACACTCCGTCCCAGCAACACCGCCAGGGTAAGACGTTTTCCTCCAAAAACGTCAGCGATAGTGACTCCGACACTACCTACTCCCTTTTTTTTAATGATTATGACAAATCTTTAGTTTTTGTGTAAATGCTAATTGCTCTCTAATAAAGTGTGTAAGTGTAAGGATCTAATTGTGTTTCCCTAATTAAAAATACATTTAACATTTACAATGGCCAGTTTAGTGAATCATATGCTACATTAAACCCTTATCCCTACATTAAGTATCCAAATTCGTAATTCGTGGTCAATTCAAATCATTATTTATCTGTAATTTCAATTACATGTCCTGAATCTGCAATGGATTCTTTGTGTACATTACTACTGAATGTTGTCATTTAGTGCATTTTTCCGTAGTGTATCCTAGTAATGTAATTTCCTAGCAGTGCTCAGTATAATACGTCTTTAAAGTAGCACGCGTTTTATTAACACAGCTGAATTTTCACGAATATCTTGAACATTATGTCACTTCTTTCTTATTTACCTGTCAGTAATGCCCAACAAAAAAGTATAATTTCAATTAATATATCTACGATTCCATAACTGAAGGACACTTTTCTTGACTACCGAAACAAGTCTGATATTCAACTTTCGTATAATTATTGGAAACAATAGATCTGGCGGTCTTCACCTCTTAAAGACTATCTTGGATTCCTTCTCAGTAGCATATCTAGAATTTGGTCTTGGGGGGTGGGAGGTCCGGTCGACTCGGCTTCATACAAAAGAAAAAAAAGCAAATGCTGTGTAATAAACTTGTTTGTAGACCTATATTTAAAAAAAAAGATACTACTGTATTAGCGTACACAGCTGAGATATAAAACGGCTTAAAAATGTTAAAAAACAAATTTTTCGTCAACTAACTACCCTTTGGGGGGTCCAGTCCCGTACACGAATGTCCACCTGTGCTCTGCCGATTCTTACTTTTTCTGTAAATGTCTCCTCATTGTCGTGTTGTTGAACACCAGTTTGACGAACTCATAATTTAGTGTCGTAAAGTACATGAAGCACTTAGTGTACTTATTCACAGGTAAAATTCAATAATTATTCTTCCATAGGTCTAATGATAGTCTAAATCCTTCAAAAAAAGAGCAATCATACAACAGCTAATAGTGCACAGCTTTTGGTATAGACTGCAAACCGCTTTGTAAATCAAACATCTGTCAAGAACAATCGTTGTCGTTTTAATGCACATTGGGTTTTAAATATCAAGCATAGGAATGCAGCTTCGATTACATGTTCGGTTGCAGCTTAGCGTGTAAATTCTGAAATCACTTTTAACCTTTACATTTATTCTTGTTACATTATTAATATTACAAGTCCATATATTCTTGTTATAATATAATAATACCAATTACACACATGAAACCACACATACTTTATAACAAATATCACCAAAGTGTAAGAGCTTTTAAATGCACTACACTGAAATGTTTCCTCAGGTACTCACTTCTACAGGGTGTGTAGATCAGAGGCCTGCAACATACATCTTGATTTAACGGACGTCAAAGAATCAAATCGGAATGTCCATCGGTCTAAGCGGATAAAGTATGATCTCATCAATTTTCTTATTTATAAACCCTTATTAGTTTTGCACAGTGAAAAAATATTTTAATTTGAACTTTGAGCTTAGTTTGTATTTAAATGAGGTTTAAAATCATATATTTACCATACGTATCCTTCATAACAGATTTACCTTTGTACCTTTCTCAAATTTACGTTTGAAACTATTTCCAGTGGCGAATAGCTGAGTTATCTCTATTGACGCTTTACTTATAACACTTAATTTACCGTTCATGACCAGAAGCAAAACTAAATTATTTTTAAGTCTTATACGTATGAACAAATATACACTTTTTGAATTCTGGAATCATTTAAACAACATCTGGTTTGTTGATATAACAGTCAGTCAATTATTTTTTTTATAACAGGAAAGTAATTTCTTCTCATTTTCCCTTACGTATAATTTTCATATACCCTACTCAAATGTTTAGGCTACTTCTATAACACTACAACTACAACTTTTTTGTATAGTGTAAACTAGTTATTACGGACAAGTACGAGATTGTGTTTGCAGCAATTGTGTGCTCAGCGCCAATAACACAACCAACTCTACCGCAATAAACATTTCACGTTCCGCTTCAAAGTTGTAATGAGAAATGTAAGGATTAGATTAAACCAGTTACCGAGCGTTTTCTGATATCGCGTCAACTGAGACGGAATTGAAGTAACTGTACAGTGTTACTGAGGCGCTATACACAACAGTGGAGAACATATTCGTTGATTTTTGTTGTTGTCAGATTAAAGACACTGGCCTTATTAAATCTGTTTACGAGCAAAGCTTTATTTTTTCCAGCAGGCAGTAAAATCAGTTCTGCGACAGTGTTAATTTCACCAAAATACATTTTACGATAAACCAACAGTGCTGTAATAATAATAATCATCGTCATAATTGTATAATTATGGGTATACTTTTGTTAAATGGAATCTGCAAAAACTCTGGATTGCAGATATCCACAATTAAGGCCAAGGTGATGGCTTTTTGTGGAACTGTTCCCGTACGGGCAAAAATTGTTATAGCCTAAATGGTACTGTCCTGGAACAAGATAGCAAATTTTGAATACCTGGGCTACAGTGTGTCTTATAATGCAAGCAACGACGTGGTGCACAAGCTGCATAAGTTCAACCTTATGTGCGGGACCATCAGGTGAAACCTTAAATCAGCCAATAAAGGAACATACCTAAAATTCTAAAAGGTGATGGCTCTTCCCACACTTCTTTATGGGTCTAAGAATTTGACTTTTACGAAAGGCCAGGCCAGTCGCATCCAAGCGGCTGAAATGAGATTTCTCAGGCACGTGGCAGGGTATACTCTCCATGATCATAGAAGAAACACGGATATACGGCAGGAACTGAGTATTATGAGTATACTCTCGACAGGATCGCCCAGTATCGGCTGAATTGGTGTGAATATCTTTGCCGAGTGGATGACTGTCGCATACCCAAACAACTATGGAACTATAAGCCGAGGGGACGGAGGGGTGTGGGACGTCCGAGGAAGCGCTGGAGTGACCAGCTGTAATATTTGCCTATTTGAGACCGGAACAAACCATTCTTGGTTTAAACCTTGAGGGTGATGATGATAATCATCATCATAATTATAATAATATTTTTTAGGATGAGGGGAAATGAACTTAGTGTTAGGCTCCCATCTCAAGTGGACTACCCACTGAACCCCTCCACAGGTGTGCCAACACTATCCTGAGACTTTTTATCACAATACTTCAAACTAAGCCATTTTTCTGCGTCGAATGGGCTTACATCTTCATTGTTCTACTTTATATAATATGCTCTAATCCTACCTTCTTCGCTCAAAGGATGCCATCTGCATAATGTGTTTTGTGGTTCCCGACTCCTTCCCCCCTTATAATGGCTCCGACGACGTTATCGGAAACTATCGTCATATCCGCGGCCAGCTGCGTCTTCTCTTGCCCCACCTGTCACAGTTGGAGAAGGTATGCTCCGCGTCATCCTCTACATCCGCGCAGTACAGACAATCTGCATACAAGGCTTTACTCAACTTATGGAAATATCCATGACCGATCAGAAAATGCGTCAGGTAGAAACTGAACTTCCCATGCTTTCTATGAACCCACAGCTCCACGTGTTTGATCAGCACCGCGGTCTCCTCGTCCCAATCTCTTCGCCATCTCTCAAGGGTTCGGACCCTCTCACTGTGGTTTCACATTTCCTTACCGACCTCGGCTTTTCTGAGGTGCATAGCCATCCGCTTCTTGCAAGATCGATAAGGATAACCTCAGCGATCACCATAACAGCTGGTTCAAAGACAATGCGATAAGCAGAGGCTGCCATCTACGCACCGATCCTCTGCACCTGCGTCTGCCCCTTAAGGTATATCTTCAACGCGATTTTGAAGAAGCGGTCCTAAGCGGTCAGAAAAGCAGAAGAATGCAATCATTTCCCTCGTCGGGTGATGCTACTTATGACGCTTGACATGAGGAATTCCTTCAACTCTGCGAGATGATACGACATATTGGAGGCACTCGTTAAATAATTCCGCGTACCTGGGTACCTCTTGCGGATACCGGACTACTATCTAAAGGATCGCGCCCTACTGTACACAACTGGAGACGGACAGAGGAGAATGGCAGTCAGTCTAGGGCATCCCAAGGATCGGTTCTCTGGAATGTACCCTATGACAATCTGCAGCGAATAAAGATGCTTTAGGACACATGTCTGATCGGATTCACTGATGATGTGTTATCGCTCTTTGCTGCTTAGTCCGTTGACCAAGCACAGCTCAGTTGGATGGCGGGGCAAGGAATGTTTTGCGTAGATCGTGATCCAGTCCAAAAAGAAGATTACATTCATCTTGCCTTTGCGGGTCGAGACTAAGCCTGTAGCAAAAAAGTACGGGGTGTTAATTAGCACAAAGATGAGATTCTACCACCAGAGACAGCAAACGACGGACAATTTGCTAAGTCTGCTGCAGAGCTCAGCAGATTTATGTCAGGGTGAATCCCAACCCCGGAAGCGTCGCCTGCTGATGACGGTAGTCCAGTCAATCCTTTTGCACGGCGTAGATATAGGCGGATACCCTGAACGTGGACTTCACCATTCTAAAGTCGTACTGCTTTGGCGAAAGATCACCGGCGACCTGCGTCTCTGTCGTCAGCAAACACAAAATGATGCAGTCTTAACAATGATGCCAGTATTAATGTTATATGTTAATAAAAAATAAATTAACACAGAATTTATATAGCAATATGTTTAAATGTACAGAGTTTAAAACGCATTAATATACTTGTTTCAATGCAATTAAGTGTTTCATCTTTAAAAGAAAAATACTTTTTCTTGAAAAAACTATAAAACTCTTGATTCCTTAGAGAATTTATTAGGCTTATGAGATTTGAGTAATAATGTCGATAAACATGAAGAATACAAAACCATTCTCTGAGTGTGTTTATTAACAGGCCTACATGGAGTAAAAGGAAAAATAAATATTTCCGCATTTATATTTATAAATGAAAACAGGCATTGCACATTGAATGTCTACAACAATCACGTTTGTACTTTAGTAACTTTTACGTTTAAAAAGAAAATATTTTGTTACATTCCTATAAGATGACAAGAAAATGATAATACTAACAAATCTATCGGTGTGACGAAAACTTAAAAACTCTGCTTTTACTGTAACAGAATGTTCTCAAAATCTGGAATCTAATTTTTTAATCGAATTTAAAGTTGTTACAAATTTATTTTCTCAGCTACAAAAAATTCTAACAACTGCATAATGTCTATACGTAACTGCATGATGTCAATACTAAACGAAACCTGTATTTACTTTGCGAAAATGTTTAAACAAAATAATAATTTACTAAACCTATTCGAAATAGAATTAGAAAGAATTTCCTATGAGTGATTATAAGTTTGTTATACTAGCAGACAAGACAGTAGTCGGAAATTACCCCCCCCCCTTTAATATACAGTACCTTCTTTTTTATTTTTAAACGATTACACCCGAGTAAGACTTTTGGTTCCAGTGACTGTAAATAAAGAGTAATACAGTTGTTAAACGTTTCAGGGAATAATGTAGAAATTCTATGTTGCATTCTTGACCATCTATATTAAACATTCAGAGAGTAGACATTTGTCAAAATTTATATTTTATTTTCCGTACAGAAAACAAAATATTTTTGTCACAAAACATTTGACGAAGGGAACAGTAAATAATTATATACACCTAAAGGAAGTAAACCACGGAAATAAAAAAACAAGTGTCAAAGTTGGAGTACATATTTTTAATAATTTTACAAATGAATATAAATTAACATTTCAATTTTTTGTTTATATTATGATTACAACTGATTCTGTTGTATGAAAAATTACATAATAATATAAAACAACAAAATGAAATATATTGTACTACATATTGTAAATTGGGCAAGAAGAAAAAAACTATTTTTGTTTTTAATGTATAACAATCTCAGAGACAGCCCAAACGTAGCCGCTTAAAAGTGTTAGTAGATTGAAAAACGGGAATATTTGTAAGGCAAAAAATAGGATTGTTTATTTAAAACATTTCTACGTTTATTTAAAACATTCACACATTTCTACGAATTACGAAAAGCTGTATAAGACTAGACTTTTCTAAAAATGTTGAGTGGCTGAAATATATTGTATGTGTGTGTGTGTGTGTGTGTGTGTGTGTGTGCGCGCGCGCGCGCGAGTGCGTTTGTGTTTGTATTAAAATGATATTATATTAAAGTAGTACAACGTAGTAAAGTATATAGGCTAATGATTTTTTTTATTCCGAAAAGGATCTCACATATTAACTTCCTTTAAAAAGTTTCAGTAAAAAATGTGAAATCACAAATAAATTAGATTTTTTCCTATGTAAAACATAATACATTCAGAGATATTGAAAATGTTTCCAGTACTTTATAAGGAAATCCCAGTGATATTAAATTTCATAATTCCGTACTTTCATGTAGTCGTTTACTTGTGTTAGAAAGTTCATATCTTGCTGCAGGCTATTCGATATTAAATACTTGCTTTCAACAGTTCCTGGCAATTACTAATTGTAATTTAAACAATTTTCATCTTTAACTTTCTATTTAACTGGAGAATATACTCAATCAAATGTCATATGATGAGTCAAATTTACTTAATATATATCAAGGAAAAGCATTAATTCATGTAACGGGAACACATTTTTCGTTCTCTATTAAAATTATTAAAATTCAGTTAATTGTAATTTACAACAAAAAGATGTGATAAATTTGTGCTTCTTATTTGTTTAGGTATCAAAGTAAACTTTAGGTAGAGGAAAATTAAAATCTTTTTTTTTGTAGAAATCGTTTTGTTAGCAATTCTTCCTTTTTTCTTATAAAGTACTAAATCTTTATTTGAGAATTATTGTACAGTTTAGATATGTGTAAGCAAAATTACAAATTGAAAATACTTAAATAAATTTTTCAACGCTGTCAGTTAACGAAATATAAAGCTACAAACACTGAGTACTAAAAGATTTTCGACAGTTATTTACCCCTGACGGCATCTACAATCGAAGTTTTTCTTTCTTTACTCTGTTAATGCCTATCAGGAAGTACGTAAAATTCTTTCTTGAAGTGCTTCAGTATAATTTAACGCATACTATTAGAGTTTACAGGTGAAGTCAGTACACTTTGCTCTGGTATGTAACTAAGCCTAATAAATCTATAACATCAAAGACTCTAGTGTTTTACAAGTATGTTTTGTGCAGCATTCGGTACACATTTTAATCTCACTCACAACTACTAGTACATGCAGCTTGCAAGTAGCAATTTCAGCAAATAAATGCAAGTACCAGCTGGCCAGTAAATTATCAGCAAATTACGATTGACCCTAAATGTGAAGTTTACACAGAGAAAGCAAAAAATAAAAGATACAATAGATTACAAATCTCTGGTGTACGTTCGTTATAGAGACACTATTAATAAACAGTTCCAATATCATCGTTAACAAGGGAATCCAATTTATAGCATAAGAGAATTATATTAATGTAACGTAACAAACATAACGGTAGCACAGGAGGCGTGCACAGAAGTGGAAACAAATGCCAAGGCCGTGGGTCTGAAAATTAACTTTCAGAAACCTAAAATCTTAATTTACTCAAGAAAACCATACGCCTGTTAATAATATTATTGAGAATGGAGACAACTTTGTATTGCTGAGGTTTAATATTACAATGAATGAATCAGAAGAACCAGAAATAAGGAGAAGAATTTATCTGGTTCCCACACAATCATGGTTGCCTGGTTTGCCCTGCTACAAACTTTTTTAAATCCAAAGGTGTGTGCCATAAAACCAAACTTATCATATATAAAACTAATACAAGGGTAATTGTTTATTGTGGCTACGGAATATATGTGCTTCCAAAATATTTAAGGTAACGTAAGTGTCTTGCAAAGGAAAACACCTAGAAGAAAATTGTAACGGTGAACGATACTTTGGAGAATCGGTCGCTAAAGATAACGGAAACCAGGATTGAAAGAGAGCAACGATAGACAGAGTGCAGTAAGTCAAAAATAAAAGGGGCCCAGGGATCGACTTTGGGCTGTGGCGCCGTAGTAGCAGAAACAATAAATTTATTTAATTCTTTTGTTTAAAATAGAAAAATTACAATACGTATACAACGTGTTGCCAAATAATTAATAAAAGGAAAAAACGAAGTAACGATGTAGTTTGTTACATCTGGTGTAATACAGACTATTATATGTTACATAAATTATATTGTAAAAGTTTAGTTGACAATATAAATTGGGAAGAAATTACAACCATTTAGTCACGAAGTAGTTAAAATAATATTATATTATAAAATTCAGATATTTGTTACATGTATGATCAAATTTTAAAATATTGTTTCTGTTGTCGATCTCTTTTTAATTAGAATATACGAGTAGACTACACTCGTTTCTCGTAATGGCTTTAAAAGTAATTACCCCCACACGTCCATTTTGTCGTGAATCTTTGAGAAATAAACAGGTTTCCAGGAAAGCGAAATGTAATAGAAAGCTAGTAGTGTTCAGTGTTTCGTTAACATTCGGCCTGTGAAAACGAAGTTATTTTCTTAGAATAGGATGAAACCTTTCACTTATGAGAGACCTACGTCTTGTAAAAGGAACTGACATTTCTTTTAATTAAAAAATGTATCCGTACTAATTAAATTGGTTACTTCCCAGATTTGTAAATATAACAGACAATATATCTTTTAAAATCTATAAAATTAAAAGTAAAAAAGTGAAAAAATATACTTTATTTCAAACAAACAAATTTTTAAGCTGAAGCCTTTGAATATAGTTTTAAATTACAGTACACCACTGCAAATAATATTATGTCTAAGAATTTTTCCCAAATCTTGTCAATAATCAAGAAAAAGGGTTTAAAAACTGAAATTTGTTAGCCTACTACTCATTACACGTCCTCTGTATCAAAGAACAACTATACATAATATGTATCCTCCTTGTATCAGTAAGCCACAATTTTTTACAGTTAAATCATAATGATAATAAAATCATGGTTTTTAATTATATTTCTTCTGCAGGTATATAAATTACTTTATAGCTAATTGGAATCGACTTACAATACTTTAATATTAATGTTTCATCAAGTAGGTATTTACTGCATTAAAATAGACACAGGCAGTTTTAGAAACTATATTCCAAGTTTGTATGTGTTAAAACTCAGAAAAAGTATAAAAAATAAAATTAAGTATGATATAAGATAAATTACACTAAAGTAATATTCATAAAATCTTAACAAGGTCATTTATTTTCTTCTGATAATTCAAAACTACAGTTTCATATTTTTCAATCCGTTTTGAACTAAAACATCACAGAATAAATATTACATTTATTTTTTCATTGGGACGTTAAATTTACGTACCCAACAAGATTGTGCCACTTGAGGTTATTCAAATTGCGTCGAAACACGACGTCACCTATATAAAATTTTGGAGAGGATAATTATTATAGTGAATGAAATAATTAGTTTAAAGATAAAAATTAAAAAGTTAAAATATGCCCTTTCTTGTAAGTGTGCATGTACTTCGAAGAATCGCCATATTAATATCTATTAGAGATTAGATTTACAAATAAGAATATTAATTGTATATTATCGTGTCGTATATTAATATACAATTCAATAAAAATAATTACTTTCAAAATGTAGTTTTGTCTACGTAGTTTTATCTTTTTACGTTGAATAAAAAAAAGCTGGCATAGAGTTAAAACTATAAACGATTATTTAATAAATATAAACATAATTAATATAAAAATTTGATAACTATAAACACGATGTGTGTTTGTGTGTGGGTGTGAATATGGGCGTGCGCGCGTCAGAAAGTAAACAAAATGTTCGTGCGCGCTCTTGTGTGTGAGTGTTAGTGTATGTGTGTGGGTGTGTGTGTGTATGTGAAGTGAGGTGAGAGTGAGAGTGAGAGGGGGACAGTTGTGAGGGGGGCGAAATATCTGTTATTTCGAGTAGTAAATATTTCATGATCTTAAGATATTTTGGAAAATACATCACCGAATAAATACAGTTTTAATTCCGTATTAGCAATAGTGTAATTACTATAAACAAAAAAACACTTTATACAGGTAATAAAGTGTTGTACAACTTTGTGAATTCAAAGAAATAATGGAAAATTTAAGTCGTGTCTTACGATTATCGTAGGGAAAATAATTTAGTAGAATATACTGTAGGAGTGTCATTTAGGTAAGTGTCAATGACAGAATGTAATACAGTGGTTTGACGCGTAATAAATAAATTTTGTTTTTGTATGTTTTAAGGAGTCAGCAACTAAGTCCTTTAGATCCAACGACGTTGATTTAGATTACATGTCGACTATATTGTTGGCTCTCACCTACATTCTAGCTACCAATGATAATGGAAATTCGTAAACATACAGATGTAAAACAATATGGTCAAAGAGGATACAGTAATCTTCCTACTTTTAGGAACCGATGATTCGGATTCTAACCGATGATAGGATTCGGACCGATAAGTGTCCGATCGGTCCGACTAGAGTGCGCACTCACGTAACGCGGTTATGTGTGGCATTGTTTTCCAGTATTTGCAATTTTAATATGTAACGACCTCGCTAAGAGTGAAATTTTATTTCTGAAGACGAAACATATGTTTCGAAACGCGTTAATTAATCGAACGCAACACGAAGTTACACAACGGAAGAAATACGGTAAATATTATATAGATTTTGTCAATAAGTGACTTGGATACCAATTCAAACATGTCTTTTTTTAGGAAGGGCAGAGTTCTCTCTGTCGCGAACTGTTCATTTCCGAGGTCTTCTCTCAGCTTATCTTTTACGCTGTGACTTTACCCGAGTCCTGCAGTTTCTCAATTTATGTTTCCCTGTAAGTGCTCTACCACAAGCGTAGGCGACTCGTTCTTGCCCTTGTAGGAGGTAAAAAGAAACAAGTTAATGTGCAAAACACTTCAGTCTGGTGATGCAAATGTCTTAGTGACGACTGCGATTACCTGCCATATGCCACTTATGGAAGCTCTTTTTCACAAGAGAAAGTTTCCTCTGCCGTCCATTCACACCTGGTGCTACTCAATGATAATGGTGGTTCAGGCTGCTACTTTTGCGTTGTTAGATCGTATGGCAATTGCATCGACTTGTGGTCTGTCTGTAGCGTGTCCTCGCTGCAGTGTCAGTTCCTTCATTATCTTAAATATCTACATAATCTAGGCACGAAGCTAAAGTAAGAGGTAAACCAAGGTAGTCTAGCGCATGGCATAGTGCAATTATCTAATGCAATAACGAATCCACTGTGCCTGGATTGTCCAAGGCATTTAGAATACCCAGTGAATCGGGCCCGAGTGCCTTCCTTCCTTTTGACGAGGAGGAAAAGCCTACAATGTTAGCATTTTTAATCAACCTGTCAATTGAGCCTTGTATTTTACGTTTGATTATTGCCGTTGCTTTAACCGAGCAGAATAGCGAAAGATCGTCAGCGTACAGGCACTTCCTCACTGTCGTTTCTATAGCCTCAAAGATCCCGTTAATGGCTATAGTAAAAACGAGCCGTTCAACATAAATCCCTGCGGTACTCCATTTTCCGACCCGAACACGAAAAGTACTGTCTCTGAGAAAACTGAAGATAAATTTAGGCAGGTTACATCTGAACCGCAAATCCCATAATGTTATGTCTGTACGCCTTATGGAATTCTTTCTTCATATCGAAGAGTACTGCAACCATGTGTTTCCTTCCATGAAACTGTTGATCAGTAGTAGAATGGTGGTCTTGGTGCCCACACTAGTGCATAGTTTTCTGCATTAAGGGGAAGCAAAATTTCGGCCTTCGGAAGCAAGATGACGATCGTCTCCTTCCATCGTTTAGGGTATTGTTACTCTTACTCTTCTTCTTTCCAAACATTCAAACACGGGCGCGCGCACACACATACACATATTCACATTAAATTTCCTCTTCTCTAAGAAGGATTCGTCCGAATTAGCGTCTTAACTTATTAAAAATAAATAGTTTCTTGGAACTCAATAAATTAAAATAAATTTTTAATTAAGGAGACACAAATTGTATACAACGTCTTGTCACCGAAGGAAATAATATATTGTAATATAGTTGAGACGGACATGCAACCGCTAAGCTTGCGTAATTACAAAGTAAACGATATTAAAATACAAAAATAAATATAATAAAAATTATATTAACTTTAAACATTAAAAATTTTATTCTATACAAATAATAAAGTTTTAGACGGAAGGTAAAGGAGGAAAGGGATAGAAACAGAGTGAGAGAGTGTAGTCAGATATATATATATATATATATATATATATATAGAGAGAGAGAGAGAGAGAGAGAGAGAGAGAGAGAGAGAGAGAGAGAGAGAGAGTTCCTTATGCCCAGGTACTTACTTGCGTGGAGTACTTAATACGTTACTTAATATGTTAACGCTTACACAAAGGAAAAAAGTGTGTGTTAAATAAAACATACTTCGTGTCTTTTTATTCTAAAAGTATTCGGAACCATAGCAAACTCTTATTGTTGATATCCTAATTTACATTCTGATTATATTAGAACTATGGAAACATTTTATCTACAAATAATGAGAATCAAAAATAATATACTTTACGTTTAAAATATTTTTTGTATAGACGGTTCGGATGATGTCTGACTTTAAATACCATGTTAATTTACCTGAAACTATTAGTATGCAGAAGAATATGATTGGTTTGTTTTAGAAGATAAATATTAAATAGTTGGTGATATTGCTTACAGCATCTGTTATTACAACAGTGTTAATATTACCTTCATTAATGAAGCAAACTGTGTGCGGTGTCTTTGCTCTTCATCTTCTTCTGCACTACAAGGATTAGGCATTTGCCTGTTCTGTGCTCTTCATTATACCAAATATTATACAAATACCTAGAACCTCAGATTACCGTTTAGTCACATATTTACATATTCATAATCAAATCTTATACCGTTTAATATTTAAGATATTCTGAATATTTTTTTGTTATCTATAGAATAGTTACTGCGGCATTACCCTTGATAGGTGTAATAACTCGACATGAGAAGCATGGATGGATGGATGGATGATGCGCGGGCGTCTTGCGCCCTAATTTCTGTGCGTTGTCCAGGCCTAGGCCTGATGAACGCCAGGTGCCAACAGGTCAGCGCGGTCGTTTGCTCTGCACAAGGGAGTTATGGTGCAGTCCGCGGGTCCATGATAAATTACATGGCCACCACGGAGGCAAGTTTGAGCTTTTGCTTCAGCCAATTGTCCCGCCGAGGCGCGACACCATGGTCCCCTCAGGCTAGCCTTTGGGAACGTAGTGACGCACTGGCGAGGACAAGAAGCTCGAGCGCCTTAGGGCGTCGGCCGAAACGGTAAGGAATGACTCCGAGACAGCCAGCTTCCGCAAGGAAGGCACTTGCACAACCTCGCGAGAGCCCGTGTCTCAGGTCATTACCCTGCCGAATCAGCAAAGCAGGTTCTGACGGGGATCTTAGTGGTCACGGCTTCAGCCAATTGCAACGCCTGGTCGCGGCTTCTTGGTCTCCGAGGACATAGCCCACGGAAACTTAGAGGCACGCTGGCGAGTACAAGAGGCTCGACCGCCCGAAGGCGGCGACCGAGTAGAAGGGACTCATCACCGGGGCAGTCGGCTTTCGCAAGGAAGACATTTGCACAACCTCGCGGGAGCCCGTGTCCCGGATCAAACCCCTGCCGAATCGGCAAAGCCGATTCTGGCAATAAATCAATCCATTCCAATCTGCCGCAGCATGATTGACTACAGTTTCGGCAGGCGCAGATAGTGAATGATGGTGATCAGTTCAGTCTCCAGAAGGTTGGGGGTTCGTTTCTAGGGGGTTCATGTGATGAACTTAGGGGGGGTCGTCTAACAGCGCCCTAGGGCGCCTGACGCGGCGAGTGGGCGGTGCATTCTCCACGCTATTCAGCCTTTGGAGGTGCGGATAAGGGGACTCGCCTGCTTTGGCGAACAAATTTGCCAAGGACCAGACGAAGACATCTAAGGTAGGAACACGGCGGCCCCGGTGAATGGCGGAATTTCGCACATACCACGGGGACCCCGTGAGGGAGCGTAGGGTCCAGTTCTGAAATGTAGTCAGCCTATACCTGTTGGTGGCCGACAGGAGAGGCCATCCAGCGGGCGCCGCATAAGTGAGTACTGTAAGGAGGAACAGTAGATACAATGTAAGTTTGGTACGGACAGCCAGGCAGCTGTTCCGCGAAAGCAAAGGTGATATTTTGGCTCTGACGCCTCGAGCCTTGTTGAGGGTTGCGGTCACGTGGGCGTTGAAGTTTAGGTGCCGATCAAGCCGAACACCTAGGTACTTCACCGTCTCAGTCCAGTTGATGGGTCTCCCCTCTAAGGAGAGGGATTGGCATCGGGAAATGGACTTATGAGTAAAGCAGATCGCCTCGGATTTCTCCGTATTGATCGCTACCCGCCACTTCCTTAGCCAGTCCGGAAGCATAGCTAACTGGCGTTGTAACATTACGCTCGTCCGCCAAGGCGAAAGCGAGCTAAAATGAAACAACGCGTCGTCGGCAAATAGAGATAACGTGACCCCGGGATATACAGGCAGATCGTTCGTGTACAGTACGTACAGAACGGGGCCGAAGACTGATCCTTGTGGGACGCCGGCGGCGACAGGGCGAACCCGAGAGAACGCCCCATCTACGCTGATCCTGAAGGCGCGATCCGTCAGATAGGATCGGAGCAAGTGGACGATAGATGCCGGGAGTGGCGAATGCGCCAGTTTGTAGAGCAGGCCTTCGTGCCCATGAGAAGCAGAAAACTAATCCCGATATGTACAACTCACTGTTACCATACTTACACTTAGTGCAACAATCCTTCTCCACAGATACGATAATTTGTTACTCACAGTTCACAATAAATTACACAACAGGAATCACTACAGACATCAAGATTTAAAAATCACATTAGAGACAAGTAAACTCTAATCACGATACCCGATTAAATTTATGTTTTGCAGTCAAGGTCAGAAGCGATGCTCAAAGTGATCATGAAAACACACTGCGCTCTAAGAGAACGGACATAGTAAAGCTACTAAACGTTTAAAGAATACGCTGGTATGGGCATGTGTGCAGAAGGAAAAAACCCTCGGCTTAAAGTATCCACCAAATGAAATCCAAGCGGGGTAAAACTTGGTGTGCAAACATTCAGTGGAATGATCAGGTAACGAGGGGTATAAATATATGGGGATTTTAAAGTGGATAAAACGAACACATAATAGGAAAGCTGGGAAAGGGTATTCAAAGAAATATGGATCATATAAATTTGTACGAGACTGACCTGAAAGGTGTGGGTTGTAGCTATAGTGTTTGTTGCAGCTCTGGACACAACAAATGGGTCTAAGAACCTTAAGAAATCAAAGACACTATCCTATAAAGAATGTCTATCCCCATTATTTTGATTAACCATGTCATAATTGACTTTAGAGAGAAGTTTCAGGAGGGTACACGAGGGTGAGGGACGGTTTCTTAACACAAAACCTGTGAGAAAAATATTAAAAAAGGGTTTTCGTAGGTCACTTTTGCATTGTGTTTTTCTTATAAAAGTTGGGTAGGATGGGCTGCCTACAAATGTTCGACAAACAAAAAGGGAATGACTATAGGCAACATACGGATACTCCTTGGTGCTACAGCCATCTATTAAAATATAACATGGTCTTTTTTATGTAATGCAACATTAATCTCTTGTGACAGGCACTGAATGTATGCTTACTTTAAACTAGATAAAATTTTGTTATATTACGATTTGCCAATTTTTTTCTGTAACTAATTTGGTTGGTTATTACATTGCTTTTCCTTCATACTTTGTGTGAGTAATATACGGCATATGTATAGAGACAGGAACGGATACAGCTCCTTCCTCTTCCTCTCTACACACACCGATAATAAAATATAATTTTCCCTAGTAAAATGACGTTCCATAACTCAAATAATTCAAACTGATTATCCTCTAGAGGAAAACGTTATAAAGGGTGGTACGTTTTCGTATAAACAGGCATTTTATTGTGGAAGTCCGTCTCAAAACACTGAGTACCACCTATAATCATGGCAATACAACGTGCATATTTTTACGAGAAGCGTACCGAACAATCCAGAACATTCTCCACTCCCCCCCTCAAGTGTGGCTTGAGTTACGTCATTCAAGTAGGTGGTTCTAGTGAGTTCCAGGGACACTTGAGATACACATTAAGCCGCCGGCGTGTAGTAAGGAGGCAAAGCTGTACTGGACCTCAGCGCAGCCTATATAAAAGCCATAGCAGCCGAGTTGTCAGTCAGTTACGTTAGCGATTTTTGCTAGTGCGGATTGAGTGTTTGTCGAAGTGAAGCAGTATTGTGTTAATAATTGTATGAAACTCTATTAATAGACATTCTTATTGTTTGTGGACAAATCTAACTGGAAATGTTGTACGAGTTAATTATAAACTATTTAATTGTAGTAATTAAAGCTGGTTATTAGTGACGTAATTAGTGTCTTGTATTCTGTTTTCCACTGTACCTACGACGATCAGTTAGACCGTCGTAACAGTGGTGTCAGAACTGGGATAGAACGGTTAACAGTGGTAACAGAGGACACTTCGTAGAAGAGTTGTGTTAGTGGTAGTTGATAAAAATAAAATGGATTCCCGTCAGATGATAGAAGCATTCCGAGCAATGCTACAACAAAAAGGCAAACGACAAGAAGAGAAAGCGGAAGCAAGACAGAAAACCCTCCTGCTGGAAGCAGAAAAACGACAAGACAGAAAACGTAAGCGTGAAAATGAACCACCAGAGGGACGGAAAAAAGAAAAATCTAGTCGTCAAGCTGACGAAGTTAAGACGTTCGTACAAGAGGATACTGCTGCAAAATTCGTCCTGTTACGAGGTGAGCTGAACAAACAAATTGACAGAATATCTGAAATAGAAAAATCTGTAAAAACACATATTTCAAGTTTAGAAGATTCTATTACAAATTCAATAAAACAAATTAGAAAGGAAGTCGAACATTTAGTGGAAGAATTATTTGATAATGAAAGACCATTATCTAATAAATGATGAAGAAAATTCAAAATATCAGAGAAATCTCACTGTAGTAGGACTAGTTTCCGCAAAGGCTCCAACGTTTGATTGAAGCATTCACTGGGGAACATATTCGCCAATTTGAAGCTGCCGCTCGCTTAAATAAATCGACGGAAGAAGAGAAAGGGCTTTCATTAATTCTTCCTTCAAAAGGACCTCTCACAGATCTAATAAAGAAAGTGCCATCTGACAGCCAGAACATATATGCCGAATTAACAAAAGCTCTGGAATTACGGTACAGTGACCAGCATTTGTGCGAAGTGTACCGTGTTCTATTTAAAGCGAGGCGACAGCGTTCAGGGGAGAGCCTTCAAGAGTTTGAAGCGAATGTCGACCGACTGACGAGATTGGCTTATCCTGAAGTATCGGTGGACTTCCGGAAGTGGATTTCCCTCATTATGTTTATTGATGTATCAGAGATAGTCAATTACAACAAGTGTTAAGAATGGCACGGCATGATAATAAATCAGACGCTTTTGTTCATGCTCTCCGTTTTGAAGCTGCCAAGTCGGCGACCTACATTAATCAAAGTATGCCATCAGGTTGTAGTCAAACGGATTCAATATCACAGCATCGTCATAACGGACAGAATAAAGAGACAATTCAAGAACACAGTTTAAGAAGCCGGCAGTGCCACAACGGTCTTTCGAACCAAAGGATAAAGACAGAAGAGCGAAGTGTTACAACTGTGGGAACGTGGTCATCTACAACGAGTTATTTTCGGGCGATTACAGTGATTACACAGTGCGTTTAAGTGGCGATTTACACAGTGCGGTTTTGAAGTATTGTGGTGAAGTATTATGTATTTATAATTGTGCGAGACTATTGTAATACAATTGTGTTTTTTATCAGTTAACATTTTTATTGCGTGTGAACAATTTTTATTTAATTTGTTGTAAGAGACTGTCTTGTTAATTACAAACTGTTTTATTTTGATAATTAAAGCTGGTGATTAGTGACGTAAAACACAATTGTATTACAATAGTCTCGCACAATTATAGTCTCTCACTGATCGTCGTATGGTTCAGTGGAAACAAATATGAACCTATGAATTCACTAATAACCAGCTTTAATCTATATCTATAAAAATGAATGTTTGTTTCTTTCTTTCTTTCTTTGTCCCGTATGCGTTCCTATACCATTCATCCGATTGCGATGAAACTTCGGTGAGTTGTTGTGCGCACGCCCGCGAAGGTTTATGAATTTTTTTCGATGGGGTCCTATGGGGGGTTCTTGGGGTCTTCCACATCTCCTCCTAAACCACTGGACCGATTTCAACCAAACTTGGCACAAATATTTTAAGCAACGGGAGAACCAACATAGGGTAGGTGTTTTTTCGATGGGGTCCTTTGGGGTCTTCCACATCTCCTCCTAAACCACTGGACCGATTTCAACCAAACTTGGCACAAATATTTTACGCAACGGGAGAACCAACATAGGATAGGTGTTTTTTTCGACGGGGTCCATTGGGGTCTTCCACATCTCCTCCTAAACCACTGGACCGATTTCAACCAAACTTGGCACAAATATTTTACGCAACGGGAGAACCAACATAGGATAGGTGTTTTTTTCGACGGGGTCCATTGGGGGTCCTTTGGGGTCTTCCACATCTCCTCCTAAACCACTGGACCGATTTCAACCAAACTTGGCACAAATATTTTACGCAACGGGAGAACCAACATAGGATATGTGTTTTTTGGATATGATCCTTCGGGGGTCCTTTGGGGTCTTTCACATCTCCTCCTAAACCACTGGACCGATTTCAACCAAACGTGGCACAAATATTTTACGCAAAGGGAGAACCAACATAGGATAGGTGTTTTTTCAATGGGGTTCTTTGGGGTCTTCCACATCTTCTCCTAAACCACTGGACCGATTTCAACCAAACTTGGCACAAATATTTTACGCAACGGGAGAACCAACATAGGATATGTGTTTTTTCGATATGATACTTCGGGGGGTCCTTTGGGGCCTTCCACATCTCCTCCTAAACCACTGGACCGATTTCAACCAAACTTGCCACAAATATTTTACGCAAAGGAAGAACCAACATAGGATAGGTGTTTTTTCGATGGGGTCCTTTGGGGGTCCTTTGGGGTCTTCCACATCTTCTCCTAAACCACTGGACCGATTTCAACCAAACTTGGCACAAATATTTTACGCAACGGCAGAACCAACATAGGATATGTGTTTTTTCGATATGATACTTCGGGGGGTCCTTTGGGGTCTTCCACATCTCCTCCTAAACCACTGGACCGATTTCAACCAAACTTGGCACAAATATTTTACGCAAAGGGAGAACCAACATAGAATAGGTGTTTTTTCGATGGGGTTCTTTTGGGGGTTCTTTGGGGTCTTCCACATCTCCTCCTAAACCACTGGACCGATTTCAACCAAACTTGGCACAAATATTTTACGCAACGGGAGAACCAACATAGGACAGGTGTTTTTTTCGATACGATCCTCTGGGGGGTCCTTTGGAGTCTTAAAAAACTAACTTATTAGATCTGGTTACTATGGCAACCCAATGGAATAGATTCTGTTCTAAATATATTATCGCATTAAATTGAAGACCACGCGAACGAAGTCTTTATATATTATATATATACAAACACTTTCTTTCTTTGAGTGGCATTGCAACGCATGCCGGGTACTTGCTAGTTAATCATAAATAACAATTTCTAATCAACTTGTACAATAATTCCAGTTAATTTTGTCCACACACAATAATAATATCAACCAATAGAGTTCTACACTTCTTCGAACCGCACTTCAATAAATCACCACTTACATCTTACATCTAAGCGGCAGCTGTCACCTATATATCGTACAATCTGCAGGGTTCCAGACTAATGTTCCATAATATGCGTCCTACTTGAAAACTCTAGAGCAGCGATTCCCAAATACCAGTCAGTCACGGAACCCCAACCCAAATACTAGTCAGTCACGGACCCCCAAGTGAATTATAATTTTATTATAATATAGTATATAATATAAGTTTTGCTAATTCAGTGTGTCCTAACGACCTAACGCCTAACTGAAGCAAAATTTCTGGAGATAAAATAACTACCAATATTTCTTAAATTGCTTTTATTGTACAAAGATTACAATTACAGTTGGAATCCCAAGAAACACTTTCTTCAATTTTAAAAAACTTATGTCATGTAACTAAACTTGAAATGAACACACAGTTCTCCTAGTCCTAGAACACTTTGCAATTACTCAGTACTTAGGAAATAGCCATACACATTTTCTGAAAAATGCGCATCAGCTGGTGAATGGATTTCTAATCCAACTGTTTTTAAGATCTGGTGCAGGAAAATACTCTCTCAGTCTGCCTGCCAAGGTGTTGAGATGCATTGATAATTCAATTTTCACTTGTTCACTTGGACAATTAATAATTTGTAACTAAGAATTCAATATTTAAAAAGCTAGCATACATTTTAGTGATGATAAGTCTCAGTATTGAAATAATCACTATTTACATGTAACAACTGTTCAGTGTGAACGGTGAAATCTATCTTTTTTACTCAAAATTTCTTCAATATTGGGCCGCATTCTGGAGATATTAACACGGAAATCATCATAAACGTTGAGCCGATTTCTATATTTATTTTTCATGAAACAGAGCATTGAGAAAGCCTGCTCACATGTGTAGGTTGTGCAAAATGGAACTAAATGTTTTAATGCCTTCAGAGCTAATTTCTTCTGGTTCCGTTGTACAATCAGCCAAAATTCTATTATTTTCTGAATATTAGAAACAGTTTTCAACGTTCCATTGCTTGACAAATCAATAAGTTGATCTTCCTCTTCTTCGGTCAAATTTAGGTCTTCAATTTTGCTGGTGAATGGATTTCTAATCCAATTGTTTTTAAGATCTGGTGCAGGAAAATACTCTCTCAGTCTGCCTGCCAAGGTGTTGAGATGCACTGATAATTCAATTTTCACTTGTTCAGGTAATTTCTCACAACTAGATTCCAAAAACTGTTGTAGAGTTGGGAAGTTTGTAAACGAATTCTTTTCAACTCGTTTGGCCCATACTTCAAGCTCCTTAATGGTTGCTTCAATCGTATCTTCAACTCTGAAGATATCTATTTCTAAGTAATTTCCTTGCAAACTCAAATTCAGCACATTTAAATGCTCAAAAATATCTGTTAAAAGAGCCACTATGCAAAGCCAAGAAATATCACTACGTGAATTTGAAAATTTTGTTTCTAAAAGGAATATCTGAACTTCATCTCTTAGCTCAAAAAATCTCTTAAGAATCTTGCCCCGGGAGAGCCATCGTATCTCGGTATGCAACAGAAGCTGAACATGTTCACTCTGCATATCCTTGCATAGGGCCTCGAAAAGCCTGGATTGAATAGGTCTTGTTTTTATGAAATTTATAATCTTAACAAGTTTTTCAAAAGTATTTTGAAGCATATCAGGCATAATTTTTGCCACCAGAGCCTCCATATGAATACAACAATGAGTCCACTTAACATGTGGTGCTACGGTCTTCATCCGACCGAATAGTCCCGTTTTATAGCCAGACATTGACCCGGCACCATAAGTAGTAAGACCAACACATTGTTCCCAGCTAATGCCATGTTTGGAAAAAAACTGATCAATGGCATTGAAAATGACCTCTCCTGTTGTTTGCATCAATTCACAGGAAAATAAAAAATCTTCATACAACTGAAACTCATAAATAAATCGAACAAAAACGAGCATAGTGGATTTGTTGGTTATGTCAGTGCTTCCGTCTATTTGTAAAGCGAACATATCGCTCATACATAACTTTAAGAACATATTTTCCTGAATATTTTCTGACATATCTGAAATTCTCCTTTGAATCGTATTATTTGATAAGGGAATTGTACCATTTCTTTTAGCTGCTGATTCCCCAAGCATTATTTGACACATTTTTACTGCAGCAGGCAGAATTAGTTCCTCTCCAATTGTGTGTGCCTTGCCAGAGTTGGCAATAAGCTCAGAAACTTGGTAAGAAGCTAAGGTTGCATTTTCATTAATATTCAAGCTCGTTTGTTTCATAACATTTCGAGATATTTTTAACTCAGCTAGCTTAAGTTTAAAAAACTCTACTGACTTACTTTTACATTCAGGATGTTTGGTGTCCAGATGGCGGCGCAATTTTGCGGGTTTCATACCCTCGTTGGACAAAACTTGCAGGCAAATAACACATTGAGGCCTCGGCTTATCTTCAGATCCGATATATGTAAAGCCTAAATGCAAATATTCACTGTCATACTTTCTAATTTTTGAACCAGAACTCACTGTTGTCGGCACACTGTTAATGTTAGGGTTAAGGATAGAAACTTTAGAAGTGGGAACTTCATTTGTAGGCTCAATATCATCGTAAGATGAAGTCTGTTCTTCTTCTACATCAACATCACTTATTGTCCTTTTACATTTAAAACATCCACTTTTTAACCAACGATCCATACTTTGTTCTCAAATCACGCAGGAAATACAGAAAAATGCCACGTCTTCACTGCACGAACGTAAACTCAACTATGGGTTGTCGACTGTTACTGAGATGGCGTGAAGAGCTGTGGCGCTGGAGGGAAAGCGCACGCAAACGCGTTTCCCCTACTGTAGCCGACCTGCCAACATCAACAATCGCATCGCGCTCTGCACCACACCTCTAAGCTCGACTCGACTAGTTACTTGTGCTACTTACTTCCTTAGGCCTACTGTAACTACTCTACGTACAGATTAATCTGGCATAATTTAATTTTTTTAATGGTTACCATTAATTATTTTTTATCAAAATAAAAGAAAGTAGACTAAATCGAATATAAGTTATAAAAATTTTCTTATATAAATATTTTTACCAGTTCTCCGCGGACCCCCTGCGAACTCCTCGCGGACCACCTTTTGGGAATCGCTGCTCTCTAGAACATACTTGAATGCGAATTTGGCAGAGACACGTACCTCCTGGGCTAGCCGAGATACGGGTAGAACAGCTCTCTCAACTCTTCCAGATAGTTCCATCGTTACACTATCATTATCAATGGTTACACATTCGTAGACAGAGTTCTGTTGAATGGTTCTTAACGTGCTCTACGTTTCTGCTCTGTGTTTTTAAGGTCTATGTAATTTCGCTCCAGCATCAAAGCCGTCTTTTCTCAACGCATAACTAATTCAATTTATTTCCTCTTTCTAAGAGTTCTAACCAAATTTGTCTGACACTTATTCTCCTCGAAACCACTTTATTTATCACCGATCTCTCACTCACTCACTCACTCTCTCTCTCTCTCTCTCTCTCTCTCTCTCTCTCTCTCTCTCTCTCTCTCTCTCTCTCTCTCTCTCTCTCTCTCTCTCTCCCTCGCTCTCTCTATTTAATGCTTTGCATTTTCGCCACGACAACAATTGAGAGGTTTTTAAATATTTCTTTTCTTTTACTCTACTCTGACCCTTGCATAACCGGGCTCCATGTTGTTACGACGGTCTCACGGATCGCCGCTGTGGTGTACATTGAAAATAGAATAACAAACACCAATAAAGTCACTAATTACAACTTTAATGTGACGCAAACAACAGTTAGAACTCAACAAAGGCACCTTTATACAGTAATTCAAAATAAACGTTGTAGCATACAAAATTATCACGCTAAACATTTAACTTAATGCAACATAAATAAAGAAGAAAAGTTCCATAATGAGTGTGAAGAATGAATTGTTTTAAGGATTAAACTAGAAACTGTATATTAAGTCAATAAAAGGTTAATAAGAATAAAAAATAACAAAGAAAACCATTGATCAAAATAACTTACTATGTAAAAACCCAATAAACCAGCAGTATACCCAGTAGATTGGGGAAGCAGTAAAAAGGGAAAGACAAGAAAAAGGAAATAAAAGGATGAAAACCATATTAATAATGGAAATGTACAAGGTCACGAAGCAGAGAAACCACAAGACCAGAAATGACTAATATAATAATGAAGAAGGGACAAAATAGATTCCTACAAAGAGCCTAGAAACAAGAAGAGTTATTCCAAAAAAATGTTAATAATGGAATACATACCATTGAACAAACTTAAAACCAATATATTTAGACCCAGTAACAAGTTACAAGATACATCCCAAAGAAACGAATTGTAAACTAGTTATAAGTATGATATGTGAAAAATTATTTAAAAGGACTACCATTAGTGTAGACAATAATGAGTGACACACTATAATAAAGTGTAGTGTAAGAAATCTATTAAAAAGACTACCATCAGTGTAGGGAAATACTATATAAAAACTAAAAGACAGTCTAATGACTGAGGTCAATTTTGATAATAAAAGTGTTTTCAAAAATTAAGTAGTATAAGATAATCATAGGTATAAGATGTTTTTATTTTTTTTCATTGTGTTACCAAAAATAATTATAATGAACACTAGAGACAGTTAAGAACTGAAGGTGTCATTAATTATAAGATGTTTTTATTTTTTTTCATTGTGTTACCAAAAATAATTATAATGAACACTAGAGACAGTTAATAACTGAAGGTGTCATTAATTATAAGATGTTTTTATTTTCATTTTCATTATATTACCAAAATAGTTATAATGAACACAAGAGACAGTTGATAACTGAAAGTGTTATTAAGCATAAGATGTTTTTATTATGTTTGAGTGATACAAAAAAAAAGAAGTTTAGTAGATATAAGATATTCCATTGTATTTTAAAATCATGTTATTTAATTTTCAAGTTTGTAAGGCAGAGAGGCAAGTAGGAAATAGATATGTAATAATTTTATTCAAAACTCTAAACCATGTGAAGAATGTACAAAGCAGATTAGCTAAGACACCACTTTTGAAAACACAGACTAGTAATGTAATAAACCCAAAACTATTTATCAGAGAATCAAATTACATAATAGGGAATAGAATTCAATACATACAACACAGAAAATGAAAATGTAATTAATACAGATACAATTAATAGCGAATGAAATGACAAAGGAAAGAAAATTAACTTCTTTTTGAAACAAATAATACTAGGCCTATAATGGTAATCAAATCAGACTAAACAGTAAATTAATCAATATTGAAGTGTTTTAACAACGAAATAATTAACAACAAAGATAATCACGGAGTTATTAAGAATATTCCATGGAATATTATCAGAAAAAACACTTAAAAACCATTTAAACACTAAATTTTTACAAAATATGAGGCCTACAATAATTATAAAAAATTGTAATTTTTGGGCTTAAATGAACTTGAAACAAACCCAGCTATATGTCGAAAGATGTAAAATTAATTAATCAATATTACTGAGTAGTTAGATTTATGTAAAATTAAGAAATATTTGAAATACAGTAAAAAATAAGAAAACTTATTATGTATATTTAGATGGTGAACCAAGTCTTAGACAGATATTTTTATAATTGAACAATATAAAGAGGAAAAAGACATAGCACAAATTACCCTAAAACGACGACGTTGAGTCTATTAGTCTATTGTTAATCGTGAAGACGACTAGTTGAAAATGTATTAACAGAATACCGAAAAAGAATAATTTTGTGTAAAACCGAGTGTGGTTATGCGGAGTGTAACAGAGGTTATCTAAAAATGAAAATAACATTAACTAGTAATATTTAACACCTCACTAATTCCAAACAACAGTAATAACACCATCAAACTCAAACACAAGAAATCAACGGCCATTCTGAGACGATTTTGGACCATATTCGCAGAACACGTATATATTTGAACACCGGACACTTCACAAGAAATCCATCACGAAACGACATCGCAGGAGAAGAGAGGACACTCTACCCTATATTCCTGGACCAACACTACTTCGCAGAGAAGGGAATATTCATTTATTTCTGCGGGAGAAGCCCAGCAATGCATAGCAGCTAAACTCGAGGTGACGGCAGCCATACTTGATTCCCGGACCAGCACGAGGACACGGCCAGCTTGAAGGGAGTGACGTCATTTCGTCGAATGGTTCGATATTAATTTTCCTAATTGACAATTTAAATAATAATATTGTTTTATGTCAGCCATAATAATTTAGTTTAAGAATACCTGTAAGAATGTATCTTGTTCCTTGCCCTCTGACCATTTCGACTCGTTAAAAGAACCATAATTACTAACCTTGTAAAAAATATATTTTATTAATCTTGTTAGCTACCGACTGGAGCACATATCAGCCAATGCCTTGGCCATGCGCCGTTTGAATGGCGCATAATTTTGAATCTCAATAAATGAACATCATTATTCAGTTACAAGAGTTGTGTTTATTTGTATAATTAATGTCAACTATTTTTCTTTTCTAAACCAAAATAATTTACAGTGCTAGAATAAATATCTAAGAAAAGTACACACACAATCAATTAATTAATAAATAATTAATTAAATTAACCAATTAAACCAAAACTCAATGTTAGTACAAATTTCATAACTTACAAAATTTTATTTTATTATCAATCTATCACACTTAATTATAAAATATTATTTATATTTAATTTATTCTTTGTAATTGGTGAATCCAAAGTGGAGCTGTATCATCGGCGAGTTCAACACCGAGATTCAGACAACATAATTCTTGCTATCTTTAAGGAGACTAATCCTGTGATTAAGAACAATCATTATATATTTATTTATATTTTATATTTGTAAAAAAATTATATTACAACGTGTCTAACACACGACAACAATAAATGCTGCCTTATTACAGGTTTGCACTAATTAACACAATAATCGCTTCCCAATAAACCGCAACAATTTCTTCGTCCGCGTTTGTAAAATCGCCATGTGTAACTGAACTGAGCAGCTTTGAAATCCAGTATTTTTACCTCCGGTATATACCAGTACATATAATTTCAAGTTTAATTATTTAAGTATTATTATACTTAAATATAAGTACAATTAGTGAGTATAATTATTTCAAATATAATTACTGAAGATACGAATTTATAGTCAAACCTTTGTGGAAAAATATATTATAATCACCATGAATATCACGGCATTGCAGGCCTATACAATATTAGCAATGTCTTTAAAATATAATTAAATATCAAATAATTAAATTGTATAAAAGATTCCTTACTACATGTAATAAAGAATTTGAAATATTACTTTACAGTCTTAATTTATTGAAGATTTTTTAATTACTGTATAACTTATTAAAACTAATAGTTTATAAATGCATTTACTTTTACGTTAAGAAATTAATATAGTTGCACTTAATATAATTCCATTAACTAGTCATTAATTCCATATAACATCAAGTTGTCTATAATAACATTAATTTAATATTATTATAAAACTTACAATTAAATTTTAATAAAAGTATCAAATTTTCTTCTTTTTTGAAAATATTAAACAATTTTTATTTTTAATGTACAAAACAAAATAAAATAGTAAATGTAAATTTGTATTGAACGAATGACTTATTTTAATTCCGTTCTTTTTAGGTCACATGGTTGTTAAGCACTAACTTTCAGAAACGTTATAATAGAACCAATGCATAATTGAAGAAAAATTACTATTACACAAAAATATTTAGTAATACAAAATATAAAGAAAAATATGCGAAATGAAATTTAAAATTATGAAAATAAGACCTTTTACTATTCATCGAAAATCATCAACTGTATAATCGGTAACAAATAAACATTCGAAAAAAATTAAATAGGTTTAAATATCTGAGAAGACTTACTTTTTAAAGATGTTAATTATAAATGGAGATTGACACGCCAAGTATAATACGAGTAACAAGTAGTTAATTTCTCAGTAGTTCTCAATTGTTCACACTGACAAATCGTAGCATACGGTTTTTTTACTGCTACGATAATTTGACTTAATTACAGCCTACAGTGGTCAACGTACTTTGTCTTGTGTGTTCATGATTACTACGAGTTACCGCATAGTTACGAATTACGCTTTGAACTACATTTCTACCTACTCTGACAGTTATATATAATAAGATAAAAGATCTATTTTAGTTTAGCTTTGACCAATTGGAATTTGCCTGCGAATCTGTTTATCTACATGTCTACTATGAGGGAGAGAGGTCTCACGACGAGATTTGAAGCATAAACTAAGTTGAGTATACGAGTCCATAGTTTTAGCTTACATATCCCTACGTTTTATTGAATTTGATATCCCCCCCTTCAAAAATAGGGGAGCGTTACGCAGAAGTGTAAAGTGTGAAAGCTTTGAAAAAAATCTAAAATGTAATGTGTAGTATTAACTTAAAGAGAATTTTATACAAAATCTGAACTCACCATTTAGTTTTTGATACTTAAAACTTTTTGGACTGGAGGTCAAAGAAAATCGGTTAAAATTTTATCAAAATTATACAAATCCACGCCGGCTATTAAATTTCAAAAAAATATACAAAGGACGAATATATTTTTTTGTTTTAGAAAATATAACATCTGTGAATACCAGGGCCTAAAAAGGGATAAAAATCGTTTAAAATTTGCAAAAATCTACACCGTGTATCAGTCTATCGGCATGTATCCCCAAATGTAGCGTTTAATTTAAATATTTTTTAGCTTTAGAGGAACCAAGGGTTAAAATCAGAAGTAAATGTGCTTTTATTGTAAAAACTCGTGTGAGCTTGAGATTTTGAGGATTTTAAACAAATGTATATATAATGTTCACAATGAAACTATTTTAATTTTAGGAGCAGCACACGCTAAAAGTGGAATTCAAAATTTCTTGAAAATTTGAAAAGTCTATGTGGGAGCTCACGTTATAAGGAATGTTATTCAAAATAGAAATTTGGTATCTTGATTAATTTTAAAAAATTAAAATATTTTAAAACCCCTTACGAATTTTGGACGACCTTTGAAAGTTTGTAAGCTACTATTTCATATAGAAACTACACATTTTTTACAATTATATGTAGTCTTTTTGTGGAAACCATGAACTTTAGGTTTAGACAAATCTATGGGAACATATAGGTATAAACTTAGCTAGAAGTAAATTTTCCGTCATTTCAGCATTATAGTTACAACTTAAAGTTTATAAAAAACAGCTGGACTTTTAATGATTATTTCATTTATAATAATAAAAAAGTAATGATTGCTTCACAATTGTTTTTTTTTTCTAAAATGTAGTAGACTCTTTGTAATTATTCTGATGACTTAAAAATTTTCTAATAATTAAGTTTACTGAACATACTTTGTACAAATAGTGAGCAGTTCTCCAGCTCAGAAAGCTTACTAGTTATTATAATATCCATGACGAACATAAATCACAAGCGTCATTTAATATTTATATGTTAGCGTGATTTTCACATATCAAATGTGTAACAAAAATAGGGAAATTAGTTTGAAATTACAATTGAAGCTGAAATTACACTAATAATGTGTGAATTACAGTTACACATTTACTAAGAAACTTTTGTCGCTACTTTTAAGTAGTCAAGTTATACCGTGATTGTTCAATTCATCATCGTCCTCAAGAAAAACATTTGTTTACAGTGGTTTCGTCCTTAATGAAGCTAAAAAATTAAAATCACAACAGCATAAAAACAAAAGTCATATTTCATTGTGGCTGCCTGCTAACATTATAAAAGCTGACAGCTGAAAAATGGTTTCCAGCAAGGTTTATAAAAATCCATTTACATGTTAAGTAGAAGTTGAATACTTTTACACCGTTAGTAAAGTATTTCACTCACTAACACAACATGTCTAATTATAATTACTTTAATAGAATAGAGTTGTATGGCCTTTTTAAAAATCGGTATAGTCGCTTAAGCCTCGCGTTGGGCTCACCGCTATGTAATAGAACCGTAGTGTCCGCCGTTTAAAAGCGGTATTGGTTTATTATGGTTTATTATTAAAACGATTCATGAGATTTGTTATTATTGTTGGTTTATTTAACTTGCGTTTGGGTTCATTACGTTGAAGTTTTAATCGTTTGTTTATCACTAGTTTGCTTGTTGGTAGCTGTCACGATGACTCGGGTTGTCGACTCCTCACTGAAAGTAAAATGTCATGTCTCAGTTGTACTGGTTTCACTGTGTGTGTGAGAGACTGGTTTGACATACAATTTTTGTATAACACAATTCAAATTTCCTCCTTTGCCGCCCACAGTACTGCTCACTGTGGTGAAGTTGTCGACCTGACCTGAAATCGTCTTAATCTAGTAAAAACAAATGTAGTCAACTCCTTTTTACTGTTACTGGTATTATTTATTCACCAGTAATGGGCTGTAAATGTCAATTTAAATAATTATTACGTGTTAATAGTTCATTTTACAAATACTGAATAAATTACAAGACTCTTTCTTATTCGCAGGATTGCTAATCTGATTTCTTTGATTCACCATTCAACAGAGGTGTTTTATTATTTAAATTCATTTAGCATTGGTAGGTTCTTTGAGTTTACAAGAAACAAACGAGAAGATGTATTGTACTACTGTACTTAAGTAGCAGGAGAGTGCTCACATAATACTGTCAAAACTTATTTGCTAACAGAAACTTCGTCAACTGACGTTAATGCCCAGATTAGTGGTTATGTCTGGCGATTGTAAACAATGAGCATTATTAATTTAAACTGCTAATAAAACGTTATAATCATTGTAATAATTCATAAAATATGGTTAGGAGTTCATTTGTTACTTAAACACGATGATCCATCTTTTTAAAACTGGATTCCATAAACAAGGTAAATCGTTTTTTTTTAATTAACATAATTATATGAATAACACTGGTTTTAGTCAAAATACAACCATATAATAAAACATATTAATCATATTATTAATGTTCAACATTCTTTAAAAGTTGACTAGACATTGATTGATATTATGGTTAAGTTAACGTTCATTAAATCAATCAAGGAGTTATTAAAATACTGGCAATTCATTTCATCTAAAATGGGTTAATAACCATTAAGTTATTTAAATGTTTTTCATTGTCCATACGACAATGTTTGTTCAACAACAACAAAATAAAATTACTGTTATGAATGTAAACAGTTAATTCTGAATAATGGTAAAGTCATTTCTCTTTTGTAACAAATTTCTTAATTCTAATTACTAATGTTATTCGTTCTATAAAAAGTCATGAGCTTTTTGGTGTTTCATTTACATTATTAATTATCATGATTGATAAGAATTGGTTCTTAAGGAAAAAGGTCGCTATCAGCCTAAATAAAATAATATAAGTCACTGATACTTGCGTTCTTTCCCTATTTCCTTTAATTGCACTTAATCACTGTTTAATTACGATGTACTGCACAACCTATGCGCGTAAACTCCGAAATTGTTCACTTTAAAAAAGTTTACTCGACTTTTGTTCCGAACTGGGTTAACTTCACTCTCGGATTTTCCGCTCGCAAAACTGGCGTGGCTTCCCCGTTGATAGGTATAAAACGAATGCCTTCGCTCCGGGTTCCGAACTGACGACTAAAATGTAATTATCACCTGTGATTGGCTAATTTTATATAAAACGTTACCTTTCGGAATACCTCGGCGAGAATGCAGGCCTTCGGCTCGTCATTTTTCAGTTGTTTAATTCCACTTAAGTGGTTAACAAATGTAAGCCCACGGGCTGTAAAGACATAAAATGCTTATAATTAATATAACTTTCTTAATCTTATTTTAATTCACAATTCATTATGCTCATCGTCCAGAGCTTTCTGTGACGCATAACTTGAGTCCTTATATGATATGTTTTGCTTAAGTATTAACCGGATTCGGTTTCTTGAACGTATGTCTAATACAATTTTTCACTTACGAATTAAATCTTATAAATTTTTTTCCTTATAACTAATAAATGGCTCTTGCATTTCATAAAGATAATGCTTCCCAAGTTCTGTTTATTTCTTTTACCCACTGTCTGTTCACATAATCTCTTGATAAATACATAATTTAGGCTTAGGCATTGCTAGGCCTATAACACTTTTAATTATCTCCTCCCTTTACAATTTTATTTCTACTTTCTACAATTGTTACTATAGTATAATTACTATAACTGAATTCCTTTAACTAGTGTTTGCCATTGTTATACCTGGTACACATCTTTAGGTTTGTTTTCTCTGTTTTACAATGAATCATATTCCTTCACTAATGGTTTTAGCATGAACCAAAGTTCTATAATTTACATATTTGTTTTTTGAGTCTTTATCTCTTTACATTTATGCTTATCATTGTCTATTATTAATTGTTACACTTCTAGTGTGCATTGGGATATTCCCTTTTTCTATCAATTTCAGAATATCTCTTACATTTGGTGTCACATGACAGATGTATTTAATTATTATAATCATGACTTAAATTAGTGATAATAATTATCATAACACATAATGTTAGTAATGTTCCATCCTTCTTGCTATACAGATATCACCCTTTTTGTTTCTGATTAACTTTACAACATGTTTTAGCTGAAAGTTACATGGTAAATCCCATTTTGTCTGTTTTTAGTCAATTTGTTTACATCAATTACAATATAAATACTACTCTAGGTAGTTCATCTTGGTATTGGTATAACTCTTATAATATCTACTTGAGATTTAGTCCAATAGATTTTAGTTTAACAATGTTTTAGTTGTTAATTCTTATTAAACTAAGTGGAAAGTACATGTAGCTAGGTTATTAATTGATGACTCGTTGGGCACTTGGTGAAACATATTAATACAAAGGTTTTGTAAAATATATAAATTTTACAAAACCTTTAGTTAGGTTATGTGTCTCCCCACTCTTATGCAACAATGGGTTGACTTTGAGTTTATGTTCCTTTACAATTTTTTATGAGTTTATGTTCCTTTACAATTTTTTATTTCAACTGTATTGGTGTTATTAATTATCACCTATAATTTGGCAATTTTTTTCTCAACTATCATTTTTCATAATTTTATTGGTAACTATTGTTATCTGATAACCTTGGTTCTCTATTAACTTACATTAATACTAGACAAATATATCATAATACTGTTGTTTACAGTTTCTTATTATAATACTCATTATTCTCACTCTCCTGACTATTAATGGATGCCCTACACATTTACTTGATTAGTGGTCATAGTCAGGTCATCTAATGTAGTCAGTTAGTGTTTTGACTATCTGTCATTGTCTCTCACTCTGTACTTCACTTGTCGTTAGTAATTTATTTCACAGTTGGACTTCTCATCTGATAGATAGTGTAAGTTATCATGTTTCTTCTTATTGCACTATATTTATAGAAATTATTATTATTATTTCATCTTCTTCTTTGTAGTAGGTGATCATCAATGTTTCTTGGTTTCTCACTGACCGAATCTATTGGGTTATTGGGTAAATCACTATTTAATACATTTTCTTTCTTGTTTTATGATTACCATTACTGTTTTAATTCTTTATTTGTGAGTTCATTCTTCAATTATTATTTATTTATGTTGTTTTAATGCTTGGTACACTCATTGTGAATACTTAATAGATCTTGTTTCACTCACTTATTATGACATGTTGTGTTTGTTATGATGTCCAAAGTATCGTGGTTATATGTCTCGTTACATTACCTAACTACAATTTCCTTACACCAGCAGCTGTTTGCCTTCTTGATTAACAACTTGTAGTAAACATAATGCAATACTAGTTTAAATAGATCAAATTAACAGAAATAGATTTCGCAACAGTTCGGATACCTATCCAGTTAAACATAATGTTATTACGTCCTTCCCTTTGTATATCTGGCACGTTCATATAATTCCATTTCTTCAACTAAACGCCTGTCCGAGAGCCTACAATTGTAGAACATATAAACCGCTTTTACATGTCAAACGTAATAAAATAATTGAAACGAAAATAAATGCATTTTCTGTCTGTTGTGTTGTCCATGTTTCTTTACTGTTACAATTATCTAAAATCTAGAGCATCTTTCCTCGTATCTGTTACCCTTTTACGACTGTTTTGATGACTGTTTTCCTTCACGACACAACCCCCCCCCCCAGCAGAACACACACACACACATATATGTATATAATTTCTTTGTAAAGTAGCTCTCTAAGTTTCTTGCATGTCACTTACATAATTATAATAAAATATCATTCATTTAGAAACGTCTGAACACAAGATATATTCTACACATGTTACGTGCATCAGGTTAAAATAAACAATAACAATTTACTTCCAAAGCAATTATCATCTGATAACACACACGCCCACGCTCACACACACACACACACACACACACACACACACACACACACACACACACACACACATTGTAGGCTCACAGGGTTTTGGTATTGTGTTAACAGGGGTTTGTGTTATTTTGAGAACTGTCAGTTAGAAATTTCCAAGCTGTTGTTAATTTAGTATACTAATTTCTGTAGTTGTCCCCTCCCACCCTTGTCCGCTATATCTCAATCCCCTCTCTGAAATGGGTGTTTTTTTATTGTTTAATTCTGTCCATATTTCTGTATTTTTAAAATGAAATGTATGAATGTATGTTCTGTTTCTTTGGTGTGCTTCGTCAGGCATGTTTTGTCTTCTCGTTTTGCTAGTAACAGTTCGTGTCTGCGGACGCGTTGACGGATATTTCTTCCAGAGTGTCCGATATAAAATCGGTTGGAGCTTTGCACGGTAGGGCTATTTGGTATACACCTCGTCCCTGTAAATGTACGCTGTTATTTGGATCTTGTAGGCGTTGATTATTGTGTGTGTGTTGAATGTTGTTCTGATGTGACGTCCCTTGAGTATCGTCCCTATTATGTCCTCTGTGCCCTTTATATATGGTAATGTACTGATGGTGCCCAGAGGTGATCTGAAAACAGACCTCGCTGATGAAACTACATCGATTTAGAGAACTTTGATGTACCTAAAGGCAGCTGGCTTGGCCTACCGATTATAAAGTACTTATTCTGGTAGGTACACTGTATCAATAACAAATAAAGTTCTTTCCTTTTCTCCGAGTACTGATTGTAGGTACATACAGGCTTAAAAACCCAGTCGTCGAACCCAACACTTACAAAACAAAAAAAGAATATCCTAATAGAAAAATGTTTGTTATTAATATGGTGTAATCGTATTAAAAAATTATTTAAGAGTCACAACAAATCTATTATTAAGTTAATAAATTAGAGTTCAATAAAGGTAAATTACATTTCAAGTAGACGTTAAGGATTTAATAATAATGTAGCAAAACCTAATGCAACATTAAGATAGAAGACCTGTCTGTTAATAAGTCCTTAACTTCAGGCGACAAACGTCTTGTCCATGTAGTTGTACTGCTCAAATTATTGATACTTCAACAATCCTATCTGAAGATTTAGCTAAACATTGTTTCTTGTCTTTAATGTTGAGACGTTATTGGAATGTACATCTTTGGATTGTTTAAAAGTACTGCAGAAGGCGTTGTTCCTTATTTCATACGGCATTTAGTAAGCACAGATAAGGATAATTGTGTCAACAAACACAGTGTAGTTTATACAGAATTAAACATTTTCTTCAGAAAAGGGAAGAATTATTGCTGTACTTTACGAGAATGAATAAAAATTCTCTTATTTTACGACTATCGAATTCATTATAACTTCTTTATATCTGCACATTAGCAATGCATTTACTTACGTTTTAAGGAAATATTTTTGATAAAAAAAGAAGTTTAAAGTGAAAGTGCTTGCTGGAGTGTATTTTTAAATATCATAGAAGATTTCACAAGTTCTGCTGTTTTAGAATTTATGCCACACACAATTCAATTATGGACGATAAAATAATAATTCTAGCTGTACTTAAAACTAGAAAAAAAGTAAAAGCGATAACAAATAATGTGCATTTGTTTGTTTTAAAAATAACTCTAGTTACATATCCAAACATTTTAAATTTCGAAATTTGCAAAACGTTGTTCGTAAATGTTACGTAAGAGAAATAACAAATTACAGGAATAACAAATGATTCTCCTTTGTTTTGCTTATTACTGGAAGCCTAATACAGCATAAATAATATGGTCGTTTATTGCCATTGCAGTGTGATTTAATTACTGCTTAATGTCTTGAACGTGCTTTACTTCCTGCGGCGAGGATTGTGATTACCGCGGATTCCAGCGTCGCGTCGTTGAGAGTAATACTCGAAAGCAGTAAATTTCTAATGTAAGGTGTAAATTCAATTAAAATATCAGTTTAATGAACAAAACTGTACACTAAAGGCTGTTTACCATACTGTTTATGACCACATGTAGATAACTATAAGAGACGTAAACAAAGTATTAATTATTTATTAATTATACCACACAACTTATCAGCTATAATGAGGCATCTCTGTTTAAGGAACATTATATTCTGTTTCCTATTTTTGTTAAAATAGGTCGGCTTTACTGTAAACGTGTCAGCATTCATAAGCGTGCTTTCTGCGAATTCAAAATTGTTTCTGAACGACTGCTCTGTAGTTTTATAACTGTCATAATGCAAACTAGCGATATTATTAAACAAAGTAACTTTCAGTCTTCATCAAATTTTTTCTTTCTAATCAGTAATGAAAATCCATATGCTTTGTTTGTATTTTAAGGTACATATGTGTACTAATATAACTACAAAATTGATTTGGAACTAACCCCCTCCCCTTTGAGAACGTGGCTGATACATTCTTCATAAGAATGGACAAAATGTCAACAATATGGAAATGTTAGTATTACAACTACCTACGCATATTAAAATGTACAAACGTTTGGCAATTTAACGAAGAAGTGTAAAGCATTTTAAAAATCGCCTAATTAATGAGCTGTATATATATTCCGAATATAGACCCAAATTAATAACTATATCGTTGCCAGCTGACAAGTTACTATAACCATTCCAAAAGAAGAAGACCTAGCACTTTTACAATTATTACTTGTTTATCATTATCCATTATTTATTCCGCTATCTCTTTTATATGTCAGTGAAAATTTTAAATGTGGAGACCTGAAGTAATAAATAATTATCTATTTACTGACACATAAAAGTCTCCAATTTCTCCAATTGTTGTTTGAAAAAACACAAAGAAGTTGCAACGAAGGAACCAAGGTAATTCTAATATTTAATTATATAGGCAACTTGGAGACCACAACAATTATGTATTTCAATTATTGTGTGTGTGTGTGTGTGTTTTGTTTTATATAAATTACTATACATGTATCTTGTTAGAATGCACCGTATAACACCGTATGAAGTTGGCCTGTGCTATAGTGTGTGAAAGCAATTATTGTTCATATTACTCGTCGCGGATATCCGGAGCTTATGACATTCACGCTTTATAGACACAAAACCGCTCAGTAATTGAAACTACGTAAAACTACATTAATGAAAATAAATAAAATCTTAAAAATGTCAGTATTTTTATGAGTAAATTTGAAAATTTGAGAATGTTTGGATGAACAGAGATGTATAGGCTACACAAGAAAAGAAAGAAGGAAACAGAGGCGGAAAGAAATAAAGATGGATAGATAGAAAGAGGGGAAGGGAGATAGAGGGAGGGAGTGACAGACAATGTAGTAAAACATTAATAGGAAAGACTCGGATAAGTTTGGATACTTTCCGTTTAGTCTTCACGATAAGATTTAATTAAAATAAAACTATTACAAACAAACTAATGTCCAATTACAAGCACCCCTTTGTAGTCTCAATATTCTTTTACATTCAAAACATCCGTACATTTGTAGAAAATAAGTTGGTTTTAGGATACTTAGAAAACCACAGTGATTAAATGCTACATCATTTAAATTTTTCAATTTATTCTCCTTTTACTCTGAAGCCATGGAAAATTTCCACTGAAGAATGAACCGGTATGTTCAGTTACATAGTAGTCTAGTCAGCTAAAATGAACTTTCAGTTGTACACTTTCATAATATTATAGTCTATTTAATTATTTGCAGTTAGTTATGAGAAGAATTCTGTTTACGTTTTACAATATTCTTGAGGACAATGCATTGAGGAGTAAGCTATCTGATGTTCTGTTTAATAACTTATTAAAATATCTGGCATAGTTTACTTTGTTAACAATACTATTTATTATTACATTCCAACGTCCCGTTTTCCTGCAGTTTTCCGATTAAATTACAATTAGATATTTATTGTCTGCAAATGTCCCCGTTTCTCATTTATTGTATCAGTAAATGGTTACCTATTTTTAGCATTAGCAATTTTAAAAACTTTTAATTAATAAATTTGTGTTAGTGGTTATAATTGCAAACAGAAATAACACTGTTGCACAACAAAATAGAAAAATTTCCGATCCGATGATGAGCTGTCAAGCTTGAAAGCGCTAATCGGAATAAAAAAGTCTATATTGGTGTGCAACATTATATTTCTGTTTGTAATTTTAACGTTTTAGAGGAGTTTATAAATAGATTTTTTGTAAAGTAACTGATTAAATAGAATATTCTTTTATTGGGGATGTTTATTGTTTGTCTTGTCAGGGTCTCCATCTTACTTCATAATTCATTTTTAGTAAAATGATCTTCAGGTCGAACGCTCATATTTACAAAGCCAGATTTAGCACTTGGGTATTACAGCTAGCTCATGAGGATTTTATTTCTTATCTCTTCAGTGTTCATTGTATTCACGATTCGAGCGGAACCGTCTTACGTCCTGATTTATTATTATAGAAATCATACACATGATTCTAAATACAACTTGAGTGCTTACGTATAGACAAATATTAATAACGCACACTACTTTGTAGCAGTGTAGAATATAGTGACATAGAACAATGCACTGATGACATCGCACTGCCATAAAGATTTCGTGAAATTCATTCCTTAAAAGTTAAAGCGTTCGTCGCGTTCAAAAATATTAGTTAAAAGTGTTACCAGTTTTAATGAAACCAAAGATCATAAATTTTATAAAGAAAGAAAGAAGATAACGTTGCATATTTTATCCTTACTGTTTGTTAACTACAATAAGAAATCTGTCAAGTGAGAAATGCTATTTAATAGGTGCCTAAAAATACAGTTATATTTTATGTTGAGGTTATTTTGTTCCGTAGCGTTAGTTACGTAATCAAACATAACACTCGTGTAATTAATATTTAACAAATATACTTTCCTCTGAAAATATGACACTTTTTATATTTTGTATATTAAAGTAGAAAATACAACAATACATTTTAAAACAAACAATTGATTTAGTATACTGTAAGGCGTGGTACATTTTTCAAAATTAATTAATTAGTTTTCTATTGAATCTAATAATAGAAATGTTTTAAGATTAAGCAGATACTTATATTTTGGAAGTTTTGAGAGCCTTACTGCCGCGAGCAGATAAAAAAGTCCATTCTTCTGTTTAATGTATGCGCTTGTTAAATTTAGGGATTCTTTCTCTGCTAGTTTGAAGACGATGACGCCATGTAAGCTCATTGGAACCTCTAAATAGACAAATTATAATACCATTTGTTTACTATCATATACTCGTACTTTAACATACTGAAACGATGGAACCCTCTTGAACAGCCGAGAGCGTCATTCCACCCGTTTCTCCTCTAGTCGGTCAGGTGTAGCCTCAGTCAAGGCCGCACTCAACTATGTTCTAGATTGTTCAGGAGAGCACTTGATTTACACATTACGCTGGCGCCGCAGTAAGGATGAAAAGTTATTCTGGAACTCTTGTGCGACATATAAAGCCACAGCAGCTGGCTTTATCAGTCAGTTTCGTTGAGCGATTTTTCTTAGTGCGGATCGGGTGGTAGTTGAAGATTAGTGGAAAGTGTTTACTGTGTTACAATTAGTGTGAAACTCTATTACTTGATGTTATCATTGCGTGTGGACAAATTTAACTTGAATTATTGTACGAGTATAATCTTGTTGAATAACTTGTTGGTTGCAAACTGTTACTTGTGATTATTTAAAGCTGGTGATTAGTGACTTCATTGGTGTCTTTATTTGTTTCCACTGTACAATACGACGATCATTGAGACTGTCGTAACAATACTTTTATTATTTAATATACAACGATTCTCAATATACACAAGATCAGAAATTTAAAGAGATTGATTCCAACTATATTTAATTTTAACACGAAACTCAATATATTTTTGACTTTTTATTTTTTATACAATAGTTGGATAACCAATTGTACTAACAGGTACTCAATATACACAATTTTTATTGTTTGAAACTACTTCTTGATTGAATAGCCGCTAACATAGTTTGTCTAACTTTACGTTGTTCTGTAAAATGTCAGTTTTATTTGAAAATGTATCCACTAAGTGTTTCTGGCATTTATAATTCCCATGTGATGACTAATACTTGTTTGTATGTTCAATACTTACTGCTCCTTGCACCTCCAACGACGCTGCCATAATAGTCTCTTCATGCCTCAATTCCGTTGACACTTCTTCTGTCGGTGACTCTTCTGTACAGATTAATATAAGAAGGTAGTCTGTAACTTTTATCTAATTGTTACACGTATTTCGAGGCTGATACAAGCTCCAAATACGTTAATATTGACTACACCAAGTTATGACTTTACACACAAATTCTGTGTTTAGCTATCAAACTCGAATCGAGAAGATACTAAGCTACAGCCTAAGCCAATCCGATTTTTTAGTTGTTTTAACTGTTCTAATAATTAACATCGGAAAACACATACATTTATAACTCAGAACTCAGAACAGGGTAATTGACATCTTTCTTGTTACAGCTTATTCATGATTAACTTTCTATTGTCAGTAAGAAACAGTAATTTTTGAAGAATGTTTAAATTGCTATTAGAAAATTTAATTAGTGGTTACTTGTTGTTTAAAGGAAATAATTATCTTTGTAAGGTAATGTTTTTGCTGAAATACTTAAAATACATTTTTGCTACAATTATGTTGACACGTAAGATGAAATTGTGAAACTTTTATTAAAATGTATAAATTTAAGAAACTGGCACGTAGTACACGATCTGGATATTGTGCAAATATTTATTAATGAAGCAATAAATTTAATTTGTGGAACCACAAATGTGTACCACATGTCACTGACTGTGTGTAACAAGCTACAAGAATTGTTTGTTTCACGGCACGCTATACTGTATATTTTATGCTAAACAGTATTAAATTTTCATGAACGATATAACTTATAACATTATTTGCTTTGGCGGCTTAGAAATCTGTGAACAATGAGTTTTATTGTGTTTACTGGCTTATCATGTATGTTAAACAATACAATATATATAAAAATAAATTATTTATTTAAATATATTTATGTTTTTCGTACACTAATAAACACAAATATGAGGAGGCGATAGCTGATGATGTTTGTACAATTCCAGTTGTGCAAACGACTAAAACGGGATTTTATAGGTATTTTAAGTAAAGAGTACCACACGTAACGCTCGGGTAATTCGTCATTGCTTTTTAAAATTTTAGTCAAAAAGACGTGTTAATGGCCACCGTATTCGCAAAATACTTCTCATAGCGCTTTCATGTCCGAAGAACGAAACGCTACAGAAAAAAAGGAAGGACAAAGATTCGCTATTGTTGAAGGCGTAAAACGTAAATTTCTGATCAAGTTCGATGCTACACTAAGAATATATTCACTGAAATGTTTTAAATATTGGGAAAACATCGGTATAATTGTGTTACTTTGAAGCGTACAATATAAATATACATGATAAAATAAAGAATTCTTCAAATAAAAAATTGCGTGAATACGTTGATCAAACATTGTGTTTTGATTCGTGTATTGCATGTAATGTTACCCACTCTGCAGAGATGACATTTTCTGTTCCAAACTGACAGATTAATACTTCGTATGTTACGTGTGTTAGGAAGATGAGAAAACCACCCATCTCAAGGAAATTTAATTTCTGTCTCCATTAAATTTTAGTAATTTCCAGTTCTTCATAAAAGATTTAAGTGAAAGCTTCTTCTTGTATATCCTTAATAGAGTGTATGGTTAATACGAAATAGGCTACATTATTTTATCAGTTTGCTGCCCAGTTATGGTAATACGATTAGGACTAAGCGTAGACCGCACCTAACGTTCGCAGGTGAGCAGGCCAGGTAGCGTCAGGGCTGAGTAGGCCTAGAACCTGGCAGGACGTAGTAAAAATAAACCACTCCAAGAGTAAATAGCCACGACGCGCCGTTTTGGAAGCGAGTGCACATCTTAAGCCCCTTACTGAATGTTTTATATACGTTACATTAGAAACGTTACTACTTGTTTACTGATTTGCGGTTCACAGTAATGTGTTCTTGAATGGAAGACTACATTCACGACTACTGCAATGTAGGGAAGACTACTACAAAGTTAACTGTCCTGTAACAGTATGACCGACACTAGAAAACCTGGTTCAACACAATTAATGGCGAGTATGTGCACTGATTCGGACTGTAATGTGAGTACTAAAGCACACAAAAACACGCAATCACTTTAAAAAACGTATTCGAGCTATTAGAAATAATTAACACTGAGAACAGTTTATACACTAAATAATTTTGCGTCAATAAATTTTACATAAACGTTCTAAGAAATGTGTTTTTCTATATTCATATGTACTATTATAATATATATTATATATTAAGTTCTGTGTTTGAACATTTTGCAAAGACCACAAAGATATAATACTGAATGTTAAAACTAAATTTTCTGGACACAATAAACCGAAACGTTTTCATCTAAATTTTATTTGAAATACTCGTATAACTAATCGACAGCATACATCAAAGCGCCTCCGAACAAAATTTAAGGTTATTTAACGCCGCCTAAATGGCGAATTGTTACTTAAAAGGCCAAAATCTCCCAGTAAATAAACTAACAATTTTATATCCTGCTAACGTTAATTGACTTCATTAAACTGGTTATCTCCCGTTAAAGCTGTAATGAGTGATTTAACTGCCTTTCAATACTTAAAGGGTACCGGTGAAGAGTGCCGGTGAGGGTGTCGATAAAGGTGGGATAACGGTATTATCTCAACCTGAGTAATAATCTGGAACAATTTGTTATCCTGGACAAAATCCCAATTTCTGATATACAACCCGAACCGACGCTAAAACCGCTAAAATTCTGAAAGTGTATAAGTTGCAGGTCATAGATGCATTTGTTCGCAGGAACACATCTAATTCGCGTGTTTCCTGCAAATGGCTGAATTCGTCTTCTTCTATTCTGCAGAATATTCTTGCAACCTCTGCCGCAGTGTTGAGGGAAGGAAAAAATGTCGATACGGAAACAAAAAGTATATATATGAAATATGTGTCCGTCTTATTTCGCCTCATATAAAATAAATCTGACAAATTTTATCAGATCTTATAACTAACATTATTTAAACACTCGATGCCTATCAGTATTTCTCTTAGCCTCTGCGTTTTGAGGCGCATATACCAACTACTATCACTTTTGTTAAAAGGTGGATAGAATTTCTTACGTTTGTTTCTTCTAAATTTATCTTTATAAAATATAATTTTATGATTAATATTTCTGTTTTAATCAAAATGCTGACTCTTGTTAATTACTGTGTATGCTCAAGCTCAATGTAAATGTTAATACTTTTACAAAATATATTTTGTATCTAAAAAGGATAGAGCTACTTTTCACCTAACTAATTGTTGATACGATAATACATTTTTTATTAGTCTCCGTCCCGGAGAGAATTGTACATTTCTTTTCTAGTTAAAGACAGTATTTACTTGTTATGGTGTATTTGATGTGTACTATAAAGTCCAATGCGTAGGTTATAAAAGAATAAGCCAACTGCAAGACAAGAACGATTGACTGGATGCTACGATCTGAATAGCAAACGTTTAAAGGTGTAATTTTGCCCTCGTAAATTTTTATTTTGTTTTAATTTTGCTACTTTTATATCTTCCGGGAATATTTAAACTTGTTTTGACGCAGTAAATAAGACTTTCAGAAATTCTTGTGCGACTTCAGATGTAGAAACTACTTATGAAACTGAGCTAGTAAAGCTTGAACCACTAAGACGTACACTAATGCTAAATGGTAAATTACTAATATTTACTATGTCTTAATTTTTAATACAAATTTGCAATGTTGTCTTATGTTTTATAAATACAGAAATTATAAATAATACTTTTGCCAATATATCTGTACTTGAACAAGAAAATAACTATGCCAACAAAATATAATTAACTCTTCAAATTTACTATCTAGTATTCAGCACATACATTTGCGCTATTTATCCCACAGACGGCAGTTATGCGATACAGAATCGGAGGCAAAATTGAAATCCGGAATGAGATTTTAAACAGTATAAAACATTATAAATTTCTTTTAATAAACGCAATTAATTAGGGCACGAATATCAGCTATGTCATATGGTTATGAAACCGGTCTCATTTTTAAACGCATTATTCATTACAATACACTGTTAATGGTCAAATATTTTATTAAATTTTACTTCCTGCAATTATATGTACCAGATTGTAAGACTAAATATAGGCTAAAGTGTTTTTTCTACGTTACAAATTAACTTTATGTTATAATTCATTGTTAATGCTTATGTTAGTATGTGTATGCCTGTATGCTTTTCACTCCCTCACATCCGTTTGCTTGTCTTTCTTTGTCTTTATATATCTGTCTCTGTCTGTCTCTCTCTCCTTCTCTCTCTCTCTCTCCTTCTCTCTCTCTCTCTCTCTCCCTCTCTCGCTTGCTCGCTTTCGCTGTCTCGTTCTTTCATAGTTCCATGCACTTTGCAACTGTGGTAAAAATGCGTTCATAGTGCGCATATTACTTTGCTTCTCCAGTTTAAAGCCACATGCATAAAACAATAGTTTCAATCTGCTTTTGTTTTGTATTACAATGCATACTGAGATTTGCATTCTGGAAATTGAAATCCCTGCTTAAACTTTCGTTCCCTTTGTGTCCTTCTCTCCCTTTTACACTCTCTCTTCTCGTTAACTTTCCTTTTTCTCTTTCTCAGTATTCAAACCAGCGTTCAACCACCCTTACTCCAGTAAAAAAAAAAACAAAGTGAAAAATGAAGAACTAGATGCGCAGGACATTGTGTAGGTATAATATCATTACTTACTGTAGTGTGTTTATTCTGTATAATGTTTATTCTGAAATAAAATTGTATACAAATTTAAGTTTATTTACATACACGCATTCACAAACCTATGCTTGCGATGTTACAATGTGAACTAAAAATCATTACAGAACGAAGAACGCAGTTTTATGTTTTGAGTTGTTTTATGTTTAACAGCGTTTAGCTCTTAAATTTAACAAACTACTGAACAATGTTTTCGTGTAGATTATTTTGTCTCACCTAGTCGAGAAATCTCTTTGATAATAAGACAAAAATTAGTAATCACTTTAGTTTATGTAACGTGTTTTGTTATATAATATTGTAAATTATGGTTGTCAACAAGATTTTATTTGTTAGTTAAGTTATCAGCTTTATCTTATTTCCTTTCAAATTATTTCTTTTCTCTTAAATTTCTAATTATATATCCAGCCTGTTTTATTTAAGCAGATTATAAAAGACGTAGTAAGCAGAAAGGTTTTACAAAAGTTTTAAAGTTCTATTTTTCAGTAGTACTGTACTTTAAAAACACGCTTTGTCACTTGGAGATGAAAAATTACTATTTCTAAACGATAGAAACAAAGTTCTTGATATTAAAAATTAATTTGAATACTGTTTACAGTTCCAATTGTTGCAGGTTTGTTTTTGTCATCATAAATCAAATGGTTTGGAAAACCCGTGAATTACCTTAATGATGTTGTTTTGGTCGAAATCTCAGCACAGGAGAAACAATAGACACTACGAGCGTCAGCTGTTTGCAATTATTGCCAGTCCAGGCAAATTACAAGCTTGTGGTCACACTGATTGAATTGACAGTTGACTGAATAACAAGCAGAAGTTTAAATTGGGCAATTCACAGTTGAACGATAGAAATTTATTGACTTGTAACTTGTAAAAGACAATCAGTTTTGTTATGTTAATTTAAATTTTATTCTATGTAGGTTCAGAATTTTTCAATTAATTGCATTTATTTAAAATAATCATTTCCCAGAAAGTTAAAGAGCCTCTAATTATTGCTTCTAATTAAAATGTTATTGTTTGTGTTAACGGTCAGCAAGTACAATGTACAATGTACCATAAAACCCGTTATGTTTCATTAAGCAAACCAAGTACTTTATTGACGGGTTTAAATAAGTTAAAAATATAAGATTATACTTTACATTATTTTTAATAAGAAGGCTTAATTAGCTGAATTTAAAGGTAATTATATATACTATATTGTTTAATAAGGGAACTATTGCGTGGGGAAACACGTGTGTACGACTAATTCTAAAAAGTTACTATTTATGTTTTATGGAAAATTCACTGTTTGCTAGCCGACATTTACCAGTTATACAACGCAATCAGCTGACTATTATTTTCATTGTATATAATACTGTATTACTATTTAACATTTGTGACCGAAATACTTAAATATTGTGTAGAAGATAATATTCTTACGACGGTCTAACTTCTCGTCGTATGGTACAGTGGAAAACAAAATACAAGACACCAATTAAGTCACTAATCACTAGTTTTAATTATCACAATTATACAGTTTGTAATCAACAAGATAGTCTTTTACAACGAATCAAATAAAAATTGTTCACGCGCAATCAAAATGTCCACTGAATAGAGTACCGTACAATTATAAAACACATAATATTTCGCTTCGACAAACACTCGATTAGCGCTAGCGAAAATCACTCACGTAACTGAACTGACAAGCCGACTGCTATGGCTTTATATAGGCCGCGCAGAGGTCCAGTACAGCTTTCCCTCCTTACTCCACGCTACGTAATGCTTATCTCAAGTGTTCTTGAATACACTAGAAACCACTTGAGAGCAGCCTCCCCTGCCGCAATGGACGGGGGGGGGAAGAGTGGAGAATGTTCTGGTTTGTTCGGTAGGCTTCTCGTAACACTTCCCATTCTTAAGCCTGTTCGTCCCGAACTGGCAAATCGTCTCTGATGTAATACTTGGCCAGGCGATCTATGTGGACGACCTTACGAATGATAATTCTCCCGTTCTTCGAAGTCAGTCTCGTGTGATCCAAACATAAAGCTCCCAGGAATACGAGTCTTCCGCTCAACCGCTAGTTTTGTTGACTTCACTCCCGTTGCGTCATGTACTGATGACCTAAACACCACTGGCTGATCCTCCAAGTCCGTTTGGTTTTCGTCTGCCGTAACTTCATCATCTGCAAATTTTCCCCGGCCGCTTCTATTAACTCAGGAACAAACTCAGGAACAAAAACAAACATTTGTCTTTTTCTCTTAACACCCATAGTTGGCTTTCCAGTCACTTCTTTTGCCGTTTCACGTATTTGTACTTCCTCTGCTAGTTCTTCCTCTATTTCCGCTTGCAGTAGGGACGGTTCTTCTTGACCAGAACTGTTATCTTTTTCTTCGGCCAATGCCACTAGGTTAATCGAATGGTTGGTAGACCTTGTCATTTTAGCCATTCAAAGCTTTATCTTCTCTTGGGCAACCCTCAGGACATTCTCTCTTAAGTCCACAATGAATCCGTAGGTATTCACAATGTCCGTGCCAAGAATCACTTCATCGACAATGTCTACAACGAGCATTTGGTGGCTAAACTCGAGGAGACCCAGGCGTACACGTACGTCTATCTTTCCTAGTACCTTGACGGGGCTTCCAGTCACAATCTGTATTGTACAAGAGCTAATTTGAGGCCGTCGGTTGCTGATTAAGTCAGGGCGCACAATAGACACTGTAGCGCCCGTGTCAACTGTAAATGATGTGTCCGCAAATCCATTAACGATCAGGTTTCCACTAGTATTATGTAGCGTGTTCTGGGCTTTACTTCTCTAATTAGTGCGATGACTCCTTTCTCTAGGTATTTCATTATTTCAACAGTCTACCTGTAGATGACCTCGTTTCCCACAGTTATAACACTTCGGTCTTCTGTCTTTATCCTTTGGTTCGAAAGACCGTTGTGGCACTGCTGACTTCTTAAACTGCGTTCTTGAATCGTCTCATTATGCCGGCCGCTATGACCGATACTGTGGTATTGGATCCGTTCGGCTACAACGTGATGGCATGCTTTGATTAATGTAGATCTCCGACTTGGTAGCTTCAAAACGGAGAGCATGAACAAGAACGTCTGATTTATTATCATGTCGTGCCATCCTTAACACTTGTTGTAATTGACTATCTCTGATACCGTCAATAAACATAATGAGAGAAATCCACTTCCGGAAATCCTCAGATTTTTTGGGATAAACTCTTGAAGGCTCTCCCCTGAACGCTGTCGCCTACACTTCGCACAAATGCTGGACACCGCACCGTAATCCCAGAGCTTTTGTTAATTCGGCATAGATGTTCTGACTGTCAGATGGCACTTTCTGTATTAGCTCTGCGGGAGGCCCTTTTAAAGCAAGAAATAATGAAAGTCCTTTCTCTTCTTCCGTCCATTTATTTAAGCGAGCAGCAGCTTCAAATTGGCGAATATAAGTTGCCCAATGAGTACTTCCATCAAACGTTGGGTCCTTTGCGTACACTGGCCCTATTACAGTTTGATTTCTCTGATATTTTAAATCTTCATCAGCATTTATTGATGGTCTTTCTTTATCAACTATTTCTTTTACTAAATGTATGACTTCCTTTTTAATTTGTTTTATTAAATTTGTAATAGAATCCTCTAAGCCTGACATACTTGTTTTCATAGTTGACACAGATGTTTCCATTTCAGATGTTCTGTCAACTTGTTTGTTTAGCTTACCTCGTAAAATGACGAATTTTGCAGCAGTATCCTCTTGTACGAACGCCTTAACGTAGTCTCATTGACGACTAAATTCTTCTTTTTGCCGTTTCTCTGGTTTTTCATTTCATGCTTACGTTTTTCATCATGTCGTCTTATTGCTTCTTTGCTTCCCGTCGGTGCCTTTTCTCTGCTTCTCGTTAATATGATCAGATGGAGAAAAAACCTATAAAGGAGAGACGAAAAATATTTTTATGTAAAATTTCGAATAATCTCACAAGTTATGTAAGGCGTAAAGAAGAGTCGGGTAAAAGAATAAATAATAACATGTTCAAACATAACGAAATACTTAGGCTGAGAATATAAACCATGCTAGAGAGAACCATATACACAAAATATATGAATTAATACTTATTGTGTGGAAAGAAAATCGGTTCGCGCGTCTTTAGTTAGGTAAGGCAATTTAAATTTGACTAACATGTAAGTGAAGTGGTAAAGTTAACTGACAATAAAAATTCACCTTTTTTAATAGTATGTTTAACTTAAGTTGATGTGTTTCATATAAACGTTCTACAATATATTGAACTTTTATTAAATTGCTAGAAATAATATACATATAATTGATAAAAGTATTTTGTGTTTTTTTCACACATATATTATTATATCTGTTAATTATAAAGTTTTGTAGATTACTGGAAATTAGCTTAGAGCGTACCAGGTCAATATTAGCATAGAATTAGTATTCCTGAGAGTTACTCTTAGATATTGAGTCTGGAGTGGTTTGCATGAAAACAGCTGTCGCCAACAGTGTGTAACATTGCAGCATGTAAATAAAAAGCGGCTTTTACTGAGAATCCTAAATAAGGTAGCATCTATTTAAAATATGTATGGACTAGGTAAACGTAAATTAAATTTTGTTAACAACAATTTACTCTTAATATATTTAATGAGAAAGGTATTCCAGAATATTTACCGTTAATGCAACGATTTAAGCAAACCTCTGCAGTAAAGTATGTTGTATGATAAAATTACAACATATTTTTTAAGTTGGACACCAAGGCATTCATTTAAATAAAAATGCTTAGGCTATGAAATTGTTATCCGTCTCAGGCTTAAAATAACAAAATAGCAGTATTCTATTGCTAATGAAGATAGAGAGTCTGGAATACAAAAGTCGCATAAAACATACGCAACTAATTTCGATACATAATTAAATCGAGACGGCTATATTGGCAGGATTCTCGTCATCCAGTGCAATCAGTGCAATAGAACAGAATTTAGATCTGAACTAAAATGACAGTGCAGAGAGAATAAATTTACAAATTGTTTCATCCAGAAGTCAACTTTTTGAGGTTGCACGCATTATATAGGTGACGTTTGTATATGTATACTGCACTTGTGTATACGCGCGCGCATGTATCTTCTTCTACATACATACACGTTCTTGCACCAGGTGTCTTCTTCCTAAGTATGCTAAGAATATTAGACGTTAATGATGGCTCGATGCCTGTTTCAATTGTTAAATTTTTTGCCTAGGTTCTCCTTGAATCGATTTTTAAAAATCTTTTCGTTTTAGTGATAGTTTGTTTTCGTCGTTGCTGTCTAAGTAATAATTTGGTTTCTTTGTTTGCTTACATAAATGTCTCCGTGACATTCACTAAGACTCTTTGTAGATTTTACTCACAATCACATTTCTAATTTGTGTTTTTCTCTTACACCTTTTCGTTTTCTGATGAATTAAAACAACTCTACCTTCCAAATCTTCTGTCTTTCACTTATTAACTGTGCTCTGTTTATGAAGATCTTACCTTCACTAACCCCTTAGAAACAACAAAACCTTTGTAAATTTAACTTTTGTCTTTCACATTTTTTAGTGTTTGAGATGTTACTTACCATTATTCAACGTAACGGATGAAGTCTTCCGTTAAATCATATCATAAAGAGTTACCTCTTTTTGTGTGAATTTGATTACTAATATTTGTAACTTTATTAGTTTCAATATAAAAAAGCAGCACTTTGGTATCATTTTCTTAGGTGATATGGTAGTTTGAAGTTACTGCAGGTATAATTCTACAAACTATACATCCGTTTTTAAAAACCCGTTTCACTTTCACCTATTAAAATATTCTTTTTATGATGCGTGTGATAGATAATAAAAATTAATTTGACCATTTTTTGTACAAAGTATAGCAAATTTTTAATTCTTGATTTCAAGATAAAGTTGCATGTTTTACCTCTCAAGATAAATTAGAATCTTAATTTCTAGCAATTATCTTCACATTCTAATTTGATTTTAATTATTATCTCCTAGTGCTAATCGTATAAAATAATAAAATGAAAAATGAAGTAGATTATATAAAATTGTTTAATAATTAGGGAAAAGAATAGTTATGTTAATGATAATGATAGTAAATTATTTTATGGTGAAAATAAAATTAAGGTAAATGCGGTGTTTAAATATCTATTGTATTCATTTCCTGAAATTCACTCTACATTGATTTGTTGTAAGCTCTCCACCCAGTATTACAATTCACAGTTTTTCTTTGATTTTTGTTTCTTATTTATTTATTGTGTGTTTCTGAGAAGATTAAAAAACAAATTTCAATATAAAGGAGTGTAACAAGAAAACTTCCTTGGAATACTTTTACAAGGAAATCAAAATCAGAAAGAAGGTTCAATTGTTTAAGTAGAGCAGGTGTGCAACAGGGTAAACACACCACTGTTGTTCCAAAATAATTGTTGCCTCACTTTTACACTTTACAGAAATTTTTTACTTTTACAACTGTGACAATTACATTAATTTGTTATCTGAGCACGATAGTAACATTGTTACTTATTATTTGATATTTTCTTATCATTTTATGTTAGGAATAACAAAATGCATACTATTGCTCTCACAATTAAAAATATTAACAATTACATGGATGTAGTTCTTATCTCACGACCTTTCTAAATATCATAGGCCACAAGTTTCATTTTTACTAACAATTTGCAAATTAAATAAATTTATAAATTATACTAATTAATAATTCATCGGATTATTTGATTACAATAATTATATCATATTGATAAACTAAATTAACCGCATTTAACTGCGTTGTGATTTTTACATTATATTACAACTAAATCGTGTAATTAATAATTAATTAATTACATTACATTATTTCTAATTAATTTATATTTTCCTACATTTATCGTTTTCCTGGTTTTTATATTTCCATAAAAATAGCGCCCAGACACAAGTACAAATTTGTGCGCACACAAATATACACAAGTAATGACGTTCTTGCACATTTTTTTGTAAATACTTAAGTTGTAATTAGAAATGTATGGATAATGTACAACAGTCTTAGGGTTACTATATGGATAATGTATGGTTACTATAGAGTACCTACACCTGCACCTCCAACATCAATTTATTTTTAAATTTTATTGCTGAAATAAATCAAGCGTACATGTTTGACTACTCATCTACAGTACATATACTTTTTTTTGAATACGTAGTACATATCGGTTTTGATTGCATATAGATCACTATACATTTAATTATGATCACACTGAGTTCTATTTTGAAGTTGAGTACATTGGAATAATAAATTAAAACTCAGGTAGGATAAAGTAAGCTCGCAAGTTAGGTAAATAAACGACATGATAAAGAGTATCTTAAAAGGCCTAAAAGCTTAATCACTATTTGCCTGGGTCGTGAGGCTATGTAGGTGCCTCACATTCTTTAATACATATTCGGAATAAATATTAAAATCTTAAATAATGCTAGCTTTTATTTTTAGCGTGACGTAGAAGTGATTACATCAGTATATCTTGTCATTTTGTTATTTTATTCGTATAAATTGAGCTTATAATTACTTGCTTAAAGTGAAACAGTTATTAGGAGACAAGTTGTTTTCAACTCGTACAACTTCGTATTAAATCCTTTGTTTATTGACGTTAATTTCCTTCCATCGTTCTTAACACTTTGAGATTTGCGTATTTTCTATCTTTAGCACTTTGCCTTTGTTTTCTCTGCTAATCGCTCCTGGAAGATACTCAGTATTATTACCAATTAATAATTACATTTTCAACCTGCTGTATCTTTACTTTGTTACTGAATTGAAAGATTTTAATTTATATTATTATTTGTTTAAACAAACAATTATTCTAACGACTCTTTACACTTACGTGAAAAATAATTGTTACACTGTATGTAGCTACATGTTCTTTAAAAATAGGCAATGATGGGTATCGACACAATGTTTTGGCACCAAAGCAACGTTTTTATTGCTGAAATCTCCAACCGTTTTCAGCTACGTACAAATAGACAAACAAAATAACACAAATGTGCATTAACAAAAATAAATAGGCCTACATTGCTAACCTTAAATAAAGTTGTTACTCTTTGTCCCATCGACTACACTGACCTTCCTTCGCCTTTATCATGAAGGTGTTGTCCACAGAGTGTTTCCCTCATCCGACAGAACATAGTGAAAGTCGTGAAAGTCTGAGGTACCAGGTAGACGCTGTGAGATGTGTGGTGTCACTGACCGTACATTTGCATTCATATCTTTCTATGGGCATTTCTTGTGCACGGCTTTTAAATATTCCTCAGCAGTGCAGTTCGTTGTTATCCCATAAACGACAAAATTGAGCCAGTTTGTAACGTTCATTACAAGTTTATGTGCTGAACACTGGTTTTTACAGTTTTGGTACAAGGATCTGAAACGTCACAAATCCACCGACTAACTCATAGTCTTGAGTGATGCTTCTATGACCGGGTCTTACTACCTGTACAAAATTCCTAGTGGACTTCAAATATTGCCAGCCGTTCCAAACATAGCGCCGTCTCTTTCTAAATACCTGTTATTAATAAACACTTGGGTGGTAGACATATTCGTGCACCCTGGATTGTGGATAATCTGCTTACTAGAACTGCTGCAACCTCTCTGACACGAAACACGCCAGTCTGCACGAATCTTGTCGTCCTCCTTGTTTCGGTTGTCCTCTGCGACAGCTGTCACATGTCTACTACTTCAGGGTTCGCCGTCAGCAAATGATTTCATTACTTACAACTTTTCACCGATCTCTACACGTTACGTTCACTACTTTTTGTCTAACCATGTACATTTTTTAACCTTATGTGCTGTCGAAGACAGAAATATTTTGTTACGAACTCGATGACCACTTTTGTTTGTCCATTACCTGTCGTCGATTGCTTAATAAGTTCCACTAAGTATAAAGACAATATAAAATTATGGTCTAAATACGTTGATGATGTATTAGTAATTTGGGAAGGAAGCATAGAAGAAGTGCATGAGTTTATAAATGAGGTAAATAATAAGGATAAAAACTTACAATTTAAAGAAGAGATAGGAGGTAAGAAAATAAATTACTTAGATTTAAACATAGAAATTAAAGATAATGAGAAACTACAGTTTGGGATATTTAGGAAAGAGTCGTATTCTGATATAATTATACCAAGAGAGCCTTACCACCCGTATAGATATAAAATGACGGAAATCAATTCATTTTGTTACAGAGCTCAGAAGTGTTTAAAAGAGACCGAATCAAAAGATAGGGAGTTAAAAACGATAAAGGGAATTGTAAGGAATAATAATTATAACACCAACATAGTGGATAAAGTTATGAAAAGGGTTAACATACAAAAAGCTAAAATAGAACCAAAACAAAAGAATTATGCAGGGTCATTGAAATACATAGGTTCACATACTAGAAAAATTATAAAATGTTTTAATTAATACGGAGTAGATATAGCTATTAAAAAATGTGAAACGGTATTTGATAAGATAAGGAATAAGAATATAGAAAAAATTCCAGTATTACAGAAAAGCGGTATTTAAAAATTAAAATGTAAAGACTGCGACAAAGTGTACCTAGGTGAGACAGGACGAAAATTCGTATGCAGGTTGTCTGACCACAAACGTGGAGAAGGTAATAGAACAACCAATTTGTTATATGCAAGACATTTCATAGAAGACAACCATAAGTTTGTTAATCCTTTGGAAGAATACGAAATTGTAAAAGTAGTAAATAACACAGTTGAAAGGAAGCTTAGAGAGGAGTTAGAAATATTGAAAGAAAGAGAAAAAGGGTTAGACAATTTAATTAATATTAAAATTAAATTTGATAATGAAGAAATATTTTATAACATAATTAAGAAGTAAATGATAGAGGACAGATAGATAAGATTAAGAATTATATTGCATAGTACTAATTGGATGTTTTAAAATAAGGGTGTGTGACTGACCCACGTGTGTGGAGAGGAAGAGGGTAAGTTTAAAAGGATGCACACACACACACACACACACACACACACACACAACACTGAAACACAAGGAATTTGCTAGAAAAATATGTAACTGTACAGATGGTGGGACAGGGTTTAGGGGGTGGGGAAGGGACATTTATATTATAGCTTGTTGTGTGTGAGCAGGGTGGGGTGAGAGGGGTGAAGGGTTTGTTTTCACATAATGTCTGTCTATTTCGATCTGACGATGAGCTGTGAAGCTTGAAAGCGCTAATCGGGATAATTTTTATATAGTGGTGTTCAACAGTGCATTCTGCTTGCGCTTTTGTTTGGTTTTCGTATACAGCGCTTCTAAACAGTTTACGTTAGCCATACAGTAAAAGCTACTGTCATTATTTCTCTAATAAGTTTAAGTTTGGATTAACTATTTTGCATGTAATAACAAATAAACACTACTGTTTCGTGTCTATATATACGTACTCGGCATACAGAATCACATAACAAGGATAGAAGATTTTAATTATTGCCTAATACACACTCCCAAGCATCATCTATATAATACCTCAATTCTTAAGAATATTGTACGGGGCAAGCAGGAGACGCTGTGAAAACGCTGTGTAAGACATCTTAACAACTAATTTGTTTTATTGAAATTTCATTGAGAAACTGAGACAATACTTTTCGCTTCTGATTATACTTAACTATACTTACTAGGTTCAACCAGTGGCGGCTGGTGTTATGGTTGCAGTGTTGCACAACCACCAAAATAGAATAACTAAACTGTAAAATAATATACGAAAACATTAAGCAGTTTAAAGTGTCATAAATTTCAACGGAAAGCGTATTAGATTCTATGCGGTAATGTTCCCGTGCAATTCAAATTCGGTGGTTGTAGGCCGCTTGCAACTTGAACAGTATATGGCAGAGCTTACAACACAAACATATGGGCGAACGTGCGTTACCCTTCACAGTTGCCGTATGTTTCCAATGTTAGACAAGCTTCTGCAACGCTCCAGTAATAGCGTTGTAGCTCATCGTAGCTCATCCTTATGAAGTCAGCAAGCACAGCCTTCTTGATTTGTAAGGTGTCAGGTTAAATGTTTACATTAGTTCAAGATAAACGTTACCCATTGTTTGAATTTATAAAATTATAGTAATAATTTGGTATAACTGCGATTGTGATAATAAAGTGTCAATTGACTTTTTAGTAATTAAACTGTCTGTTAAGTATTATTTTTTCTTTGTTTAATGCTGCTGTGTGCTTTTGTGTATGTGCTTTTTGGAGTTAGTGATTGTGCGTGCTTTTAAACAACGTGTTTTTTTTTTAGTTTAAAATGAACAGCGTTAAGATCCAATGGCTAGGACGCCAAATGTCTCCCTTAACAATAAATCAAACTGTAAAATCAGGCGGTCGACAATTTAATCGATCATTAAAGTAGAATATTATGAAAATACTAACTGGTTATGTGGTTGTGACCAAAGAAATTCTTTATTTTGTTCTCCATGTTTATTGTTTGGAGGGAACCCCTGGACGAAATTCGGAATGAAAGATATAGATATAGATATTTCATCTAGCTGAAAAAAATAAGAAATCATCAAGCGTTAAGTGTACATATAAAGAATGCTTTTCAGTTTTCTCTTTTTGGTACGTATAGCACAGCAGCTGGACAGTGAATATAGACAAAAATTGTTTTACACAACAAAAGAGTACTCAATAATCGGTACGTCTTAAATATAATAATAAACTTTATTCGTTTCTGTGGAGCATTTGAATTAGCTTTGCGGGGTCATAATGAGACTGAATCTTCATCAGATCCTGGTGTATTTCGAGGCTTATTTGGTTTCAGTTCTGAGCTTGACACAGCAATGAAAAATCATTTGGAGGAAGCAACTGGATTTAAGGGCACCTCAAAAACCATTCAAAGTGATTTTTTAAATGTAATCTTAGAAGTATGCCACGAAGAAATAACGAGTAAGATACAAGAAGCGGATTATTTGGATGTAATTGCTGATGAGACCACTGATGTTGCTAATTATTTTTCAAATGGTCATAGTGTATCGTTGAAAGATAAAAAGGTAAACAGATTGAAAGATTTTGGGTTTCATTGTTTCTCCTAAATATGATTCTCAGTCGCTTGCATCATGCTTGTTAGATGAACTGTCTCGACACAACTCACTTGGAATTTCCCATAAATTAACTACTGAAACAACTGAAAAACAGTGACTTTCTATATTTTTCCATACGACAGCACTATTTATGATGGACATATGTAGTAGGTCTGCCACCTGTTTAATGTGTTCTTTTACCCCTCCCCCACTCAACCACCGATTACTGCAACCACCAAAATTTGGAACCACCAGCCGCCACTGGGTTCAACACACAAATATAATTGTTACCTTTAATGCAATAAAAGTAAATATACTTACTAGGTTCAAAACACAAATATTGTTACCTTTAATGCAATAAAAGTAAATGACTTAACCTCAAAGTGTTGCTTTTTAAATTACATGAACGTAATAAGGATCTAACAACTTCGACAATAAAGACACTAGCCAATATGTATATATAAAGGTTTCAAATACACAGTAACACTGAAAATGAAAGAATAAAGTTAATTAAATTTTTCTTATAGCTAGTTCTAAGTAGTGAACGTGGTCGTACATGAGACACGGGCAGCTCACATTCATAGTAATTACAGAGAATTTTATAGTTGTTCCAGTAACGGATATTGTAGAAGACTAAACGATCTCTGCTTTTGTTCAGACTATCATTAGGTTGTTTGTATTTTGCCCTGTTTCGCTCACTATTGAGGTCGGTGCAATAACCATAATACGTAGTCACATGGGTAAAGATAGCGATATAAGCTCTATAATCAACTTAATTAAGAATTTACTCCACATGCTCCGTGGTTACAGTATTAATGATACGTGAAATGTACATGCATGATATTACTTTTTTCGTCTTCAGTGGTTTCATGAAATACGGTTACTATTACATAATTTAATGAAGAAATTTGTGTTAGTGGTTGAAATCACAATCAGAATGATCACAGTTGCACACCACTGTGAAAAAATATGTAACTCTACAGATGGTGTGACAGGGTTTAGGGGGTGGGGAAGGGTCATTCATATTATAGCTTGTTGTGTGTGAGCATGGTGGGGGAGAGGGGTGAAGGGGTTGTTTCCACTTATTTTGTGTCTATTCCAATCTGACGATGGGCTGTGAAGCTTGAAAGCGCTAATTGGGATAATTTTTACATAGTGGTGTGCAACTGTGATCATTCTGATTATTACATAATTCAATAGTTATAACTACACAAACCCTTGAGAATCCTAAATTCTGTGTGATTTGAAAACAGCTCAGCTCATTAAGTTGTCTCTAGAGCGTGCGCGAGGTGTGAGCACTAGTTTAAGCAGTACACGTGCATGAATTGTATATGTTTACATGGATTCTTCTCCACCCTCATTTATTCGGCTTAAAAAAATTAGCTTACAGTAAATTTTAGCACACTACAACTCTATGAAATTTTGTTATTCTTAAATATTTTACACTGACAGTTTTTATCCAAAATTCATCGTTATTGAAGACAGTTTTTTCTTTACATAACGTGTCCATAGGCTTCACTTTTGTGTACTTTATAGTCTGTGAATAGGCTTCTTCTGATAGTTCCTATCCGTTTCGGATATTGGATATCATACAGACTATTTTAAACGAATCATGTCGTCCACCCTGTTTCGGTTTTCCTCTCGACAGCTGGAACATGTCTACTACTTCAAGGTTCGCCGTTAGCAATGATTTCATTATTTAAAACTTTTCACCCATCTCTACACGTTACGTTGTAGAAAATCTCAAACTTATTTCAAAATTAACAAAGTTTTTAAACATTAATTAGTTTAACTCAAAACGTATCCAATGAAGAAAATCAATTACTTCAAAGTAATGTATGTATTCCAAAACAAGCATAGGTTTTCGAAGTCAAACTAAAGAGTAATTATTATGAAACGGTCGTACAGACTGGGAAACGTGTCATTATGAGGTGATATTGTAAGAGACGCCCCGTCATCATCCTAACACGTTGTATACTATTTTATGTCTCTTTTTTTATTGATTGCAAGACATCATTTAATAATTTAATTCATAATTGATTTAAAAGTAATGGACTGATCAAGTTGTCTTCTCTAATTGCTTCATCGATCAGTAGTTCCTCTTTAATTCAACTATATTTAATTTTACTTGTATATAATTGTTTGTATATGTGTCCTCTATTCTTAAAAGTAACCCACTGTGCACCCTCGTTCTTCAGTATTCCCTTTACATGTTTCATTTTAAAATAAAACTCCTTTCTGAGATGAATGAACAAAAAGCTCAGGCTTCTTAAATTTCAATACTTTTTACAAATTTTGCATCAATAGATGACATTCATGAGTTATTACATTACAGTCGGTTATTTGAATTAGTTCTAAGCCCTTGCTACTGTTCTCGAGAGGACACCATTTGCTCAAGGTTCTCTCATGGAAGTTTGGCTTTAACATTTAACTAAATCTAAAATAACAACGTTTGCAGTTCCGAATTCTCTAGTCGTTAAACGGTCAAGGCCCCAAACGCACTGCTACCTTGTGCAGCATCGCTCCTCCACTAACAAATAATCGTATAAAACTGTTAATTATATAACTGTTAATTATAGATATACTATAATCTACTGATCGCAAGGCAATGGGTAACAAAGATGTAAGAAAAAATTTGAAAGGATAACGACATTATTTATTTCGAAACACTTCAACATCAGTTTTATTTTATAAAAATATTTAATTATTTCTGTTATTTGTTCTTAAGTGTCTGAATTCTTAAATTTTATTATACTGTATATATATATATATATATATATACAGTAAACTTTACTCCTTTCAAAAATGTTAATAATATTTTTATTATACACTATTAGTACATATTTATACACACTTTAGTATACACTTCTTGAAAAATCATAAACAGTACTTCAATCAGTTATTCTACCCACCAAATCCACGTAATGAATAAATTATTTAAGGCACTTGTAGCAGACGTTTAATAAAATGTATCCAATAGATAATTTAAAACAAAATGTTTTCACAAGTAATTTTGTTATTGATACCGTAATATCTCAATTCAAATTCCATAAAAATTTCTTAACTTAAATTTGTATTTATTATTTTCTTTAATATTTCCTTTACTTACCGAAAAATCTTAATAAAACTTACCATATTTAACAATTTTGTGTCGACAATATTTTCGAATATGATTCAATAATATATTACAAATCATCTTCTTTACTTTTCATTTAGTAACGTAAACTTAAACTTATACTGTATAGTAAACTTATAGGCTACTTTAGTCAGAAATACATAAATATTTCAATTTATATTGTTTTTAGTAATATAATTGTCTTATTCAGCTTGTGCTGTAATAGGTCTTTCACTTTGATTGTAGGTCAAGTACCACCAACATAACCTTAAAAGTTGAGTTTTACATAATTTTAAGCTCCCAAAATAGTTTATGTACAAAGAAGTCAAATACATACGTAAGATTACTGTATCTGTGTATGTACAAACGTCTGTTAACACAAAGGCTATAAACATTATATTGTCTACATTAACACGCTCTTAAACAGTTAACCTATGCAGCCTATCCAACGAATTTCAGTTTCACATGTGCATTAAGTTAATAGCACCTAAGCTACATACGCTGTGAGAGTTAGAAGGTGAATTTAAATGTACACATATTGGTACATTTACGAGTTTGCAGATGAATATATATGTAGATCTATAATTATTGGTGCATAGGCCTACCTATAGTGTAAAAAAAAGAATTGTATACGAATTCAAGACTAATGCATAATGCATATGAATAACAAGATTAATGATAACAAGATAGATATAACTATGACGTACATCGTCGCTGACTAATGATCATCCATTATACAGATATGTGTCTGTCACGCCTCTCGTTCGTCATGTATCACTGATTACGGCTAACTGTCACGCTGCTTTATCAATTGTCTCAATTAATTAGATTCCATCTTTGATTTGTCTTTTGAGTTTAAGCTTTGGTATCAGTTTACGAATTGCATTCAAAGTCACGTTCATCTCTTATTTCTCGCTTATATCACTGGTTCCTTGATACTATGAAAATATAACTATACATCGCCAGCATACCTTCTGGGGATTTTGACAAACTTCACTATTTTTATAAAATAAACTCTTAGAATTGTTGCATGTTTGTAACGATACTATACGAGTAGTTAATTCAGAAGCTATATAACAAAGCTATAACTTCGTATGTGTGTAGGTAGGTATTTGTACGTAATGCGGTACTTTAAAACAAAATGGCAAAAAGAAATTAAAATTAATAACATTAACGAATAGTGACTGTTAAAATCTATGTTTCCCATAAAATCAACAAATTTCAGTTACTTGGTTTATTTTATGTACAAATTTCTAAAGTACATTGGAATAATAAAAACAACAAAGTGACTACTGGACGCGTAAGGTAACTCGATCATTTAGCTTTAATTTTAATTTTGTTAAGTAAATTAAATCTACCTGAAACTGTATTCTTCTTCTCAACTGTAACTAGTTCAAATAAGTAAACAGTTGAGAATGATTTAAATTTATTTTTATTTATTTCTCAATTATTTATAGTATTCATTTCAAAGCATAAGCATGATAATAGGACTAACAATCACTCATTAAAGAACTGCTAGTGGCAATCGAAATAAGGTGCTGTTATCTTATTTTTTTTAATAAAAGAAATTTTATGTTATAACAAATTCGTTTAATGGTTAAGTAGTTAGCCACTTCCTAAGTGTATTAACAATATCATTCTACATAATAATTTTTACTTAAAATGAGTTTAGAAACACTGAATTATTAACACTAACCAAAGCCCAGGTGCATAGTTTCTATCTCAAAGTTAAAAATAATTTTACGTTCATGCAACTAACATTTCATGCAGTTTTGTATGTTGAACTTCGTACCTTACCCACATACACAATATGCACATGTCAAAACCGCTAAGATTTCTATTGAAGTTGATCTACCATTACAGGACATCGATTCTCAGTTATTACTTTGGTGATTAATAAAACTGCTAGCTTGTCGCTCAAGTCGGATAACTGGAAGCAGACATTAGACCGCACAATGATAGCAGTTTATTCTGTAGGTTGTATTCTTTCCACATTGCTTTTTAAATATCTTTGACACAGTTCAACCTGTCATTAATTAAAACCTTTACCACATTTGTTTTTTAAGTTTACTTACGTCATGTAAGACAACAACGGTTTGTTTTACCACATTAATTTATTCTATTGTTTAATGGGAGAACCTTGACATAATGAATCGTTTTTGTTCATCCAATGTCAGACATGTTAATGCATATAACTTGCTTGTTTATTGAATAGTAAATCTATTAATTCCGACTTTATCTATTAATTTCTCTTGTAGTACTATATAACTTATAATAAAGTAACTTATGTAATACCATAGTTACTTATATTATATGCCTTATACCTGACTTGTGTTTAATGCTAATTTGTTTTTAAATTATTTGTTTTGGATTTGGCAAATACGACCAATCAGAAAGCTAGTACAACCTACCAAAATACTTAGTATTATTGCATAGAAAATCATCATTACCGTAATCTAACTGCGTGTAAAGTTATTGAATTCTGTTGTATTAGAACACCACACACAAAAAGTAAAACAATATTAATTGGTGACTCGTTGGGCACTTGGTGAAACATATTAATACAAAGGTTTTGTAAAATATATAAAAACACTCTACAATGGCTTAGTTAGTCGAAACAGCTGTCAGAGTTAATTAAAAAATTTGTGAAACTTACCAAGTGTTTTTATATATTTTACAAAAAAAGTAAAACATTGTGTACTTCTTTAAAAATGAATTCTAAATTATGAATATTGGAAAAATAAAACGAAATTTCTTTACATTTTACTAGTGTTTTCTCTACTCGTGGAACATTTATTCATCAGGATATTTGGATATTTGTTTACTGTTTCATATAAATTATAAATGAGCAAATAAGTCAACACCACTGGCGTTGACTTTTGAATCCTTATGTTCTTTAAAAGTAATATACTTCCTTTTTAAAATTCCGGTTACCTCTTCAGTAATAGTCCATGGGGTCTCACATTTTTACAGATTTGAAGTCTCTGTTAAAATTGTACTACATCAAACACACACACACACACACATACAGAGGAAATAATAGAATCACTTAATTAATATTTCTTGTATTTTGGAGAAATAATACATTCGATTTCTACATACTAAATCTATATATTCATATTTTTACTGGTATATATCGTCACAGTCTTTGCGTAGGTAAAACCAGCCTAGTCCATCTGATGTATACTAGAAAGTCATCGGATATTTCTACGTTCATTCGAGAGTTTTCAGAATGTGGGGTCACGTGCCTGATTTTTACATAAATGATTCAAATCGTATACAAATTTTTCTATGACTCACTTGTGCTATATCGTATAACTGAAATGCTACACACATTTATTACTTTCCAAATATTTCTCAAGTCTCTAACAACACCTGCAAAGTTTAAACAGTTATAGTATATGTGTTTTTAAAAAGAGTACTTAAAAACTTTTTCATTTAATACTTGAATATAGGCCTATTTCTGTGCCTCGCTTATAACACCGTCAAAACAAAATAAATGTACTCGAATAATTTGCAAACAATTAATTTAGTAATTACATTTTCCATGCTCTATTTACAATATGTGTATTTCTAATGTGTGTGTGTGTGTGTGTGTGCGCGCGCGTGTTTAGTCGACTGCGTAACAAAGGGATCTCATCACAAAACAATATATTTAGTTTGTGAACGCCTAAAAACCACAGATGTATTGTGGTCTCGCAGCCTCTGTGAGAAACTCAAGCACTGTAGTTCCATTACCACGATACAAAGGAAAGGCTGGAGCAAAGTAAACAAAAGTAAATAAAACAATGCGACGCAAGTAACTAACATTTCCGTTTATAATATGAGAACTACACATATGCCGCTTGAACCAGTACTTACTGTAGCATTACACATACGCCTCAATTTCACAATTAAATTAACAAGAGCTTACTATGAAATCATTATTAACAGCTATCTTCTATACATTTCAAATTTTTTATAAATCCCAAATGTCTTAGCTACTCACAAATCGTCAATAAATGTGAGATGAAAATTATTATGGTAACTTAGTGCAAATATACGGAGTATGAATATATTGCTGAATTAGAAAAAGATAGAGTATGTTAAAAATTTCACCTACTTAGGAAGTAAAATTACAGAAGACAGATCAAGTAAACAATAAATTTTGAGTAGGATTGTACAGGCTAAAGTTGCATTTAACAGTAAATGGAATTTACATACTTCTAAAGAAGTAGTTCTAGAAACAAGAAAGAGATTCCTGAAGAGTTTCATATGAAAAATACCTCTATATGGATGTGAGACGTGGACAACCGGAAAACAGGAAAGGAGAAGACTGAAAGCACTGGAAATGTGGTATTATAGAAAGTTACTAAAGATAAGATGGATTGATAAGGTTAGTAGTGATGGGATTCTGACTAGAGCTGAAGAAACTAGAAGTTTTTGGCAAAATACTCTGAAGCGGAGGGTTGAACTTATTGACCACGTTATGCGTCACAAGGACTTGATAAAAACAATAATTGAAGGGAAATAATGAAGAGGAAGACCGAGACTCCAAAACGAAACAGATTACTGGTGATGTAAGTTGTAATTCCTATGAGGACATGAAACGGAAAGCAGAGAAGAACGGTGTAAAGGACTGCTACAAACCAGTCTGAGGATTGCTAAGGAGGGAATTAGTCCAAGTATTATGAAACAGTTTTCTTAAGACCTGGTGTTAGGAAACCTTCATGGTAATTATATTTGTTTTTCAAATACCACGTAATGTGTATGTGGCATAAGTAATAACACGTAATGTGTATGTGGCATAAGTAATACTACGTAATGTGTATGTGGCATACATAATACCACGTAATGTGTATGCGGCATAAGTAATACCACGTAATGTGTATGTGGCATAAGTAATACCACGTAATGTGTATGCGGGATATGTAATACCACGTAATGTGTATGTGGCATAAGTAATACCACGTAATGTGTACGTGGCATAAGTAATACCACGTACTGTGTATGTGGCATAAGTAATACCACGTAATGTGTATGTGTGGCATTAGTAATACCACGTAATGTGTATGTAGCATAAGTAATACCACGTAATGTGTGTGTGTGGCATAAGTAATACCACGTATTGTGTATGTGGCATAAGTAATATTATAATTCAAAACATATCATCTATCTATTTTTATGAAATCCATTCTTGAAGCACCGTTTCCAATAGGTTACTAAAATTTTCGTTTATACAATTATAATTTCATGCACATTTTCATGAAATTACCAACACTGTTGTAGGAGATGGTGAATTGGCTTATGTTTTTATTAATGTTTTTGATGAAAATTTTTCTCCACAAATTTTAAAATATTCACAAACTTAGCGTAATTTTTGCGTGTGTCCAATTGAGTACGTGAACCTGTTGAGCGTACGGACTTATATTTGAAAAGGTGTAAGTGTAGAGTAAAATTTTATACAATAGTTTGCAAGTATTAGCGCTTTCTGAGGATGAACAGTGCACAAGGTGAACGTTGCAGGAATTACAGTGAGCACATAACGAATCTATACATGAAAAGAAGTATAATTACGTGTCACATAGTAAAATATTAGGGCGTGTAGATAATGATCTGAGAAGACAAAAATTTTTACTATAGAGTTCAGGTGATTCTAAAGGATAGATACTACCATGTAGACCAAGGCGGAAATAATCTAATGGCGTAACCTAATCAGTTCTGACGTTATCATGACCGGTACTACAGAGAGGTAGCAGTGGATTGTAGTATAAAACTGGATGGTTGATATTTGTATTTGTATTAGTATTTGCATTTCTTAATACAAATGACTGATCTATAATTGTTTATTATGTAAATCACTGTAAATAATTGTAAATAAATCACTGCGATAGATGCAACATATTATACAAAAGTTTTCCATTAACGAGTAACAACAAAGTTGTACAATTTATATTGCCATCTTCTATTAGACAATACTACTTAGTATATGATAAAAACTGAGACTTTATCAGTTGAATAAAGTACTGTTGACAGTTGGAGTGCATATATGAATTTATTTGTTATGCAGCTATTGAAAGCCAGCAACAAAATTATTATAACAAAATTGTTTGTTGAATGAAGAAAGTTGTGTTAGTGGTTAAAATCACAAGCAGAATTATCACAGTTGCAAACCACTATATAAAAATTATTCCGATTAGCGCTTTCAAGCTTCACAGCTCATCGTCAGATCGGAATGAACAAATTACCTGAAAACAAACCCTTCACCCCCACAGAAAATTGTTTTTCTGTAACACTGGGATTTTTATATATTTTTATTCCTTACCTTAGCATAGAAGAAGGGCATGAGTTTATAAATGAGGTAAAATAATAAGGATAAAAACTTACAATTTAAAGAAGAGATAGGAGGTAAGAAAATAAATTACTTAGATTAAACATAGAAATTAAAGATAATGAGAAACTACAGTTTGGGATATTTAGGAAAGAATCGTATTCTGGTATAATTATACCAAGAGAGTCTTACCACCCTTATAGATATAAAATGGCGGCAATCAATTCATTTTGTTATAGAGCTCAGTAGTATTTAAAAGAGGACGAATCAAAAGATAGGGAGATAAAACGATAAAGGGAATTGTAAGGAATAATAACTATAACACCAACATAGTGGATAAAGTTATGAAAAGGGTTAACATACAAATAGCTAAAATAGAACCAGAACAAAAGAATTGTGCAGGGTCATTGACATACATAGGTTCACATACTAGAAAAATTATAAAATGTTTTAATAAATATGGAGTGGATATAGCTATTAAAAATGTGAAACGGTATTTGATAAGATAAGGAATAAAAATATAGAAAAAATCCCAGTATTACAGAAAAGCGGAATTTATAAATTAAAATGTAAGGACTGCAACAAAGTGTGTGCCGATGTAATTTAAGCATTAAATTATTCGGCGTGCGTCGCGGCCACAGCGCCGTCTGTATAGCGGGTTCAAAGGTTGCGTGAGCGGCCAGCGCCACTGCTTGACTATATCGCTTAACCTTGACCGTGACGTGGCGATAAATTGTGTGTGTGTGTGTAATTCAGTCTGCCGTTCTGATCAGCTGATTTCTTCAATTCTCTGTTCCCGTGGGTCGGCAGGCATCGACATTCGGTCTCATTTCTGGTTCTGCACTCGAGGGAAACACTGTTCTGGCGGCGTCACCTATTGTTTTATCATCTTTGAAATGAGTTGCTGAGTTACTAGAGAGCTTCAGAGTTCCCGGATAGCCGGGAGGTGAAAGGGGAGACGAGGATGGAGACAGACCAGCAGTCTTCATCGGCTGAAGATCTAAGCAACACCCCAACGCCGTCAGACCTCTAGAGAGCCCCAAACTGCCAGACTGAACCACTGCTCGGAGGAGGCAATGAATTCCTGGAATTTCGGACTCACCAGTTGCGTCACCATGTTCTGTATCATCGTGCATCCTGAGTAAAGTAATCTTCTATACACAGGTGGGACTATTCCTTATATTTTAATATACGAACACAGCAACTTACGGGATTTAAGGCATGAACTTAAAGACATTTTCATAAACAGTAACTTCACATATTCTATGAGCAACGGTCTGTTGTAACATGTCCTGTGGACATACAGTGAATTGTGCAATTGACTGAGTTAAAGAATCTGCCTGTTTAAATATGTCCATTACTGTGCTGTATTTTATAGGACGCCACTTGCCTTCTAGCTGTGAGTAATTAGCAAGAAAAATTTAAATCTGTTATTTGGTCAGTTTTATTAACTTTCTTATGAAGATCATATCTCATGAACAAGCTTATACTGAATGCATTGACAAATAACTATGGGGGTAGTTCTTTCTGAACGTTCTTGTGTGAACAGGTTCATTACCATGGGCGGTTATACAGCGTGGTGCCAGAATAAGTATCAAGTATTAGTACTCAATTTTTATGGGCAACTGGTGTTTATAAGAATATGGCAATAGTGTTAAGATGTACCTATAAGTATTTATCTTACTCCTGTAATGCACAATTTCAAAAAAGAAATTTTTTATTAGTTGGCAAATATTAAACATTATCTGTCTCTTGGCAGTGATCATTATTCGAGTATAAATTTAATTCATAATGTATCTAAATTCTAATGTAATAATTGTTATTGAGACTGTGATCTATAAATGTTCGATGAGTAAATGAGTTTAATGAGTAAATGTCAATGCATAGCAATGTTGGTTTATATCGAAACCATCCACGAAAAGTGTTTGAAAAATTTGTTGTTGTTAATTATGTAATGGTTCAAAATTAATTTATGTTACTCATGCCAATGGCCATTATTATGAATAATGAGAATTTAAACGTGCATATTATATTAAAATGTTATCATCATAAAAGGAACGAACACTAATAAAAGCTGTTATCGTTATGCAAGTGTTTTGTTGCAAGTGCTGTCACGGTGGGCTCAGCGCATCTTTTCCATCTAGACCACGTGTCTAGTTTTAAGAATTAAGTAACGACCCCTGATAAAACAAAATAAAAACAAAAAATAAACAGAAAACCAAAAAATTAAAAAAAACTTAACAAAAATTACGGGGGAGATACTACAAAAACGTTCAGGGGGACGTTTCAAATGTACCTAGGTGAGACAGGACGAAAATTCGTATGCAGGTTGTCTGACCACAAAAGTGGAGAAGGTAATAGAACAACGAATTCGTTATACGCAAGACATTTCATAGAAGACAACCATAAGTTTGTTAATCCTTTGGAAGACTACGAAATTTTAAAAGTAGTAACTAACACAGTTGAAAGGAAGCTTAGGGAGGAGTTAGAAATATTGAAAGAAAAAGAAAAACGGTTAGACAATTTAATTAATACTAAAATTAAATTTGATAATGAAGAAATATTTTATAACATAATTAAGAAGTAAATGATAGAGGACAGATAGATAAGATTAAGAATTAATTTGACTAATACATACATACACATACATACTTACATAGGACTAATTGGATGGTTTTAAAATAAGGGTGTGTGACTGGCCCACATGTGTGATGAGAAAGACGGTAGGTTTAAGAGGAATTTACACGCACAAACATACACACACACACACACACACACACACACACACACACACACACACACATACACACACACAACACTGAAACACAAGGCATTTGCTAGAAAAATATGTAACTGTCCAGATGGAGGGACAAGGCTCAGAGGATGGTGAAGGGACATTTGAATTATAGCTTGTTGTGTGTGAGCGGGGCGGGGAGGGTGGGGGTGAAGGTTTTGTTTTCAGGTTATTTGTTCATTCCTATCTGACGACGAGCTCTGAAGCTTGAAAGCGCTAATCGGAATAATTTGATATAGTGGTGTGCAACAGTGAAAATTGTTTGTGTTAACCGACATTTTGTAGGTGAAACTTTCGTGTATTTGTAAAATACTGTAATTGTAATTGTAAAATAGAAGCAACGATCGGACCTGAGCCGTATTTCGTGTCAACCGATATTTTGTGTTAACCGTTTTCGTGTTAAACGTTTTCCACTGTATTTTCTATATTGAATAAATATTATTAGTACTAAACACCAATAATCATTTATCAGATATTAGACGCACGTTGTTCCAGATACAGGATGGGACACAAGTCACTTAACGCTGCAAGTTATCTTTCGTTTAATAATTAACATAAAGTAAAAAAGTATGATAGGTTTAGTAAGGTTCGGCCATTAAATAGACAAAACATTAGAACATTTGTTTTGACGGTCAGTATAATTTGTTGTCACAATCAGGATCTATATAAGGGGATTCAAAAATAAGACGCATATCGTTAGTGTTTTGTGTAGGTATGTGTGTAACCTACATTTTACATAAATAATAATTATAACTAGCTAAAAGCATGGCTTTGTGGTGACTCGCGAAGTTTAAATACAAAAAATATTACGTACAAATAAATAATCACAATATTTATATTTGAGCTTCAGGAATCACCATCAAACCATGCTTTTAGCTAATTAAAAAAAAGAAATTTTTGATTTTTCGAAATAATTTTATGGCTAAAAAACAATATTTTGATTTTTTATATTTATTTTTTTAAAATTAAAAAATTCAATAGAAAATTATTTTTAAAAAATTAAAAAATTAATAATTAAATAATTAGAAAAACAAAGATTAACATAATTAATTAATAATTAAATAAGGAATTAGATACATTTTTAATCAGACACAAAATTTCTCATTCGAGTTTCTTCTTGTTTTCTACACTTTAACATATGTGAATTTTTAATATTACAAAATCTATCGTAAGAAAATGTTCTGTTTAATGTTTCCAACCTTCTAAAGTTTTTACTCTCGACAATGCAACATATGTTAAACCAATAGCAGTTTCCTTTTCTTCAATATCTACAACAGCTCTATCTAAGGTTAAACCTTGAGACTTATGAAATGTAATTGCAAAGGCTAATTGTAACGGAAATTGTTTCATTGAACAATTGATATTTCCACTTTTCCAAAATTTAGTTATAGGTGGAATTGGAACACAACCACTATTTTCATAAGTTGAATGAAAATAATTTTCAAAACGAATCATCTATCACTCGTGGCATTTGATCAGGTGGACCATAATTTTCTTCATAGATAATATCTTCAACGTAACCTAAAGCTCCGTTCACTAATCCTTTTTCAACCCAAAAATTAGAACGTAACATAACTTTAGATCCAATTGATAAAATTATAAATGGTTCAAGTCCATCTGATAATTCTGCACTTGCTGATTTTGCTGTGGAACAATTATTAATAGCTGGAATATAAGCAACTGGTTGACGAAATTCTTTTAACTTTTGATGATTAAATTCTTTTACATTTTTATTTGTTGCAAATAGCCTAATTGCATCGTTGAAAAAATGACGTTCATTTTGTGAAAAAGTTTGTATACTACGTGTCATTAATATTTCATAGTCTTGTACTGTACATTCACCATTACTAACACGATCAAGTATATCTCGAAATATTTGTTGAGATTCATTTTGTCGAAATGATGACGATAAAAAAAATACTTTTGAATACTTGATGTAAACAATAATTTTCCTTCAAAAAGGAATTCACTTCTTTCAACTTTATCACTGTAAAGTGGTCTGTCATTAACAGGAGGTAACTGATTTATACAAATAATCCACCAAACGGTTCATATTGTCTTGCTGGAATATCTCTGCGTACTCTTAAATCAATTTTCCTCAAAAGACTACATCCAATCATACTCATTTCATCTATAAACAGAAATTTACAACCACGAATTTCCTGTTGAAATTGAGCAAGTGAGTGTGAACTGAGTTCTCTAAATACTTTATGTACTCCTAATAAATGTTTGGAGTGTATTGTTGATCCATTAATATTAACAGCAGCAGCACCAGTTGGTGCAAGCAGTTGATAAGAAGATGATCCCAATGTTTGATTCAATGGACAAATGAAATAAGTAATTAAAGTGCTCTTTCCAGAACCGGCTTTTCCTTGAATAACAATTCTTTTAATCCGAAGTTCTTCTTCGTTACCTTGTAGATAACTAAGTTGTTTTTCAAATATATTTGTCAGTTTTTGTTGTTCATCAGAGAAAACAATATTTGGCAGATTATATTGAACATTAACAATGCCATTTCTTCGAATTTCTATTACTTTTTCTTTTTCAATGAAATTTTTTAATGTATTCAACACTTGTTGATTCAAAATAGAATGCCAATTATATCTGATACCAATTTCTCTTCTACCTAGATCTACTTCTTCCTGAATAGTATTTGGTCCAGCAGCTACGTCCATCCAATCATATGGTTGATCTACTTCTAATTGGTCTGTTTCTTCAAAATCTTCTTCGTCTTCCAAATTTTGTAGCATATAATGCAAATCATAATTCAGAATATCGTCATTCCCAAAATGCTACTCATATAATATAATCTTCCAAGTACTATTATGTGGATTTAGATCATTCAGTTGTCGCCAGGGAATATGTAATAAAACATGTTACTTGCAAAATTTAATTTTTTAATAATTTAACAACTACGTATATTCATAACTAACATAGTTATATATATTCATAATTTAAATATAATTTATTTCAATAAACATCACATTTGTATTATTAAAATCTAAAACATTAAAAGTATTAGTAAGAAAAATTTAGTGTTTCTTTTTCAAATTATGTATGCTCATAGTCATAGTGTGGGGGGAGCCAAAAAAAATATGGAATGGAGGCAAAAAAAAAATGTGTACACTAATTTCAGTGACAGATAAACGTTGAGTGAAATATAAGATGGTTATGCGCGCGTGCACACACACACATGTATATTAGACTTAAGTAAAAAAAAAGTTTGAAAATGCAAAGGTTTTTGGTTTGATATAACAAACAGTATTGCATAAAAAATTATTTACTATAATTCGTTAATGACATTTTATTCAGGGCGTTAATTAAATTCTACATTTTTAAAAGTACTACGATGAAGTTGTAGAAAACAGGAACTTACACAAATGAAATAAATGTGTTTAGAGCTTTGTTAAGTTCAAGGAAATCTGTACTATCATTGTGTGTAATGTAGTTTAAGTGCTCTTATTTCATTACATGGAAACCAAGCCTGTGAACATATAGGAGCCGTATAATTTAAATAATTGTGTATATATTCTTTTGATTGAAAAAATAAAAACTTACCTTCCACACAAAAAATCTCTTTTAAAAATGTAACGTACCTCAAACGCAAATATAAAAATACAAAAAAAATTTCACTTGCCGATATTTATAAAAAAATATACATGAAAAATGAATCTTGGATTTATGAAATATGTTTTATGATTTATGAAATATATTTTATAAACAACACAGCACACCAGTATCTTTCATTCAAGAAAAACGGTAGAATATTCGGTATATACACTCTTTGTCTAAAACCACGGAACGCATTAGTAACAGACTATATAGTAATATTAAAGAAATTCCACAGATGTCGACACTTTACATACATACCACGGAACGTAATAGTAACAGACTATATAGTCACAGATGGCGACACTTTACATACATATATATGATTTATACAACAAAATTATTACAATTATTTCTTGTCATAATTAATTTTTTACAAAAATAATGATTGATGACACATCTATACATGAATATGAATAATTATGTTCAATTTCAAGTCTATAGGTTCAGTAGTTTTCCGTAAATTGTACCATAAAAATGTACCAATTGTTGCCTAGTAGTGGGACTCGCTTCGCTCGTCCTAGGTTTTTTGAGTATGGCACAATTTTCCAACCATATTCTCATCTTATGATATGAAAATAAGTGTATAAATAACTCCTTAAATTCGTAGTGACCGTCAATCAATGAATTTTCCCGGTGAAGGGTTTGTGAGGATCGGTCAAAAAGTATAACACAAATTTGAAATTGTTTGTGTTGACGTTTCGACAATATTTATTGTCATCATCAAGACCTGTGTATAAACACAAAAGAAAATGTCAAATACAACAGATCAATTATTTGAGTAAACGCGCGCGCGCGCGCACACACACCCTCACATCCACAAACACGTTCACTCAAATAATTGATCTGTTGTGTTTGACACTTTCTCTTGTATTTATACACAGGTCCTGATGATGACAATAAATATTGTCAAAACATCGACACAAATAATTTAAAATTTCTGTTATACTTTTTGACCGATCCCCACACACCCTTCACTGGAAAAATGTATAATTACCGCTTTTCTCTACAAGGTTACATATTACTTCGTACGTTACAGTCTAACCGTTAAATGCATTGATAGTATACTAACAATAACATACTTTTAAAACATTCCAACTGTATGAAAAAATGTTATATCCTCAGAGGTCACCCCTCGCTACTAGTAAATAGGGAAAATAATATTTAACTGTTTCGTTAACTAGACGTATTTTGTATTGTGTAATTATCTTTATAGAAACAAATTACGCACACCACCAGGCTTCCAAATATTTGCCTATAATGGGTAAAAATACGCTCTACCCAAAACAGTCACCTTTAGATGCGATTAATATACACACAATAGTTCAGTTACGCTCAAAGCTAGGCGACTGCCGTAGTAATCCTAGTGTGTTGTACATTTATTATGTAGGCCTAAGTAGCTGCCGAAAGCCTTCATTCTCCTGATTATTCTCCAAGCTCGTAAAAGTTGTTATTATTATTCTCTAAACTTGTACCATGCCCTTTTTTGGATGGGTATAAATAAACGCGGCGGCTCAGTAGACCAGTGGGTATGGAACCTGGCTACTAACCTAGAAGTCCCGGGTTCGATTCCCAGGCCCGCACCATAAAATCAAGGTGCGTTTTTCACCTCCCAGGTCGATTCAGCATGTTGAAAATGAGTACCTGGGATAACATCCTGGGGATAATAATGGGCGGCTGAAGCGTAGTGCTGGCCACACTGCCATCCTTGTATGCCGTACAGTTCCCATAAGGCAGCCTACCCTGCCTCCTCCTACACTACTTCAGGTGGTACACATGGGGACCATTATTATTATAAATAATATAATAATAATATACTATAATATAACAATAATATACTATAATATAATAATACTATATCTTTTGCCAGACCGCCGCAGTTAGTTGCAAATCGAAGCGGTAAGATGTGTTATTACAGTTGTTGCAACTCGCGATTCAGTGCGTATATTTGACAGCACTTTTCCTGTAAAGTATTAACTGTTTATTATTGTAAGCGTAGTTTGTAACCGGTGACATTTATTATTCGTTGCGTTATTTTGTAATGGACAGTATTAAACTTGGGAACTTCTTGTATACCAGCTATTTCTGTACTGAATTCGTTTTTAAAGTTGTCAGTACCCTTCTGTAAAGACCATTTTTGGGTTCATTGTAATATTTTATAGTTTATAATTTGTCAGGTTTTTGTTGTTTAATGAATTTAATGTTGTCGCTTTGCATGTTCCGGATTTAGAAATTGAATAATCTAAAATATATTTAAATTAATTTACAAGGTGTGGTAAAAAAAGACGGAACTATTTGTATATCACTTCATCCTGCGCAGAAAGTGAGATGCACAATTAAGTGCTACGGCGACAGTCTTTGATAACAAACTGCCATTTATTCTGTTCCGCTATAATCATTAGTATTTGAGCTGCACGCGCTGTAGTGGGTGCGTGCACTGTGTGCATAAAATTTTGCTGCTAACTTCGTAAAACCTTTACTGATAAATTTGCATTATATTCCAAAGCTGTCATTACTATTTGCATTAGTACGCAGTTGCTAACCGATTTCAAAATGGATCTTTTCCTGATCGTCAGTCCCAAACTCAGCACAACTTTTTTGTGCATTTAAGTTTTTCTTTCAAAATTTAATCTCACAATCTAGTATTGATGCCTACTATCTCAGGAAATCTCAGCACTTTAACGATGATTTACAGTTACCACATCACGATATCTCTTGCTATTATCTTCGACATTGCTTTGATCTGCACCGACCAGTGTTTTGCCTTCTGTAAAAATGTTTAAAATATTTGTTCTGTTTATGCAGACCTCCCCATATGCTTAGTTGAACAACCAGAATGTCTGTGTAAAGTTTCAACCTAAAGTTTTGCCGCAAAGTTTTATATGCACGCGTTGTTCTTCGTGGTCTTTCTTAGTGACTTCGTCACTAACCCGACGGACAGCGTGCGCACATTCCCACTGATCTGATATTATTCAAAAATTAAACCTTATAATAGAACAAATATGAGGTAGTTTTAAAAAGCGATCGCTAGGAGCTCTCAAAGTTTTCTTTATGCGGTTTGATGTGTTATTGATAAAGTTTGGTCATTTTTTAAACATGCCTCGTGTACGTAAGAGTTAGTCGATAATTATCTGTTTTTTAGTTAATGTATATTTTTATTTGTCATCATTAATAGGTAAGAATGAAGTTAGTCCGAATAGCACCATAACAAAATATAATTTTTACAATGTTCAAAACACGTCGATCACGACATGTTTAATTTTCATTCTAATCGCTTAGGAATGCGTGTATGCAAGTTTTGTTTGGAAATAAATGTTTACGGTTTACGACCAGTAACAACACATATATAGTTTATAAGTTAACTACACTCTAGGTTCACTGTGAGTAGGGCTTCCTCACACTGTAATTCCCTTCCTCACTGTTCACTGTAATTCCTCTTAACCTTGGCTAATGGTATAATTAATTTAACAGTTGATAATGCATAATTAATGTGATTCCAACTGTGCACAGTCTGAAGCGGTAACCTGCTTGAATTACGACTAATGTATAACATTGCTTAACATGATCGATCGAATGCCCTTTCGTTATTGACTTACAGTGTTATGCTTGTCTATTAGACGAGTAGGCCTACATGGAATTAACATTGCCATTAAAATGCCTATAATTTAATGTAAAAACACCTTTAAGATTGTGTTTACATACCACCGTAGTCTCGTTTTTATTTTTCATATAAATATATTATTTTTATCTTACACTAGCAGCAATTTGGAATGAATTCCATTTTTTTTAAGTTTTTAAAAAACAGGTAAAAATAAAGTGTGCTTCCACAACAAACTTAACATTATTCCATTGATGCAATGTAAGCTATAATTAATAGAAATAACTTCAAAAGTACAAAATACTCTACACACACACACACATGCTTGGATGACAGCAGCCATTTTTAAATGAGTGCTTAATTAAATTGCATAACGTTTCTGTTCATAAGGTTTATTTTACATGTTGACAACTGTACGGTACCCTGTGTTAGCGTATTATTAACAAATATTAACTGTTGTCTACCTTCCTGTTAATACAACGGCGATTATCAAATTTTGTGTCCAAGAAATAATTAGAACTTCAAAAGCGTACTACTATCGAGAAATTCGTTCCAAAATGTTATCTTATATAGAATTAACCTATAACTCCAAACGAATTGGCCAAGAATGTAACTCTTCTAGGTACTTTGTATCTTTTAACAATCTCATGGAATCAGATGTACAATTAAAAAGAATTCGAGGCAAGGCGGTTTTATTAAAGAAAGTTTAACTGTGGACGATAACATAGAAGATAATATCGAGCTCCGGACATGGCGAAAGAAGGGTAGTATGATTGCATGACAATAGATGGACATGTTATCATAGGAGACTAGCTATCCTATTATTAGGAAACTAGATGGACATGTTGTGTTCATTAAACTTAATGAGGAAGACGTCCGTCAAATAATCGCTTTTACATCTAAACGAACACAAGCTGAAGCGTCAGTATTCCATGGAGATATTTGTAAAGGATTTCTACCGATAACAACAAAGCTTTAGAAGCAAGCTTTAGAGATTATATGGCAATATGTACACCAGAACTCTAAAGGTTCTTAAAAAACGAAGGCTAAGGTTATTATGAATACGAGAGAATTGATAATGACCTTGTGATAAAAGACAGCAGGCATCGACTACAGCCTAAATGATTTTTTTTTTAATTATTATACCTGTAGTACAGAGTTTCAATTCTTGCTTATAAATTCGATCTTTATTGACACTACTTTAATTTTGTTTTGCGTATTTAGGTCTTAGCACTTTTCTCTTAGGTGCGTAATGTTTGCTCTTCAAAATTTAAATTCATTGTTTTTGTCGTGTCCTCAATAAGGAGTGTAACATATTGTAGTTAGAGAATTGTTGTATGATAAAATGTACTGTGAAAATAATATACTATGTCAAAGTTAAACAAAACACGTTCTTTAAAATGTATCCGCTGTGTTATTAATTTGTGTCGAGTTTGAATGCCGATGACTTTCATTTTGAAAAGTAACATTATGACAACAAGGTTGGTACGAGAATTTGGTGAGTACTGTGGCCTACATAAATATATTTTTTGTTACGTATTTTATTTTTATTTAGGATATGCATTAATCAGTCTCTCTCAGTACTGGTACAGTATAATAGTGTAAGGGCTATAAGTATACTGCCTCTTTTTAATTTTGTAGTCCTCACTAAGAAAAAGTAACTAGTCGATAATAAGAGAAATAGCCGAAACCTTATATGATCGATGTTATTTACTGCTTCGGAGAATGTACGATTCTCTAAAAAAGAACGGCTTACAGTAATATACTACTGTACGGCTTACAGTAATGAACTTTGATCTGTTAAATCATAATGACCACTTCAAGGACTAAACCTTAGACCTATTCCGGAACCCATCTCTTCCTCGGTCTACCAACATCTCTATTCTCATTAGGGTGATAACCTAAGGCAGCCACAGGTAGACGAATATCAGGCATGCGATTCAAGCGTTCACTCCACCTCCTTCTGTGGTCTTAAATCTTCTGGTGCAAAGATACAATGTTAGAAATCGCATCTAATATCCTCGTTCCTTCTCCGATCCAAGAGAACAACCTTGCGTCCCTCTTAGAAATTTCATTTCGACTGCCTGAATCATCTGCACGTCCCTTTTACAAAGAGTCTATGTCTCACTAGCATACAGATATGTGGGGACAGCCACAGTTTTATAAAATTCCGAATATACAACCAATCGGTGAGGAAATTTTGGTTAAGCCCAGGAGACCACTACATAACATCACAACACGATTTCCACCAAAAAACATAGCTGTTCCAGATAAAGGAGGCTATGTACAAACTATTACTATAAACTATTATAACTAAAACTTTATTTAAAGCACTCTAATTGGATTTAAAAAAATATATTTTTCCAAAATACGAATCAGGCAGTCGGCCATGTTTCATTTTCGGCATTCGCTCTAAGCACTATGGCAACTTCTGAAAGTGAATAATTTTGACAAACATTATTACATACACTTTGTTAGTTGTTAATAGGTAGATATATGTTTGAGTGCATTGTATTTTTAAGTGAAAGCATATTTCCTATCTTTCCTAGCAGCTCCAAGGACCTATTACCTGAGAAATATAAAATATATATTGTGAAATTTTGTTTGTTGCGGACTATTTGTCACGGCGGATGATCTTATCCAACTGTAAATGTTCGACTAATAGAAAGGCAATTTGATCAATGTTTTAAAGAGATAACGAATCAAAAATATAATTTGTCAATCATATCAGTTCTATTTTATTTCAGTAAAGTGATTATGATTATTAAGATCATTAATTGTAGGAGACAGAAGAGAAAATTTGTAGTGGGCGCATGGATATCTAACACGCATCCAGCAAAGCGAATAAGTATATAGTCAGACACGAAAGTAGATCCAGTGGGCTGCGTAACACGACCTGTTTAACAATTACAGAACAAATATTATTCACGCGCCGATTTCAAACGAACGGTGGCACACTACATTCTCATCCCTATAAAATCGTTGTTAATCAACGAATACTGAAATACCATATAGTAAACGATAACCAAATAACTGATAGAAATAATAGTCACGAATATAAGAACATTTACAAATCGATTGACGATTACAAACAAGTTTTAAAAGGTAACTTTATTCGTTATCCGGGTATACAAGACACATCGCGAAAGCATCTGCGTTTTATTAAACACCCGTACAGTAATCAGTTTTATTACAACAGTTACAGTAGAATGTTAAAATTTGAATATGCAATAAATATGTATTTTCCTTAAACATAAATGTTTATCATATATTAAAGTAATTACTGACTATAACCAATATTTTATTGTATTCTCCCTTTTTGTTGATATCATCATGACTGGAGTTTCCACAGTTTCTTACTATTCTTTCTCTAAAAGTAATTTATGGAGACGGTCCTTTATAGGAAACTCTTCTCATTTACTTCTTTTATTTCTGATGAATACACGTGTACGCATATATGTAAAAAGTTATGGTAAATTCATCAATACCATTAATTTTATATTTTAATATATTTGGGAGTTCCTTTATAACATCAACGCACTTACCGAGTCCGTCTCAGAAAAATCTTTCAAAACACCTTTAAATTTGAGAACAATTCCCAACCATTCTGGAGACCAGTTTATCATAGCGTTCTCGACAACTCTGAAAGCCAATCATCGTCTTTACATCGATGTGGCCAATTTGACTCACCACAGTTGGATGTTGTTATCGTGGTTTTTTTTGTGAACACGAGATAGAATGTATCTAGCCAACACTTTAATTAAATCCGTATTAAATTAGGCACACACTTTTTCTTGTTTTGTGAGGATGTGAGAACATGTGACTAAGCGAATCACCTATCAACGAATCAAATTCCACATCTTCAGCCTCATTTCTATAGTGGGAGCTATATTCTTGGGTTGTTCTGTTATTACGAAACGCAGAATCAGCAGTCAAACACATCAACACCTGTCACAATTTTCACCATAACAGTTCCCATTGTTATAATTTCAGAAGCACTCCTATTACGAAGAATGGATTTTATTCTCTGTGACACTATCGTTGGAAGAAGATGATCATAAAATCGGCCAAAGTCCCTGTAAAATTAAGTTTTTGAAAACTCCTTAATTATACTTAGACGATAAAACACAACTGTATCTACCAAACAGTAAATTTACAAACAGGTCTTGAAGAATACATACTGAAATACTAATACGATTTGGAACAGCAATAAGTGGATTTTTCAATGATTTGTACAGACAAGCGCAATTCGCAAAGCTTATTAAAAATAACGTTTCTCCATTTAAACTTGAACCATACCACACCATTCAAACTTGGCTGGGTGATGGGGAATTTCGAACGTTAAAAACATCCTTTATTGTAATTCATTAGTGCAGTATGACGTCACAGGGACGGATGGACAAGGGAGCGTTTTTACACAGATACAGTTTTTACACAGAGTGTGTTCGTGTGTGTGTGTGTGTGTGTGTGTGTGTGTGTGTGTGTGTGTGTGTGTGTGTGTGTGTGTGTGTGTGTGTGTGTGTGTGTGTGTGTGTGTGTGTGTGTGTGTGTGTGTGTGTGTGTTGATTGGACCGCTTACGTGACCACACGTTGTGTCAGCCAATCCTGAAACGTAAACTCTAGATTAACGTTTGTGTACTGTCCCTGTCAATTGCCACAATGTACCTTCGCGACATCTGTCAAACGTTCATTTACATGTTAGCCACGTGGGTATGTTAGTACAATGATGGATCACCATACAGCTTACTGTAAGCGACTTCTATGTTTTTCGTAGTTATGAAAAAGTTTTATTTTGCGAATTGAGTATTAGTTTCAAATAGTATTTGAAACATAAAATGTTGAAAAGTTTACAATAATTATAATTAAATATTGTTTATATTTTTAATTACATCTACACAGACGAGTACACAATTAATTTACTACAGTCTGACATTTTGCCACACATGATTATAGTGTTATTTACCATATGTGATTGTTTTAATCTGAAGTTATTTATTATATAATACATGTGGCTAAACGTGTCGACTGACAAAACAATTTTGGAAACAATCTAATCGTCTGTCACTAAATTATTGTTTGAGTGTATTTACATTAAACGTTTCTGGGTTACATCTACGGAAAAGTATATAGTTACAATATACAACTATATCTACCTTTCGCAAAATTGTTACAGTTTTATTTGTGTATTCAAGTGGAAGCAATTTGTAGGTAAGAAAAAAGATAAAAGGAGAGCACTAGACTAAGACAGAGAAGTAGGTAATGAATGACACAATTAAATGTACACAATTAGGCAGGATCTGTAATGTACTTTTATTTATTTAAATTTATATCTCCAATGCCTTAATAACAATTCAGTCCTAGCTTTCAAGTTAATGTATGTTTTCTTACATATATTGCAACATGACAATTATTATAACTGAATGAATACAATTCTGAATACAATATAATCCGGTGTGAATCAATATCCCAACGCCAACGTTTTGTTTAAACCATCAGCTAGGTCGTAGGATTATGTGTGTCCGTTGCGCTCAGAATAATTGTTGCACAATAAATATTTATGTATATGTATATATATATATATATATATATATATATATATATATATATATTGCAACGATACTATTAAACACTTACTTTTACACATATGCTATTACTCATTTGTGCGCACTTACCCACGTCTCGAAGGTATACTCTTCTTCTGCAGTATTTACCTTGATGTTTCCCAACTAGGTCGCAGGCTTTGGTAGTTAATTGAGGGTGGATAAGCACGTGAATATCGTTACAAGTAAAGAGTACAGAGGTTTTAGTACTGGTTGTGAAATCAGTACAACTTTGTTAATAAAATTATATTCATTTTGTTTATTAATTAAAAAATGCAAATTGTCATGTTATTAATTAGTGTGTGGGTTAACTAATATTGAAACCCTTATATTCACTTATACGAATATCGTATAATTATAACGTGGCAAAATCTTATCTCTTATAGTCTAAGACACATTATACACAAAAATAAGACATATATGACCTGGAATATACACATACACAGACATATATATACATATACATTTACACAGACATATAATACATAACACATATATTCTTACAATGCGTGATTAACACGTACGAAATTGAATATTAATATTGACTTAGCAAGTGTAGTTTTTTATTATATACCAGTTAATTAAAAAAATAAATAATTAAACATTTATAAAAATTCTAATAGAGACCATTCCATGACTTTAATTAACAATACTCCTAATGTCTCGATTAATTAAAAATCTACAATTAAAGTAACTTTCATACTTGATTTTACGTTACAGTTACTTGATTTTAATTATATACTAAAATTATAAAAATATAATAAAAAAAGTTTCTATAATTACCATTTATTTATGAGATTAATAAGTTTTATGGTCTTTGTTATAAATTATAACAAAGTTATTAATAAATTAAATAAAGTTCTCTGAACTTGTATTCATTATTCATTATGCAAATAAAATAATAAAATTTATGTAAACTTGTATATAGAATCTAGAGCCTTCTTTTGATAGACCTCAGTGTCATTTATAAGATTAAATAAATGTCTGACTTCACCTGCATATTTCTGCAACCATTTAACTGTTGTTACCGTCACCTGCACTCTCGAGTTTTGGATCCTCTTCCGGTATCACCTTCCGTTGTCTCTGCGTCGTTTGGAATTACTCTCTCCGTCTAATGGATGCTGAGTTCTGACGTGGACCTCTGGTCGCGATGATGTACGGCTGGATGTAGCTGCATGTGACTGTCCCTGCATCCTCTAGTATTTTGCTCTGGTTCCTCTCCTCTCCTCGGCTTTTCCCTCGTGGATGTCTCGAAGTTCTATGTGGACTTCTTGAAGTTCATCGACGACGTTTCGACTCCTCGTAGTTTACAGTATTATTGTCTTTTAAATAACTCGTGTATATCACTAATTACTTTCACCGACGTATACTACCGGTTCAATCGCACTTCAAGTTACGTAATTCGATTTAAAACATTACTTAAACTTTGTAAAATTTACGGTGGCGAGATGCGTGGATTTCACGTACTGTCTGTTAATGATCTGAGAAAGCGTGTGTCGCTCGCTGGGGTCTATACTCCTGCCGGCGTTCAATTCCTGTTGAAAACTGTTCGGACAAAGTTGAACAAGTCGGCGCGTCGATTTATTAACTAATTACAACCTACGCGTCTTTCTATCAAGCGCACACTATTTTTTAAATATTATTTGACAAATCGTTAAGTACATTAATAAACTTAACCTTGCAAATTATGAACATTAAGGTGTGTAAACTATGGAAGTTATGGCAAAATTTCACGCGGTAGCTGAACGGTTCCCACGATCACATACCTCTTTGTATCTAATTGTAGCGCCAGGCGCCAGTTGTTTTTCTACATATGTCTCTGATTCGTGTGACTTCTGGTTTTCGTTCAGCACTTAAAAAACTGTGTAAAATTTTCCACAATCGTATGCATAATTCAACTTGTTCTTCATTTACACACTAACACTAACACACAAACTGATAAACACGCGGTTGCCTGTCGCAATGACGTCACAGCTACCAGTCGGGGCGTGTTTCGTCTCCCTTCGCTGCGTTTAAAACCCAACTAGGCTTTGCAATTCCATATGCATGTTCACTTACAATTATTTCCTTATTTAAATTAATTAGTACGTTTGTTTCTTTTATTTCTGTCTTATACCTAACGCTTAATTATTACATTATTTTCATTATTTACATCTTTTACACGACTCATACGTGCGTTCGTAAGTTATCATACCGCAGTCAGGGGTTGATACGGAGACTTATGCTAAACGTATCGTTGCATAAATTCCCCTGCTGGGTAAAATAAAATTTGAATTTTATTCAAATTTTATTTCTTTGCTCAGAAATTATTAATTTTTTGTTTTGTTTATTAAACCACACTTAGTGGTTATAAGGGTTCTTAAAATTTGTTTTCAATCTTTCCCTGGATGGATTACGTCCCTTTCATGGATTTATAAGTTGTCTTTGGTTTTTTTTTATCCATAGAATTTACGGAATGCTGATGCATGGTACTTCCCAATAGTCTTTCTTCTTGTCGGATCGTAGACGATAAAGTTGTGTCGTCCTTTCCTTCTTTGTAATAAGTAGGGTCCCTCGTACAGTCTAAATAGTTTCTTTGCTGTATTGTCGATTCGTTTTTCCACTGGATTGCTTTTTGGAAATACTATTTCTCCTTCATGGAATGTGATGAGTTTGTGCGTTCTGTTGAACCTCTCGATCCTCTTCTCTCCAAGTTTTTTCATCCTTTTCTTCGCATTGTCGTACTTGTGAATCAGTGGAATTTGCAGGTTTTGGTTTGGAGGTTTATCAATGTTTTAGACCAGAATCTAGTAGGTCTTTTATTCGTTTCCAGTTTCACCGGTGTATATCCCGTAGCTTCACTGTATATAGCATTTATGGCTTGTTCGAAAAATGATAAGTACTCTGCCCATTGGTTATGTTGTTCATTACAGTAGGTGCGTAAGTGTTTTCCTAACTCTTTGTTTACCCTTTCAGCAAGGTTTCCTTGTGGGTGTCGTATTTACGTTAACACTGGTTGTATGCCGTGCTCCGTTAGCGCTTCTGCCCATGCTTTATTTTGGAATTGTTTACTTTGGTCACTCAATATCTTTTTGATTTGACCATACTTCGGTACGTATTTGCGTAGTATGACATTCAGTACACTTTTAGTGGTGGGTCTTCGAATAGCGTAGAGTCGAACCGTCTTGGTGAACACATCTATACATACAAGTATGTGTTTTGTACCCCCGTGAATAGCTCTCGGAAACGGGCCCAGGAAGTCTACTGCTACTAATTCTCCCTTTCCCTTGTCTTGATATTTTGCATATCTACGTAGGTGTGAAGATTCGGATGTCGGGCTGTTTGACATTCGTAGCATCCTTTTAAGATTGCTTTTATTCTTCTAAAAATATTATTCAAAATGAAGTCTTCCTTTAAAGCTAAATGACATTTTAAAGCAGACGCATGTGCTAAACTTTGATGACATGGTATAATTAGTGTTTTTAGCATCTCTGGTGATAGGACTATTTTCCAATTATAATTGACGAGCTTGTACAATATACTATTTTTTATTGTATATCTGCTAGGTAGTGGTGATAACTTCATGTGACTTATTTGAAGATCTTTGTTTTGTTCATTTGCTATATTGTTTAACAAATATTTAACTTTATCATCTGTTTGATATGTTATGTTTCATATTCTAACATCGTTCCTCTTATTTATTGTTCCCCTTAACATAGGACAATAGGTTTTAGATAACGTTACTTCCTGTTGTGCATCTGTATTGTTTAGGGTGTCACGCAAATCATGTGTGTGCAGGTCGTTTATTAAGCCTGTCCGTGCTGGCGTTTTGTTACCCTTCTGCAGTCATACAGTTTTCTTGTCGATTGGCGTTCTACGATCACCCCCTTCCTCTTTGGACGTTGACGGGCGTGTCGGCTGTTGCACAATTTTATTTTCATAATTATTTTTACTATTATGATTATTATTTTTGTTAATATTTTGTACATTATCATTGTACGGTTTTACGTGTTTTTTCGACGTAAATGGGTGTACGTACGCTCCTTTATTCGGAGTCGGGTTACCTTTTTCATAGGGTTGTTTATATTCTTTCCACTTCTCTTTCCGTATGTCCTCTTCTTTAGTCTCGAACTCCGGCGATATGTGGTGTATTTGATTTTGCGTAGAGTACTGCTGCTGTTGCGGCCGGTTGTCTCTCCTTTTGTACTCTTTATTAACAAACTGTAATGATTGCGTCACAAGGATAAGAAGTTCCTCATGGTTTCAACTCCTTGGGACGAGTCTAATGTATCTGTCAAAATGGTAGCTTAGTTTTAGTTTTAATACTAATTCGTGCTCAGTGAAACTTGGTCTAAGGTGCTTACACCGTTCGACAAGTTGTATGATGTAGTCTTCCATGGATCGTTTGGTGTTGAAGTAATACCGCCCATACTCCAGCTGGTCTCGTACCTCTCTCTGGGTATGTATATTCCAGTACCGATTTTCGAAGGATGTCTTGAACTGTTCATAAGTTTCTGTTTGGTCCCGAAAAATCGTATACCATTTGGATGCTGTTTCCTGGAAATGTCGACTTACAAAATCTATACGGTCTCTGTCGCTTAGGTTGCTCCCTATGGTTGCCATTTCTCGTTCACACTTTTGTAAACATTCTATGGGGTTCTCCCATTTGCTGCCTTTAAAGCTGATCTTCTCTCGATCAGTTTTTCTACCTCCACTTGCAGTCCATCTTTCATGTTGTTAATTTCCATGGAGTGGTGCGTAGTTTTTCTAGTGACCTCCTCCACGGCTGTTTCTACTGTCTGGGTCCTCACAGTGAGTTCCTTTGTTCTGTTTGTGTTGTCAAGGATGCGGTCATTTAAGTCCTTGTTTTTGAGATCTTGCTCCTGCTTCTTAATTTTAAATTTTTCATTCCACTGTTCAGCCAGTTGTCTAACGTGTTCTTTTGTTTCACGTGTTGTATATTCAAGCTGTTCTCTGAATTAGCTATCGATCTTTACAGCTTGTTCATTAAGTGACTGTTGAACACGCTGTTCGATGGCTTCAACGCGTGCAGTAAGCTCTGTTTTCAAAGTGTTACTGACCAGTTCTATCTTAGTTTCTAACCTTTCATTATTGCTATCTATTTTAATTTTTAACTGATCATTATTAATTTCTGAGTTTTTAATTTTTCAGTAGTGATTTCTAATCTATTACGACTATCTTCTACTTGAGTTTCTAATCTCCTATTACTATCTTCAAATCTTCCTAATTTTTCATTGCTACTTTCTAATTGAGTTTTAAGTTCTGCATTACTACTTTCTAATTGAGTTTTTAGTTCTGCACTATTCGTTTTCAACTCCTCTTGCAGTCGTTGAAACATCGTTTCGAAGTCCATTGTTGGTTGCTTCGTCATTGTAGACTACGGTGTCCTAACTGATTCGTTATACTAATTATGTGTTTAATTATTGCTCCACCGTGACTTTATACTTCTTTATTTATACTTTATTTTATTTATTTATCAGTATTAATTTCATAACTTTTTTTCTCTGTACTTAAATTTAACAATTTGTAATATTACTTATTACTTGAATTTACTATTATTTTTTATACAATACTTGTGTCAACTATTTATTTGACTTTATTTACATTCTGGGCGCCATTTATTGTAATGATAATTAACATATATCCAGCAACACGTTTTTTTTTCTTCGTGTCGGGCCCCACCGTTGGAAGCGACATTAATTATGCAACGATACTCTTAAACACTTACTTTTGCACATATGCTATTACTCATGTGTGCGCACTTACCCACGTCTCGAGGGTATACTCTTCTTCTGCAGTATTTACTTTGATGTTTCCCAGCTAGGTCGCAGGCTTTGGTAGTTAATTGAGGGTGGATAAGCACGTGAATATCGTTACAAGTAAAGAGTACAGAGGTTTTAGTACTGGTTGTGAAATTAGTACGACTTTGTTAATAAAATTATATTCATTTTGTTTATTAATTAAAAAATACAAATTTTCATGTTATTAACTAGCGTGTGGGTTAACTAATATTGAAACCCTTATATTCACTTACACAAATATCGTATAATTATAACGTGGCAAAATCTTATCTCTTATAGTCTAAGACATATTATACACAAAAATAAGACATATATGACCTGGAATATACACATACACAGACATATATATACATAACACATATATTCTTACAATGCGTGATTAACACGTACGAAATTGAATATTAATATTGACTTAGCAAGTGTGGTTTTTTATTATGTACCACTTTTAAAAAAATAAATATTTAAACATTTATAAAAATTCTAATAGAGCCCATTCGATTACTTTAATTAACAATACTCCTAATGTCTCGATTAATTAAAAATCTACAATTAAAGTAACTTTCATACTTGATTTTACGTTACAGTTACTTGATTTTAATTATATACTAAAATTATAAAAATATAATAAAAAAAGTTTCTATAATTACCATTTATTTATGAGATTAATAAGTTTTATGGTCTTTGTTATAAATTATAACAAAGTTATTAATAAATTAAATAAAGTTCTCTGAACTTGTATTCATTATTCATTATGCAAATAAAATAATAAAATTTATGTAAACTTGTATATAGAATCTAGAGCCTTCTTTTGATAGACCTCAGTGTCATTTATAAGATTAAATAAATGTCTGACTTCACCTGCATATTTCTGCAACCATTTAACTGTTGTTACCGTCACCTGCACTCTCGAGTTTTGGATCCTCTTCCGGTATCACCTTCCGTTGTCTCTGCGTCGTTTGGAATTACTCTCTCCGTCTAATGGATGCTGAGTTCTGACGTGGACCTCTGGTCGCGATGATGTACGGCTGGATGTAGCTGCATGTGACTGTCCCTGCATCCTCTAGTATTTTGCTCTGGTTCCTCTCCTCTCCTCGGCTTTTCCCTCGTGGATGTCTCGAAGTTCTATGTGGACTTCTTGAAGTTCATCGACGACGTTTCGACTCCTCGTAGTTTACAGTATTATTGTCTTTTAAATAACTCGTGTATATCACTAATTACTTTCACCGACGTATACTACCGGTTCAATCGCACTTCAAGTTACGTAATTCGATTTAAAACATTACTTAAACTTTGTAAAATTTACGGTGGCGAGATGCGTGGATTTCACGTACTGTCTGTTAATGATCTGAGAAAGCGTGTGTCGCTCGCTGGGGTCTATACTCCTGCCGGCGTTCAATTCCTGTTGAAAACTGTTCGGACAAAGTTGAACAAGTCGGCGCGTCGATTTATTAACTAATTACAACCTACGCGTCTTTCTATCAAGCGCACACTATTTTTTAAATATTATTTGACAAATCGTTAAGTACATTAATAAACTTAACCTTGCAAATTATGAACATTAAGGTGTGTAAACTATGAAAGCTATGGCAAAATTTCACGCGGTAGCTGAACGGTTCCCACGATCACATACCTCTTTGTATCTAATTGTAGCGCCAGGCGCCAGTTGTTTTTCTACATATGTCTCTGATTCGTGTGACTTCTGGTTTTCGTTCAGCACTTAAAAAACTGTGTAAAATTTTCCACAATCGTATGCATAATTCAACTTGTTCTTCATTTACACACTAACACTAACACACAAACTGATAAACACGCGGTTGCCTGTCGCAATGACGTCACAGCTACCAGTCGGGGCGTGTTTCGTCTCCCTTCGCTGCGTTTAAAACCCAACTAGGCTTTGCAATTCCATATGCATGTTCACTTACAATTATTTCCTTATTTAAATTAATTAGTACGTTTGTTTCTTTTATTTCTGTCTTATACCTAACGCTTAATTATTACATTATTTTCATTATTTACATCTTTTACACGACTCATACGTGCGTTCGTATGTTATCATACCGCAGTCAGGGGTTGATACGGAGACTTATGCTAAACGTATCGTTGCAATATATTTATATAATCAAACACTTTTTGCTACTGTCCATTTCTTGATATACCGTATATAATATATTTAAAATTTATATTTACTTTACCTCAAGATGTTATTTTTCTCTTATTTGGAACATATTTCGTGACCCTTAGTGTTCCCATCATCAGCTGATGATGATGATGGTGCGTGTGTGTGTGTGTGTGTGTGTGTGTGTGTGTGTGTGTGTGTGTGTGTGTGTGTGTGTGTGTGTGTGTGTGTGTGTGTGTGTGTGTGTGTGTGTGTGTGTGTGTGTGTGTGTGTGCGCGCGCGCGCGTGACTTTAAGTAGGCCTATATAAAATCTGTGAGTGTACAACACTGTAAAAGGATTTAGTGTAAAAGAGTTTTTTTTTTTCATTTAACTCAGAAACTAAACAAGTAAGAGCGAAATATGAAGTGAACGATGTAAGTCAAGCACATGCTCAACACATCAGCTAACAGGAAATTTGCTTACCCAAATAATTCCGCTTTTAAAAATTACGAAACTAACACTGTAAGAGTAATTGTTACTAAATATATCAATGCGTAGAACAAAATCTGTATTGTACTGAATTGTTTTCTTGAATTAACACAGAATTGTTAATCCACTACAATTCCATTATTGTCTATGCTTTACTTTACTGTTAAACGTATGTTCTACGTTCCCGAGATCGTACCGTATGTAGTGTGGTACTTTCTCAGTTAGAATTAATGTCCGTTTAATTAACAACTCAATCAGAGCTGCAAAGGAATGCTCTAGATTGATTCTCTATCTCCGGTATGGTTTCATATGGCACAATTAAATTATACCGTAGTTGTAAGCAGAAACGTTGCATTGTACAGCATTACGTCATAATAGTGTTACATAAATTTTCATTCATATCTGAAAATGCCGACTGAAAATATGCACAATGACTAAAATCATTAAGTTTTATAAGCAAACAAATACTAAAATAAACAAACCGGTACAATACCTGTTACATGAACTACAAATACAGTTAATGGGTCTTGTCAAGAAAAAAGGCCTTCCGTTATCACCACACGATAAGGAAACGTATTCAACTTGGCCTGTGCCTTACACTTTTATTTAAATAAACGTGGATTCTAAAAATGTTTATTCGGACGTAAATTCAATCATTCAGTTTACATAAAGTTCCATGGGTTTAAAATAATAATAAAATCTATTAGATATATAAAAAGCACCTCTGGATGTTCAATAAGGAATCGTAGGAATTATAACTTAATTGTTAGAGCCCTAATGAAACGCGTTGCACTTGGAATGTCAGCATCCAATCAGTATACAAAAACCCTTGATTTCTATTCTTCACACAGGACTGAAAAGTTGTTGACAAATTTTGCACTCTGTAACCTGGATGCAAAATCGACCAAGTAGCAAGAAAGTTACTTCTCCACATTAGAAAAGATGGTTTAACTGACTTGGTGACCTCATGGAGATTCAGTCATGTTAGTAGTGATTTCAGTTACGTTAGTTGGATCAAGTCTCCTTTACGCTTTCCCCTCATTAGGTTTACCAAAATTTCCTGTGCACTCGGGGAAGATCGTGAAGGCCATTCTTCAGCAAGTAAATACTCACTCGTGTTACGCCCAGCGGCAAATCAATTGAATACAACATAGGTTTATGTACATTTAATGGGCAAATAAATGTTACTAATCCCCATGTGTGGTAGCAAGAAAGAGGCTCTGGCTCCCTGACTGTTTCTATTATTACCTCCCTGACTGTGGCTCCCTGAAAATCTGATTATTTCTATTGTATGCTGCTTATACTCTATTTTTGGTAAATTGTCACTACTAACTTTAGTTCTACCCATTATATTTTAATTGGATTATAAAACATCTTTAGAGACTTACTTTTATTTTTATTTCCTATAGAAACACACTCGTGAACTCAAAATTCCGTTATATAAGAAAAGACTACAATAAAGTATGTAAACAAAATTGCTACTTGACGCACTTGTGTTTACCATCTTTGTGTTTAGAAATTTTTAAGGCAGGAAAATACAAAAGTTAAATAAATAAATCTATTTCTTCAAAATCTATCTCAATAAAAGTCATTAAGTCTCAAAGAAGAGAATATTTTTACATTAAAGTATCCAAATATAGCGTAAATGTTTATATATGTTTCTGGCGTTTCTGTCTTAATAACATGTAATAGGGTTCAATATTGTTGTGTTAAACTATTTGTGTTTCCTCTCAGTTTTAAGAACAATACCTACAATCAATGTGTTACAGAATCATCATGTCAACAAAAGACAATTGTATGTAATTTTATTATCAGATTTCTAATAGCTGTTCTTAACTCTATCGGACAGAACCGAATTTTAAGTAAAATTTGAAGTTAACTACCACAGTAAAGTTCCAATCGTATACGCTCACACGGACATATTTTGAGAAAGACACTAATTTTCTTTGTCAACAACTACACGTAATAAGAAAATTATTGGTCTTAAGTTGAACTGAGAAAAACGCGAGAGTCTTAAGTCCCTTCACATGTCCCTGACAGAGAGTGTCTCTGACCTTCTATACAGTCCTTATTTTTCTCTACTCCTACTGATTCTTTTTCTTCCCTTTACCTGAGTTTATCCGTTTAACAAAGAATACTATGAAGGCTCTCTATTGCTGTCTTTTATTCTCAGGCCCATCCCGTGTTACCGCTGCACATTCTTTTCTATTTGAACACACTACTACAAAAATACTAAATAAAATAAAAGATTAAGCGTGTTCTCACAGCATTCAATTAATATGCAAAGGACAGGTGATTTTGCGTTTGTTTCATAACGTTATGATACAATAACGTTAATTGGTAAAGAGACGCAGGTGTTCTTCAGAATACTATTAATGGGATACGACTAACTCAACGTGTTTTACATGACAGTTGGTTCGTGCTCGTATCAGATTTAGTGTCAATTAACTGTATTAAATAAATATGCCAAAATTTAAGTACTATTAATTAATTAGTATGAGAATGAAGTGTGGTTAAATTACGCGATTTAAAAATCACAATTAATAAGCGACAGACCAACAGTTATATTTGCAAAATCAATGTGATTATAACCAGTACGCTACGTTTTTTATAACGTAACTGGGACTCTTAGCTTTTTTAAACACGAATTTTATATATTTCCATTAATAGCTTTATTTTCCAGATAATCGGTTATTTTCTTTGAAAACTTTATTTTTTTTAATAATACGCAACAATACGTTACACATATGTAAAATTAATACTACTAAATAAACATATATACTGTTGCGCGCGCGCGCGCGCGCGCGCGACAATATTAATACAAACTATTACACAAATTAGCATTAAATAAAATAAATTTTAATTAACCCAGCCAATAAAATGACAATGCTAATCTCTATGTATGCTTTATGTAGTGTTCGCTCGTATAAAAGCGAAAAAGTTAATTTTTAATAAAAATAGATTCTCATTTTTATAGGAGGGTACTTAAACCGTGTATTGCAACAGGCTAAAAAAATGTTCTACTTCAAACTCATTACTTACACAAAAACGTCATTAACATTTTAATGTATTTGACACGTACAATGTACATGCGTACATGCTTTCCTTCTTAGAATAACTCATTAGAATATCGTAATATTCTAAACAAATAAACTTTAATAACTCTATTATTCTAGCATTTAACTAATACCAAAAACGTCCTTAAATCTGAGCAATAGATTCAAGAGTTACTTGTGTAAACCAAGATATTAGGAACAACAAGGGTAAAAAATGTTATTGGAAACTTGATTGCTTATGAATCACTTTGAGAACACAAATAATAATAATTACGAAATAAGTAGGTAAAAATACTTTTCTTCTATCTTCTTTCTTTCTTACCACCACACTCATGAGTCAAAACACACACAGAACCACACCCTGCAAATCTTAAAAAATTAAATCTGTTAGAGCTTCTCTGGATATTTACATTTCTCGGATTGGGTTACCATTAAATTAATAATGTTTTACTTCTCGTAAACAATTATATAGGGATGAAATTTTAAATTTACACGCTTAAGCAAAACATTATTAAAAATTTGAACGTAATTTTTAACAATACCGATTACCTTGGAATTACTCACCCCAATCCCGGTGATTGCAAGGGAAGTAAGTACAGCCTCTTTTGTAGACCAAGATTGAATGTCGGATACGCATTATTCTAAAACAAAAAATCCCTTTGACATTTAAGTTTTAGGAAAATACTTTCATTAAGTGCAAGATTTCGCAAAACAAAAACAATTGTTGTATTTGTCATGTGTGTTCTACAGATCACATCGCCAAATCACCAATATGGGCAAATAATTTTTCATATGGCAAAATAAAAATCTTGTAATTGTAAATAATTTTCATTTGCTTCTGAAAGTGAAGCAAAGCCAGATGTAACAATCCTTGATAGGCCTAGGATTGTTTAAACAATCTTCAACAGGTATGTAATGACCGGGCTATTTGTATCCAAGTCTGGTAAACTATAGTCTCCCTTTGAAATCATTACTGATCGTCAGTGGTGAAAGTCGTGTGTTTCCCGACTCGGAAGCACGTGTTGTTGAAACGTCAGACGAGGTTAGAACACCCAACCACACACACACACACACACACACAAATAATAATAATAATAACGCACGCGCGCGTGATGACTACTATAGCCTATCTATAAACAGGTTAGAGTAATCGACTCCATGAGGTGACCATGGAGTGTGCTTAAATATAATAAAGTATTAATAAAGACAATAGTAGTAGAATTAAGGATATGTTTAAAAATTTTAATCTTTAAGCCGTTTGAATATGTTACACATAATAAAATTATTTAAATGACATTTTCATTCATGAATACAAAATAAGAAATTTTGGTATGAAGATTTAATGAGCACCCCCAGCATTAAATTCTTTTTGTTACTAGCATTTAAATGTTATTAGAATAATGTTCTTTAAAAATATATATTATTACAATTTAAAATTTTTAGTTAATTGTCCGTGATGTCTTGATGTCTGTCAGCACCCAAAATAAAATAAATATTATTATTGTTTTAGAATACGAAGTTTGTTAATAATTAATTTATTAATAATTCATCGATAAGTGAAACTTGTTAGTGTGATGATTATTAAATGTTATGATTAAAAAGTACTTGTACACTTATGAGAAGGGACATACAATTTTAATTTTCACTTTTAGTTTTGGTTTTTAAATAAAAAAATCAATTTTATCCTTTTTCAAATTCATCCTGATTATTTTACCTCACGTCACTTCCTACTCGCTACAAAATTAATCTATTCTATACTCACCACACAAGTGATATTTGACGTAGTGCTTGAAGTAACCAGCTCAGATCCCATGACTGGTTGGGTATGTAAATGTGTTACAGATACGCTCAAGACATGAACACGTACAAGTCAGAACGTAACGTAGCAATATGTACAAGAGGATAAAAGAAATAATAAGTATATGCATGTAAATTTTAAAATTTGCACGTGACCTTTGAATAACAGAAAATTGGTTTTGAATACTTTTTCTTTTGTTGTTGAATATATTTATGTACGCAAGTTTTTCAACTTTTTCAAATACGATAAATAAACTAAACATTTATAAAACATGAGTTTGTATACGTTTTGTCTCTTTTACGTGGTATGTCTATTGACATTAGAATGAGTTTGTAATATGTTATTTACATAGAACCACCAGTATGTCTATTGATATTAGAATGAGTTTGTAGTATGTTATTTTGCATTTCGTTTCTGATATTCACCTATATCTCAAAAGACCACATTTTCTCTAGCATTTGTACCATTTTCATACACTTTATCTAAAGCACTACGCCAGTATTACCAGCAAATTTTTGTATGTCCATGAGAAAATAAAAGCAAGGCCTATTAGGGTGTTAATAAATTGCATAACAAAATACATTCAATTAAATCATAACAAAGTGTTGTTCAAGAAGGCAAAATTCAAATTTATGATTTACAAGAAATTCAACCGAATTATGTTTTGTATTTCCCCATTTTGTCTAATATTACTAATGTCCTTTTAACAATGTTAAACCTTCCTCTGAAAACTGACATTCATTTCGTAGTAAATGTAAGTACACAATACGAGAAGGAAAGCATTAGGTTGATTGCAGCACCTGATCTTGAAGAAAACGCAGTGTAGAGTAATGTCTGATGCATCGACAGAGTACAATACAGTAGACTACTTGAAAAGCTGTTATTTTCTGTAGGGCAAAAATGTCAATAACGGGCTGGCAGGATGCTAAACGTAGTAGTAATCGCCGTGAACTTGCAAATGCAGAAAGCACGGTAAGACTAGACTGAACATTTGTGTACCTTATACGTCACAATGACCATTTTGTCTCACTTGGTTAATATATTGTTACGTAATTCAGAAAAAGTGTACGCCATTACAGAACATTCTAGTGTTTCTCGGCTATTCCAGCTGCAATGTGTGTATGTGTACGTATTGTTCCTACTTTGAGATGAAAGACAATTTCGTGGCACTTGTCACGCGTCCGCAACGAGATTTTTCCAGATCATACCAGTCCGGGCGCGCTGTGTTCACGGGCGCAATCAATTACGTTCTAGTGTTTTCTAGTAGACACGTATTATGGAATATGCTGGAATCTCAGCGGGGTATAAATACAAGACTTCAACGGCGCTTAGTTCAGTTTTAGTGACGATTAATTCCAGTGCGGTTCGAAGTATGTGGAGAAGTGTTACGTGTTTTATAATTGTGCGGGACTCTTATTAGTAGACATTATTATTGCGTGTGAACAATTTGTATTTGATTTGTTGTAAGAGACTATCTTGTTGATTACAAACTGTTTAATTGTGATAATTAAAGCAGGTGATTAGTGACTTAATTGGTGTCTAGTATTTTGTTTTCCACTGTATCATACGACGATCGGTGATACCGTCGTAAAAATATAAACACAGTATGATATAATTAGTCTGACGTGTACCGTAGAGTTCCGTGAGCTTGTTCGGGAAATGTGTTTTCTACTTTCCATAGCGTACTTTTGCCAATGCTTCTATAATTGCGCTTACGTAGTGCCTATCCTATTCCACATATACTGTTGCATATACTGTATAGTCGAGTCAATGAATCATTTTACCCTGGAGTTCTTTGTAACAAAATGAATTAACACGAAACCTTCCGAAATATCTTTTACATAGTGTTTAGATAAAGGTTAAATAATGTTGGGGTTTGATCTCTCTTAGGGGGTGGTTTCTAATTTTTCTCATTGGATGGGGAATTTAAAAAAAAATAACACCCGGAATTAAGAGTTCTCTGAATTCTACGAAAAATGTTGCTATGCATTTTTTGGTAAAAGCGAATAGTTTTTTATTTACTCCAAATTAAAAATTACGATTTTCTCTCACAATTGTAACCTTCCAAAAATTGTTGTTAGATAACTTAAAAATTATTGAATTTAAAATTGGTGTAAAAACATTTCTGACGCTTGATAACTTAAAAACTGCAACTTTGAAGGAAAACTGCTTACAACAATCATTAAAGGACATAATATTATCTTTATAATTAATTTTACTTTATTATGGTTGAATACAAATTACAACGTTATGATACAAAAATTGTCTGTGTTTTTAATTTTCTCATAAAATCTTGGAAGTTTTTCTGCTGTAATTTCATATGAATCAAACAATTTATTTATCCTTATTATATACTATTCATGTATATTATTATCAATTTGCTTAAATTGTCTATGATTTTTCAAGCTGTATGATTTTGATATTAGGCTTAGAATTATAGTCTAATTTAGTGATTTCATTAAAGAAAAATATATTTTATTAAATTACCAAAAAAATATTTTTGCAGACTAATGCAGACATACAAAATTAAAGCTTATTTTATGGTAAACAATAATTTTACCTTTTCATTGGTTTAGGACTAACATTTGCAAACATAAAATACCAAACCAAGAAACAATACAAACCCAAAATAATTACAAAAAACAACATAATAAGCAAAATAAGTGAAACGAACAAAAATAGCCAAATGTTAGAACAGCCCAGAGATAATAGAAACTAGTCGTGTTTGGTGTCTAATTAATCTACATCAGAAAAGCTATTCAATGATAATAATAAAAATCATATTGATAATAATACAAAGAAAATATCCTAATTAGAAAATATTTATTCATTTTGGGTAAAAAACCCAAACCATATAACAATGAGTACAAAATTCTTTCAGCCAATAGAGATAGCAGTCGGGCTACCATGACAACGAAACTTTATTAGAAAAAACCGTTACAAACGAATTAACATCATTCGATAACGAGTCCATTTTTAGCATCAGACGAGAGCGGACGACAAAATAGTAGCTCCATAAAAATTAGAAAATAAACCTACCAGATGAATTAAAACAAATAATACTAAAGAAAAATAAAAGAAACAAAATTAACAGAACATATTAGCAAGATCCATCTAATTTAATTGAGAATTACAGAAAATAAAACCAATATCAACTAATGAAATAAAAGAAGGAAGACCTGAACACCAGAATTTATTAAAATAATTTACCAAACATCGTAGAAATTGTAACGTATAATATTTAATTAATTTACTACACCCACGAGAAGGATCACAACACTTCCAAATAAACGCACAATATCCAAATCTTGGTTCAAACACTAAAAACACTGAATGACTATTAAAATATACAATAATCATTATTCATAGATTATTCAAAGTAATTATTAACACTTTGGGAAATAAGAAAATATTTGTATACGATATCTAACTTAACCTAGATTTGTAAATTGAACTCACTATTGTTTTAAATGCTAAGAAGACTGTTGTAAAGGAAAATCATAATATTTAATTAACTTGATGTTAAGGATTGTACTTTCAAAAATCATTTTGTTATCTTTCTGCCGTAATCAAAAGAACTTTGAGACTGATTACACGTTGTATAATATAAAATCGACATAGACGCTGTCAGTCAAACGGCCCAATCAACATAGCAACCGCTGAGTTGTAATTCTTTTTTAGCCGGAGCAAGAAAGTTATATATTTTTATAAGTTCATGTTTAGTAATTATTACAAGCAGAACCGATAATTAATAAACCAATACGCAAAGTAATACCTGTTCATTATTTAAATTAATAATATTTATGTGTTTATTTCATTAATATAGCACCGTAAATTTCTCTACCCGAATTACAGTTTGGTACGACTACCGCGAGAGAGCGGAATTCGAATTTAGTCGAATCCAAACTACGAGAGATACGGTCGCATCTAGAGAAAGAAATTAAAAATTTTTAATTGTTTTAAATCAAACAATTTGGCGCCTATAATCGGGAAAACAACATCTACGTGGAACAGGTAAACAGGTATTGGCGAGGTAATAAATACGACGCAAGCAGATCGTTACAAAACAAACGACGCAACTTGGGAATTTCACAGGACGACAAGTACTAGTCGTTATAAATTGACGCCAACAACTTGGGCTTAATTTGAAGACACACGACATTAGTCGTTATCATATTTATTGTCAAATACCTGTATAAATAATAATTGTTACCATTAGTAATTAGTACTAAACATTCTTCATCCCAAATTGATACTCACGTGTAAATTTCTGGATATGTATACCTCACTGAGCATATCAACAGCTACTGACGTTGGAAACATTAAAATATTCTGTTGTCTTCCAGAATATAATCTACCCGTACAATATAAAGGCTGCTTAAAAACGATAGTAAATATAATAAAAATAGCATAAATATATATCATATAATATTTAATAAGACTCTAGATGCTTTATTTAAAGTAATTCTATGTTGAATTAAGCTGTATAAAATTTGGTTTTAAAACGGAAATTAAAAATATGCAAGAATCCTGTTGTCAATGTGCACAGGAAGTCATTAAACATCGATTCTGTAGCTTTTCGCTAATCTGCGCATGATATTACTGAATATTCAAAATTTGTAATTGTTTTTTATTTAGACTATTTCGTACGTGATTATTTTTCCAGTTAGAAAAACTGCGTAAATATTTTTTTAAACAAAATTGTTTTGAACATTGGAAAATTTCTTCCAAACCACATAGCAGACTGTGACACCAAGCAACATGAGTGTAGGCTATGACGTAACCGTAAAGATATTGTTTTTCCCAAACGATTGTATTACAATATTTACACTTACACAGGGAATAATATTTAATATAATAATTTGAGTTTCAATGTGTCGTCACTTTTAATCTACTAACTAATATGATTAGTCAATGTAAAAAGTCTTCCATAAAATAGGGTAAAAAATGTTATCTTTTATAGTTAATATTACCTCGTATATCCGGCTACACTGGTGCTCCTCCTTGCAGCTTCATTGATTTTTAACAACTACGCGTTTCGGGACTCATGGTCCCATCATCAGGTAGGTAAAAACGAAAATCACTCACATGGAGTACGTCAAATTAAAAAAATACAAATAAAAACTTTTACTCGCACATCAATCCAGCACATAAAGTCACAGTACCGCGTGTATACAATTACACCACTACACGATGCGCATCGTATCGGACCTCGCGAGCGACTAACCAATACGCGTCGCACTATATCTATCTCTATCTATGTGTTGTTCCAACACGCGTATGGCCGTGTCATACAGTCTGTTGGACTTAAAAGAAAGCTTGGCGTTCAAGAGCTGATTACCTTGGGTTTTTGAGGCCTTATAAATTTCAAATTCTTCCAGCGCGTCCATAAGCCTGCCCCTTTTACAGAAATGTAACGGCTTGAAGCTACTTTGAAAAGTAGTGTATCCGGATATACGAGGTAATATTAACTATAATTAGTTATATGGAACTTGGAGACCACAACACAATATGTTTATCTTTTATCTTGAAAGCAAGTGTAATAAGTAGGGATGTACTCATGAGCACCAAATTTATACGACAAAAAATTATATTTACCTAAACAACAAATACAGGTTATAGAAATAGCCGAAATCTTTGAAATGATTTAATATTTCCTAATATCGTATTGATGTGCAATTCCCGTAAGTAAAATATTACGGGAAAAGTCAAAACTATTAACTGGCAGCACAGATTAGAGAACCGCGGAACGTTATTCTTATGAAATATAAGAAATATATAAAACAACACTGTTACAATTGTTCTGAATTAGCTACGTCGCCTAAGATAACATTCAAGGAACAGCTTGTCCAGGAGCACTGAAGAAGGTATGCACCATGCACCAATGGAGTCAGAGATCTCACAAGAGAACCGAGAGCAGCATATGAAAACCGTAGGCCATAAGAACTCCGGAAACCCCCAAAAAACATGACGGGAATTTCTACCCTAGCTTGGAGTGAAACCCTGACAACCACAAAACCATTCCTCCCGTCCCTCAGGATTCGGCCGGATTGTTCACGATCCCGCGGTACCGTTTTGAGCGTGCCACGTGGCCTACGCGACGATCCGGGAAGCCCTGAATAGTCGTGGGTCCGACCTCCGAGTTTGAAACCGGGTATGGGTTAAACCGGAATCTCCCCCGGAACGCTACAGCTTGTCCTCCACCTTCCGGTGCGGGCAAGGGAACGTCACCCCACCAGGTCAGTAGCCACGTCCCCCCCTCACTACAACCGGTTAAAATTAACTACATAACTCTACCGACTTTATGGATGCCAGTCCGCCAATGAGGGAAGAACAACTGCACTGGACCGAACGCTACTAGGGCTCTCCTGTGTTTTAACCATCATGACAAATCTGGTGCGAAAACATTCAAGGGACAGACAATATGTGAACAACCGCAAAGATCATTATATCAAACATAATATTGTGGTGTCATAAATTAGGTTATTATGACGGTCACAGTTATTTTAGCCGCATTTTTACGAACTTAAGAGTATAGTAATAACGATATTCATATTTTCTTATTAACACAAAATTTTTGTAGGATATAAAACTATGAATTTTTTTTTATTTTGAACACGTTTCTTTAATCAATAGTGGTTTTAATAATGGCGTACCTCTGTTGTAAAATAATTTTAAGTTAAATATAAGATACAACATGCTTTTTTATGTGAATATACAAATACGGGTGACTTACATAGCTATACTAAAAAATTCAGTAACTACATTACTATATTATTTTAATTATATTAAAACAAAATTGAATGTCAAAAGTAATATTAACAATACTTTATTCTTTCCAAAAATTATCTACAACAGGTTACAACTGGCTACTCCTCACTTTTATCGATCCTCTGCATTTGTGTTTATCTGACCATAATTCCATCCGTTTTGATGTCGTCAAGGATTCCAACATTTATTCTTCCTCGTCGTCTTTTTTCATTGTGATCGGAATTCTTCTATAATAAAATTACTAGAAGCTAGTTATTTAAAATCTTATGTGATTCACATCCTGCAACACCTGCATCATACTCTAAAAACGCTTAGCTAATTATTTTAATATTTCTTTACAGAGCACATTACTGCGTGTAATGAAGTGTACAGCCTGTTAGCTTTCAATTAACTCTTAAATTTTAATTGATTTACCTAAAAGTTATATTATGTAATGATGTCATAAAAACAATACCCACACTTAGGAGTTAATAACGTGAATATTACAAAGGTCTAATGATCTTATAAAAAAGGTGTTTTTGAGACATAGACGTGTCCATCTGTCCATTGTATACAGGAAATTGTAACTTTTCAATTAAAATTTCTCCCTTTGTAGTGTTTCCACCGAATGTAACATTTGATCCTTTATGTAATCAATCAATCAGTAATTTTAATAATTTACTGTATCTCTTAAAAAACTGTTGTGCGGAAACTTTGGTTGATTAGTGTCTGAGATTAATTTAATTATTATTATTATTTTACCTGTTATCACCAAGTTGATAACTTTGTAAAGTTATGTTGTTGCTAGTCTTGTATTTAATCACATTATGTATTTACAATATAAAAAATATTAAAGATGATTTTCCCTACACAATATCCTACAACTTCTTTCCATTCGGAAAGTTTTACTAATTAGACGGAAAGTCTTACTTGAATTGTATGTAATATTTATAAATTTCTAGTTATTAAGGATTATTAGTTTTAGTTGTAATTCAGTAATTCAGCGTAATAATCTGACTATGGTATTTAGTGTAAAGCTTTAATTATGAATTGCCGTGTGGAAATATCTGCAATTGGTGACGCGTATTATTTATGACTCATGTTATTTAATTCATTTCCGTCAGCTAGGTATTACTTGTTTGATAGATTCGTGTTGAGCAATGTTTTTAAGCTAAGAGAATTTTTTGAATACAGGTGTATTGTTTATTTAAACTTCTGTTAAAGTTATTATTAACAATTTCTTTGGTGTTGAGTTTTATTTTATTCCCTGTCTAAGAACGCTGAATTTTGCGATCGCCGTAACAATAAATTAACCATCACCCCATTGTAACAAATAGAATAAATGCTACAATCAACAGGCAGTTTCCATGGTATTAATAAAAAATAAATAGTATAAGGCCTATGTTAAATACTTACAAACTCCAGCACATACCCAAGATACATTAATAAATTTTCCATTGATCAGTCGATCAATATAGCGGTTTCCATATTTAATTTTAATTCCACCTTCTTGGTTTCACTTCTTTCAGCTTGTATTTCTTACTTTCACTGGTATTCACATTTTCACTCAACACATTGAGTTCATTTAACTCATTAATTTTATCGTTTGTAGCAAATAGATATTTAATGTTCTCTGCTTTTTGACTGCAAGTTTCATAACATCCTTCATTAACAGCATCCTTTAACGTTCCTTAGAATCCGCACTTTCTGTGCTTGTATTCTTCTCTATTCTACAACTACTATTTCCCTAGTCTCATATCCTCTTCGAGTAAATTCAAGCTGTTGTTTTATAAAATTTGAACAATTTTTGTTGAGCTAAATATTTTCAAAATAATAGGAAGCTTTATAACATCTTCTCCTGTGTTATAACTTAGGGAACCCGCAATAATTGGTTCTACCAATTATTCAGGCTGCCTTACTTGTGACGAGCTGAAAATTAATCAGAACAACAAACAATAAATATACAAGGATTCAGGGAAGGGGAGAATGTTGATTTATGCACTCAGTATAGTATGTACTCCTGATGACATCTCTTTATTACATATTGTATTATTTTCTCTACTTAAAATTCTCGACACATATGCTTCAATAGCTTACAGTTTACATGATGATTATATTTTATTCTTTACAAGGCCCCTTAAAATAAGATGTACATGAATTTAATTAATTCTCCGGATCCGGGATTTCCTCTAATACTTTAAGAATGGTTACCTCGCCATATAAAGCTTTAAAATTTTGCCATTTGAAGAATGGTCTTTATTAATCTTTTAAACAATAAGGATTTACAGTTTAGAGCTATAACTCTTTTACTAGGAATAAGTATACAAGTTATGAGTATACAATTACTGTTATACAATTACTTAAAATGTCTTAATGTGGTTAAATTAATTGTCTTTTGTTGAATATAATATTTAGTATTTCATAAGCACGGAAGGCTTGCCTCCGTGTCACCTTTTTGGATGTCTTCCAGCTCTGCGTTATTCCAGTCGTAGGTCCTCGGTTGCAGCATGTTTGAAGTAGGTCAGGTGTCTCTCATTATCTTCGTATCCGGGAATGGTGTAGTCCTGAAGTCTTTTAGATCATGGTGTCTCCTGGTTCTAAGCTCTTGGCTAACTGATAGTAATAGCTCGTTGATCTGAATAATTAACACAAAGTTTCATTCACCTGTATACACTTCACATGATAGTTTGATTGTAGCACTTCACTTCATGGGATTACCACAGTTTTAATTACATAAGTATTATATTTTAAGATTTTAGAAGAGATGTCACCGGCGCTAAATTTTAGTTATTCATTCTCACTCGTTTACACCATATTTATATGAGTCGCGGTTCAACTACATTAACGCAACACATTGTTTAATAGTAAAAAGAATGCGTCAGTGTCTTAACTGACGGATTAATTACATTTTGTAATAAACTATTTTTAACGTTGCACATATCGGCAGTACACCGCTTACTGTTTTACCCGCTCCATAGCAAGTGGGCGAAAATAGTTAGGGGAGAGTGTAGTAATCTCGCGAGAGTTCAACTCAACATAAAAATAGTTCCAAGTTTCTTTTTTATTTAAAGGACTAAAATTAGATTAAATAATTAAGTAGAGAGATTCTTAGTTACAAATGCTATCAAAGTACATTATAGTGATCTAGTTTAATTATTTAAATAATAATCAATTTACAATTATTTTTAGTTAGTTAAGGGGTTGGAAAACAAGTTGATTCTGGTTAGCGCCTGTTTCTGCAGGATTAATTAACAAGCTTTACCCTTTCTGTACTCTCGTATTCCTTTTAATATATTATTAGACTTTCATTTAAATATTATTATTATTTAATGATTATACGCTTTAGGTTAAAATTGTGAGATTTTATTAAACACTTAAAATTTATCAACCTATACATTATCAACTTAATTAACTAATTTATTTTTATTAATAAAATCGTCACATACTCCGCCTCTTAAAAAAACACAGACTCCTGACATGTTGGTTAGCAATGTACCGGGAGAATGCTTGGGGAGTACCGTGTGAAATTTCTCTCACCCGTTTTTCTTCGTATGTAATTACGAGGAGCATAAGTCATTCTTGACTTGCTGATTCTTACTATCTATACATATTTCATAATTTACAGACTAATTCTACTACTACATAAAATTCACACACTATAAAAGTATTTTAAACATTCTAAATTTTTCTTAACTCTACTACTTATGACTACTACCGGGTTTTTCTTTAGTTGGGAGTTATTCTAGTTATAGAATTACTCATTAAGTAATTTGTTACTTAATTATTCATCATATTTGCTGTCAGCTGACTTCTTACTTTGCTCTACTTTCGAAGAATAGGATTCAAGGGTGATCAGGCCTCGTACCTAACTATACCATTAGCTAGCTAAATGTTACTCTAGTACTCCTTTGCAGTTGAGTACAAAACATATACCTTTCTTTTTTCTTTACATTTATTTAACTTGCACTCTACCATTACCTTCTTCGTGATAATGTTTTATCTGAGAAATATGTGTCCTTCGTACATATTTTTGAGTAGAGGGTTCATACAGTGCTACGGTTACTGGAGTTAAATATTTGTGAATTTGATAAGGACCGCACCATCGGTATGATAGCTTGGAAGTGGTCTTATCGATTGCACTACTCGTAGGATGTGTTTTACACATAACTAAGTTACCGATTTGGTACTTTACTTCATTATTTTTATTTCGCTCGTGATATTTCCTTGATTTCGCTAAGTTTGTTCGTAAATTAGCGCGCGCTTCATTCCATATTTTCCTAATATTTTTATCCCTAATTTCAAGGGGTAACAATTCATGTATTTTCCACTTAGTGGATAATGGGTGGTTGGGTTTATACTTGAACAATAATTCGAATGGGGTAGACTTATGTCCTTCATGATATGCTGAATTAAAAGCGAACTGTATCCAGGATAAGTTCTGGTCCCAAGAAGTATGGTCGTTAGCATGGTAGGCAATTAAAGCAGATTTTAGGTTTCGCAAATACCTCTCAGCTATATTACCTTGCGGACGATACTCTGTAGTGGTAATATGTTCTATACCTAGTTTGAAACACATGTTCCTGAATTCCTTGGACTTAAACTGTGGTCCGTTATCCGACACTAGATGGACAGGAATACCGAATTCCTTAAATAATCTATGCTGTAAAATACTTACTGTGGTTGTAGCTAAGGCTCGTCGCATGGGGTACATCCAGACGAATTTGCTAAAAGAATCTACGCAAATTAGTAACATTGTATTTCCTGATTTAGAACGCGGGTAGGGTCCTGAAAAGTCTAAATAAATTTTGGAGAATGGGGTAGCAGGAATCTCTGAGATTAATTGACTTATTTGGCTGTTTCTCGCTGGTTTGCTGAGTGCACACAACTTACACTTCTTTACAAAGTTAGCGATCTCACTGTTCATATTTTCCCAGTGATATTCTTTACGAATTCGATGTATGGTTTTATTTATTCCCATATGTGCTCCAATGGTGGAGGAGTGATAATATTCCATCAGCATAGGTTTAATAATATCAGGGGCGATTATTCGTAAATATTTTCCGTTCGCTATTCTACAACATAATACTCTCTTACTTAATAGGTATTTCTCTGACTTGTTTCCTTTTTCAAGTTGTTCAATAATTGGACTCAAACGAGGGTCTTGTTGTTGATAATGGGCTAACTCCATAAATGCAAGAGGAAATTCGGTAATTAAAGTATTAATAATCGGCGTTTCTCTACTCTTGTTTTCGTAATTATTACTACTAGGCTGGAACATACGTGACAGTGTATCGGCAACTACGTTTTGGGTGCCTCTAATATGTTGTACTTTGAATTTAAAACAATTTAATCTTAATACCCATCTTCCGATACGACCTAACTGTTTTGGGTGATTTAGTAGCCAGGATAACGCTTGATTATCAGTTTCTAATAAAAACTCCTTATGTTCTAAAAATGGTTTGAACTTCTCAAAAGCGAAAACTATAGCTAAACATTCTAATTCGTATGCGGAGTATTTCTTTTCTTGCTCAGTCAGGGTGCGAGAAGCGTAACTAATAGGTAACCTTGAGTTATCTACTTCCTGATATATTACTGCACCTAGGGCGACACTAGAACTGTCTGTCTGCACTACAAATGGTTTTGTAAAGTCGGCTAATTGTAGTACGGGGGGTGATATTATGCTTTCTTTTAATTTCTCGAATGCGGTTTGGTGTTGCTCATTCCATTCAAATTTAATTCCCTTCTTTCTTAAGGTATTTAGCGGTGCTGCAATTTCGGCTAGATGTGGGATGTACTTATGGAAATAATTTATCATTCCCAAAAATCGGGCTATTCCTTTCGCATCCCGCGGCGGTAAAAATTCTCTGATGGCACGGGTTCGCTCTGGGTCTATGCTTACCTTTCCGTTGGCTTTTACGATGTGACCTAAAAATGAGAATTGTGTCACAGCAAAATTTACTTTACTGGGGTTTACGGTTAATCCAGCTTTCTCCAATCGGGATAGTACTTCACGTAGATGTTCAAGATGTTGCTCAATTGACTCGCTGTAAATAACAATGTCATCTAGGTAGTGGTACACATATTTAAACTTTATGTCATGAAATAATTTTTCTAATAATCTGCTACATACAGAACTACCTTGGGATATACCAAAAGGTACCCTTGTAAATTGGTACAGGTTGAAAGGGACGGCAAAGGCGGTAAGACGTTTTGATTCTTCCGAAAGGGGTATCTGGTGAAATGCCTGATTTAAATCCATAATAGTAAAGATTTTTGCTTTAGTAAAATAATGAAATGCACTGTGGATGTCGGGAAGTGGTATAGATTCAAATTCTATCCGTTTATTTAGTTGTCTGTAGTCCACCACTAATCTATGTTTGTCGTTACTTTTGGGTACTAAAAAACGCAGGTGATGAATAAGATGACGTAGAGGGTTCGATGACTCCTTGTTCTAACAATTTATTAATTTGGTTCCTCATCACTTCCATTTTCGGTGGTGATAATTTGTATGGGGCTAAACGTATTACTTTGTTGTCACTCAAATTTATTTTGTACTCTATCAGATCCGTCAGTCCTAACTTTGGGGTGAGGACGTTGGAGAATTGTTTTATTAAAGTCTGTATGTCCCGTCTATCTTTACTTTTCAGATGACTTAATTCAGATTCGTGATGCTTTATATGTGTAGAAGTGGTGCTAGTACTTTCTCTGTTATTTGCATTATCATGCAAGTTATATTTCCGTGAACGATCGAATCCAAAGTAAAATATCTTCTCGTGAATGTCTAAAATTATTCCTGTTTTACTGATAAAATCAGCTCCCAATATTAACTCGGGTCCTAATTCGTCGCATACCAACATTGGAAAATACCACGTTAGATTTTTAATTTTTACTTTAAAAGTGATGATAAGCTTTATCATTAAGTTTTGTTTATTAGCTGTAGCGCATTTAATATTTACTGATTGACTGCGTTTAACTAAATTATGTTTAAGTAATTTATTGGCTAGCTCTTGACTAATTAAACTTCGCGTTGATCCGGAATCAATTAAACCGAGGGTGGATGTAACATCAAGGTCAACTTGTATATACGGTAATTGACACTTACTGAAATCACATTTATTAATAGCGTTACATTTATCGATAAATTTTTTTACATAGGGGTCTAATTTTCTTTTGTTATTATTATTAATTTGTTTTATTTTATTGTCTCTCAGGGGTTTACCTTTTTTCACGATGCTGCGGAAGACACAGGGTTTCGGATCTCCCTGCCTTACATGTTTTTTGGATAATGAGTTTTCCGATTGTACTGTTTCCTTTTACAGTTTCTACTGAGGTGTCCAGGTTTTCCGCAGTTATAGCATATATATTCTTTACGCGGGGTCTCACTGGTTTCCTGTCGTGGTTGAGGCTCCTTGGACTTACCATGGCCATGAACATAGGTTGATCTTTGAAATGGTCTTCTTTCTCGTAGACTTCTTGCATCTGAGACTAAGGCTTGCATTTCTTTTCTATGTGGTGTCGTGGATACCGGTGCATGTCTGTGCTGATCTGCGTACCACACATTGGAAGAGTGAATACTACATTGTTCAAGGTCAGCGAAAGTAAGGGGTCTACTTATTAGTGCTAAACGGGAGCGTTCTTCAGGAGATAAGCCTACTAGGATAGTATCGACCAATTGTTTTTCAGTCCAGTCGACTTGCAGTAGACGTGAAGATTCTCTGATGTCTGCGATATAGTGGGCCAGTCTTTCATGAGCTCCTTGTACTCGAAGTACAGTATTTCTTTTGATCTCCTCATAAATTCCCGTGGGGATAAAATATTTGATTATATTCGTATGAAGTTCTTCTACTGGAAGAGACGAGTTTAATGATTCTAGTACACGATCTCGTAATGGTGGTTTACATTTGGGTAAGATGACTTGCAGTATTTGCCAATCGCTCAATTGTTGTAGATCTTTTATTTGCAGTAGGTATCTGATAAAAGTCAATAGAGTCGTGATACTTAAGCCATCGGTGTACGGAATTTCATTAATTATTTTCTCTACTGGGTGGGAAATCTTTCCGTAGAGGTCTACATTAAAATTTACGTTTGGTATGCTTTTTGAAGGATTAGTGGTTGCATTAGGATTCGTAATCGCATATTGACTAGTGCGAGTACGCTGAACTTTAGGCGGTGGGGGTTCTAACATGGTTAGGGTATTTAATTCTCTACTAGGTAATTGTTCATGACTCGGTGGTATCTTCGATACGGTGGGTGATTCGGGGTTCGAGGTGGAGGGAGGGTGTTCTAAAGTAGGGGAATGAACTGGGGAAATATATAACTTTTGTAAGTAGTGCTCAATTTCCTCCATTCTCGATGAATCTGACTTTCGTCGTAAGTCGTTGATAATTATGGGTAATTGGCTTAAAGCCTCATCCGCAAATTTCTGCACATCGGCGGGGATTACGGTGACGTCGGGCCAGCTTAATAAATTATTCAACCGGCGGGTTAAATGTTCTATACTTTGCGTAACGCGCAAAATTTCCGTAGGTGATTTTTTGTCCTGAAGGTTCTGAGATAATACTATCAGTTCCCTATATTTCGCATAACAGGTTTCTCGTTCGCCGTCATAATCGAGTTCACGCAATCTATCTAACTGCGAGGTTATCTCTGATCCGGTTTGGCGTAATGATTTTCGTAATTCAGACACGGTAACATTCACGTGTTTTAGACCTCGTAAAAGTGCTTCGTAGCATAGCTCATCTTTTACTAATAGATCAGGATTAAATTCAGCCATTTTCGCAAAGTGAGTGGCTATAACTAATTATTCTACTAATTGCATTAAATACTATACAACGCTATCTTTTTTTTTTACACACAAATATAAAATATAAATCAATCGTATTCTTACTCTTTCATTAATAAACACTCAAAATGAGATGACAAGCTTTGTCATTTTACATTGGTAGAGAGAGAGAAATCTCACACAGGTTTAAATGTGCGTACGGCAAAAGATTCCCCCTTCGGCTACTACACACAGGAAAAGACACGCTTCTTATAACAATAGAACTAACAAAGAGGGTGTCGTTGTAGTTTAACTCAACTATGGGGGGAGGTTGACTATGACAGTTTACACACACAGGCGCAGACAAGAATTCAACTGGCCTGAAATTGTTTACAAACCGACAGGTTGATGAATGAACTTTTTGACAAGCACGTACCTGCTGTTATATCGTATTCTTGGGGCGTTTTTAGTTAACATTATGTTCATTCCTATATCTAAATAATATTTAAATTACTTATTTATTATACTATTATAACAACTATTATCGTTTAATTTTATTTAAGATTTTAGACACATTTTAAAGTACATGAGTGAATAAATCAACAGCTTAGGTGTGTGGGTTTATCGGGACACAATTACTTCTTAAATAACACAAGTCACAAAATTTTTTACAAAGGAGTCGCAAAATTTAAGCAAATTAGCAGAGTAGCGCAATTTATAACATCTTCTCCTGTGTTATAACTTAGGGAACCCGGAATAATTGGTTCTACCAATTATTCAGGCTGCCTTACTTGTGACGAGCTGAAAATTAATCAGAACAACAAACAATAAATATACAAGGATTCAGGGAAGGGGAGAATGTTGATTTATGCACTCAGTATAGTATGTACTCCTGATGACATCTCTTTATTACATATTGTATTATTTTCTCTACTTAAAATTCTCGACACATATGCTTCAATAGCTTACAGTTTACATGATGATTATATTTTATTCTTTACAAGGCCCCTTAAAATAAGATGTACATGAATTTAATTAATTCTCCGGATCCGGGATTTCCTCTAATACTTTAAGAATGGTTACCTCGCCATATAAAGCTTTAAAATTTTGCCATTTGAAGAATGGTCTTTATTAATCTTTTAAACAATAAGGATTTACAGTTTAGAGTTATAACTCTTTTACTAGGAATAAGTATACAAGTTATGAGTATACAATTACTGTTATACAATTACTTAAAATGTCTTAATGTGGTTAAATTAATTGTCTTTTGTTGAATATAATATTTAGTATTTCATAAGCACGGAAGGCTTGCCTCCGTGTCACCTTTTTGGATGTCTTCCAGCTCTGCGTTATTCCAGTCGTAGGTCCTCGGTTGCAGCATGTTTGAAGTAGGTCAGGTGTCTCTCATTATCTTCGTATCCGGGAATGGTGTAGTCCTGAAGTCTTTTAGATCATGGTGTCTCCTGGTTCTAAGCTCTTGGCTAACTGATAGTAATAGCTCGTTGATCTGAATGATTAACACAAAGTTTCATTCACCTGTATACACTTCACATGATAGTTTGATTGTAGCACTTCACTTCATGGGATTACCACAGTTTTAATTACATAAGTATTATATTTTAAGATTTTAGAAGAGATGTCACCGGCGCTAAATTTTAGTTATTCATTCTCACTCGTTTACACCATATTTATATGAGTCGCGGTTCAACTACATTAACGCAACACATTGTTTAATAGTAAAAAGAATGCGTCAGTGTCTTAACTGACGGATTAATTACATTTTGTAATAAACTATTTTTAACGTTGCACATATCGGCAGTACACCGCTTACTGTTTTACCCGCTCCATAGCAAGTGGGCGAAAATAGTTAGGGGAGAGTGTAGTAATCTCGCGAGAGTTCAACTCAACATAAAAATAGTTCCAAGTTTCTTTTTTATTTAAAGGACTAAAATTAGATTAAATAATTAAGTAGAGAGATTCTTAGTTACAAATGCTATCAAAGTACATTATAGTGATCTAGTTTAATTATTTAAATAATAATCAATTTACAATTATTTTTAGTTAGTTAAGGGGTTGGAAAACAAGTTGATTCTGGTTAGCGCCTGTTTCTGCAGGATTAATTAACAAGCTTTACCCTTTCTGTACTCTCGTATTCCTTTTAATATATTATTAGACTTTCATTTAAATATTATTATTATTTAATGATTATACGCTTTAGGTTAAAATTGTGAGATTTTATTAAACACTTAAAATTTATCAACCTATACATTATCAACTTAATTAACTAATTTATTTTTATTAATAAAATCGTCACAGCTTCACTATAATCCGAGAGCACACCACAGTTCAAGTAGTGAAATATTTTGCCTATTCAAGAGTTGTATAATCTAAAACAATCTTCGTTTCTACAGCAGGCATTGCTAAAAACTTATCATTTGATAATGTGAGTGCAATTTTAAATTACAGTTATATTTATTTAATTATTTCTTAGACATTATAATAATATGAGAAGTTACAATAACTCCTATATGAGGAGTATAGGAAGTGGAGGAGAGCGGAGGAGCGGGTACATCGGCAGAAGAAGCGCCGTTGGAAGAGTCAACAGCTGGTAGAAATCCAAGATCTTAAGGATGCAAATGAAATCAGAAAATTCTATAATAAGGTAAATCAAGGTAGAAAACCCTTTAAACCCAGGACAACAGCTTGTCGTGACACTGACGCCACTCTACTTACAGAAAAGAGGAAAATCCTCGAAAGGTGGCGCAAGCACTTTGAAGTTCTTCTTTCTAAGAATGACGAGGTGGACAACTATGTACCACCTGTGCTAGAGGAACATGAACACATCGAGCCTCCGGATGAAGATGATGTGATAGCTCCAATAGAAAGCCTTAAAAGCAACAAAGCTCCCGGTTCTGATGATCTTCCTGCGGTGCTTTTCAAAAACGATGGCCCAGAGCTGGTTAAAACCCTTTATCACCTTGTCACTGATGTATGGATAGAAGAGAAACTGCCAACAGCCTGGCAGAAGGCAGTTATATGTCCGGTTTATAAAAAAGGAGATCAACTAGACTGTAATAATTACAGAGGCATTTCTCTTCTCCCTGTGGCGTATAAAATAGTGTCCCATATATTGTACCAAAAACTGCTTCCACATGCTGATCGGGTGATTGGTCGATATCAGTGCGGATTTAGAAGAGGAAAATCGACAATAGACCAGGTTTTCACACTCCGACAAATTCTTGAGAAAGGTAGGAAACATAAGCTACCAACCCATCACCTCTTCATAGATTTCAGAAATGCATACGACAGCATTGACAGAAAAGAACTTTACACTGCTCTTGAAGAACTGAGCATACCAATGAAATTAATAAGATTGTGTAGGATGACAATGCTGACAGTGAAGGGCATGGTGAGGATTCAGAATGACTTATCAGGAGAGTTTGACTATGGAAAGGGAGTCCTCCAGGGCGATGCTCTTGCTTGCCTCCTCTTCAATCTTGCCTTAGAAAAAGCTATGAGAGATGCTGGAATAGATTCCTCTGGGACTGTATTCGACAGGTTGGTGCAGGTCCTAGGATACGCTGTGACCTAGATATAATCGGGATGTCTCTTCGAGCAGTCACTGAAGCCTTTCTTGCTCTTGAAGTTCCCGCAAGGAGACTGGGTCTCATAATAAATGAAAGCAAGGCAAAATACATGGCCACAGGACAGGAGGCTAGAGAAAGAGAGCACATCCAAATTGGCATCTATTCCTTCGAAAAAATCAACAACTTTGTTTATTTAGGATGCCAAATTAACGCTGATGGGGAAACGCTGATGGGGAAACACAGAGGACATAAAGCGAAGAATCACCTCAGCTAATAGGTGCTTCTTTGGTCTCAAACCCCTGTTCCAAAGCAGAATAATTGCCAGGAGCATCAAGCTGCTTTTGTATAAAACACTGATCCGCCCAGTTCTCACCTGTGGTTCTGAGACCTGGACCATTTCTAGAAAGTGAGTCAAGCCTGCTGGTTCATGAACGCAAAATCCTCCGTAGTATATTTGGTCCAATATGTGTGGGAGGTGAATGGAGGAAAAGAACCAACCAAGAACTGAACACACTTCTGAATGAACCAGATATTGTGAAAATTATAAAGCTTGGTAGACTCAGGTGGGCTGGACACGTGATCAGAATGGGGGAGAATGAAATACCAAGAAAGGCACTCACAGAACAGATCTATGGCACCAGGAGAGTTGGTAGACCCAAACTACGTTGGGAAGACGGTGTGAGCTATGATGCGCGCCACATCCTTGGGACCCGGAATTGGAGAGCAGCTGCACTTGACCGGGACAACAGGCGGAGGCTGTTAAAGGAGGCCTTGACTCAGTAATGGGTTGTTGCGCCGCTGATGATGATGATGACAATAACTCCACATCCGATTTATTCGTCACATTTCAATACAATGCCTGATAGTCTTAGTTTCAGTGTCATTTCATTATTGATTTCAGTTTTAATTTTAATTGTTGAAACAATTGTTGATTGTATCATTTCAATATTAATCTTAGATGCATTGTTTTATCTTTGAGAGATTCTTTTTTCCTGAATCTCATTTGACACTTCTTATTGTAATTCATTATCTACTTCCTTATTTAAGAGTAATCCCTTTTTTCCAGTCTTTTGAACTTAAAGTTTGCGTGCGTTACATGTAAAAGAGAGAAACCGTTATACGTGCATGATTATACCATAAACCTAATAAAATTCAACTTTGATATTCTTCTTCTCTGCTGTGTTAATGTTTTCTGTTTGTTTCGCTTCCCATGTTTCTAATCCGCAAGAGAAATCAGTAACTTTTTAACATAAAGGCAACTATTAAGGTATATTATTACATTAAGGCAACATTATTATTCACAATAATATAGTATTCTTCTTCTAGAATCTTCTCTATTTATAGATAAATGAAATGTACACTGTCAGCCCATTCCTCTGAATACAAATATTTCCAAAACATATGCTTAAAATACTAAACGCAATTAGTGTTTATATACGTTTACAAATATTTCTCATTTTCATTATACAGCAAACGTTTAGAGAGAAAATGGCTTTCAATAACATATATACGTAGACAGAAAGTGCATATAAATAAAATATACACACGATGTAAAATTGCTGTTCATTTTAATTTCAACAGACTTGGTAGTTTCATTTTTGACAATTATATAAAAGTTATATAATTGACTAAATATTAAAAATAACGACTGAGTTATAATGGTATTGTGTGAATGCGCGCATTAGGCCTATAATTGTGTTAGATGCTAAACAATAATTCCGTATCGGATCAAAGAGCCAATATATTTAACGCACAGAGAACAACTTAAGTTACAACTGCTGAACGACAATAAAGCAAACACTTTATACGGAACTATTTAATTATGGCTATAAAAAAATTCCAGAATGCTGATTATCATACAGGAAACCAGCAGTTGATAAAGAATATAATTTATCCACTTTAAATTTGATTCCTTTGGTTGACCGAGTTATTCGTATGAAGCAGCAAAGCGATAACTTTTATCAAAAGCTTTACTCGCCGCGCTAAGCATTATCGAAGCAATTACTTTTTACGGTTACTTCGCCGAGCTCAACAGTCTGAGAAGTGCTTTAACCGTATTTCAGTTGATGTAACGAGATGTCTGCGCACTCTGCTTCATTCAGCAGTAACTTTATAACCAGCGTTCATACAGTCCCTATTTTCTGTAAAGTCACATTAGTTTACAGTATTTCCTCGTTCTAAAAAATTATAAACATAAAAGTGAATATTGTTACGACGGTCTACTCGATCGTCGTAGGTTCAGTGGAAACAAAATAAGTACAAGACACCAATTAAGTCACTAATCACACCTTTAATTGTTATAGTAAAACAGTTCGTAATTAACAACACAGTGTCTACAACAAATCAAATGAAATTGTTCGTACGCAATAAAATGTCGACTAATATTAAAACTCAACTGTATTACAATTATACCGTCCGAATATAAAACGCAACACTTCACTAATAACTACTTGAACGTACAGCGTAATAACCCGAACCGCTCTGTAAATATATCGCACTAATACTCTCGAACCGCACAGTCAAAAATCTCGCATTGAACTAAACTACTAAGGCCGCGACGCGATGTATTTATAGTTACGCTCCACACACCAGAAGCTTCCAAACTGCGTCTTATCTCTCGCGAACTACGTAATTGCTGCGGCCTTGACACAGTCCAAGCGCCTGAGCGAAGGCTGGCATAGTCGAGAAAATTCTCGCAACATGCGTTTAGTAGCACGTACACCACACGCTTACGTCGAGATCTTTCTGGCGCATTCGATAAACGCGCAGATTGTTCTGTGCTGTCGTAGCACCACCCCCTCCTTAAGCCTGTTCGTCCCGAACTGGCAAAGCGTCTCTAAATTTGTATTTAGCCAGGCGATCTAGGTGGACGACCTTGAACTTTCGCTGTCCTTCCTGTTGAATCCGATAAACAACATCGTTAATCCTTTTTTTTACAGTGTAGGGTCCTTCCCAGTTAGACTGAAGCTTAGGTGAGCGACCACGACGGCGCTTTGGATTGAACAACCAGACCTGATCTCCTTCTTGGAAACCCACACTATTGCTGCGAATGTCATACCGAGTTTTCATTTTATCACTGGCAATCTTGAGCCGTCCTCTTACCAAGCGATTCATTTCTCGCAGTTGGTTTTCTAATTGCGAGGAATAGTTCATTGGCTCTTGGGACTGAGTCTCAGGTGATCGAAACATCAAGTCCCCAGGAAGACGAATCTCCCGCCCAAACACCAATTTTGCTGGAGTCATGCCGGTTGTGTCATGTACTGATGATCTATACGCCATAAGGAATAGTGGTATACGTTGGTCCCAGTCTGTTTGGTTCTCGTCAACAACTTTCGAAAGATGCTGCTCAAGTGTCCTGTTGAATCTCTCAACCATCCCGTCCGACTGAGGATGCAGAGGCGTTGTCCTGGTCTTTCGAATTCCAAGTAGACGGCATAATTCTTTAAACACTCCTGATTCGAAATTTCTCCCTTGATCCGTATGGATTTCCATAGGGGCTCCATAACGGCAACAGAAGTTGTGAACTAACTGCTTTGCCACAGTGGTAACCTCCTGATTGGGAATTGCATAGGCTTCCACCCACTTAGTAAAGTAGTCACCTACAACCATGATGTACCGGTTTCCATCGTCAGTAACTGGGAATGGTCCAGCAATGTCTATGGCAATTCTCTCGAAAGGTTGTCCAACGTTATACTGTCTCATTTTTCCCCTGCTTCTGGTTTGTGGGCCCTTGCTTGCAGCACATATTTCACACGTCCGAACCCATTCCTCTACGTCGTGGCGAAGATGAAGCCAATAGAATCGCTTCCGTATTTTGTCAAGGGTTTTGTTAACGCCAAGATGGCCTCCAGATGTTCCATCATGCATCTCCTTCAAAATAGACTGCACTTTACTTCGGGGAACTATCAACTGCATGACCACGTCTCGTCCATCTGCACTTTCCCAAGCCCTTTTCAGCAATCCGTTTTCTAAGGTGAGAGATTCCCATTGTGCCCAGTAGCCCTTCAGCACTTCGGAACCATGGCAGATATCTTGCCAATCCGGGCGGCGACCTTCCTCTTTTGCTGTCAAGATCGGTCCAATGTCTTCATCAGTCATCTGTTCTTGTCGACAGTCTTGTGTTGTCCAGCCATCAGCCAGGAAATCTACAGTGATGGCTTGAACATGTTCGCTTGAGTTTTGTTCTTCCTTTCTGTGGCAATGTCGGCAGTCTTCCGGGCACGGTCTTCGTGATAAGCCATCTGCATTACCGTGCAGGCGCCCCCGCCGATGTTATACCTTGAAGTTGTACTCTTGCAGACGTTCGAGCCACCTTGCCAACTGTCCTTCCGGATTTTTAAATCTCAAGAGCCATGCAAGTGCAGCATGGTCGGTACGTAGTGAAAACTCTCTCCCATAGAGGTATTTATGGAAGTGCTCCAAAGCTCTGACAATTGCCAACAACTCTCTTCTTGTAACACAATAATTTCTCTCTGGTTTAGAAAGCGTCTTGCTGTAATACGCTATTACTCGTTCTTCACCGTTCTGCACTTGAGACAAAACTGCTCCTAGACCAGTATTGCTTGCGTCTGTGTCTACGATGTACTTCCCTTCGGAAGCTGGAAAAGCGAGAATTGGCTGCGAACATAATGCAATCTTCAACGTTCTAAATGCTTGTTCACACTCTCTCGACCATTGGAAGTTTCGTTTATTTTCCGTTAGCTCGTGTAGTGGTTTAGCAATAGTAGCGAAGCCTTTCACAAAACGTCGGTAATATGAGCATAACCCCAGGAAACTCCGAACTTCGTGTTTATTCTTCGAAACTGGCCAGTCTCTTACGGTGTCTACTTTATTAGGATCCATGCTAACGCCCGCTGCCGAAACCAGATGGCCCAAATACTGTACTTCCTTCTGGAATAGAGAACACTTCTTCGGGCTCAGCTTCAGTTGTGCACCGTGAATTCTAGTTAGAACTTCCTTAAGGTTTTCCAAATGATCTTTGAAAGTCTTCCCGATCACTATGACATCGTCTAAGTAAACAAGGCAAGTTTTCCACGTCAGGCCTCGGAGTATCAGGCCCATCAATCTCTCAAATGTTGCCGGTGCATTACAGAGTCCAAATGGCATGACGTTAAATTGGAATAAGCCACTTGGGGTCGAGAAAGCGGTCTTTTCCTTGTCTTCTTGATGAAGACCCACTTGCCAATATCCACTCTTCAGGTCCAATGTGGAAAACCACTGTGCTCCGGACAACGTGTCGAGTGTATCGTCAACGCGAGGTAATGGATAGCAGTCTTTCTTTGTAACATCATTTAACCTCCGGTAGTCTACGCAGAAACGCAATCCACCATCCTTCTTCGCTACCAGCACTACAGGGGAAGACCAAGCACTTGACGAAGGTTCAATTACTCCCTCTGTCAACATGTCCTGTACTAACCGAGACATCTCCTCTTGTTTAGATAATGGAGGCCTTCGAGGAGGTTGGCGTATCGGTGTTGTGTCCCCAGTATTGATGCGATGTTGCACAAGAGAGGTTCTTCCCAGTGACTGTCCCCAAACTGCAAAACACTCTTTGAATTCGTGTAAAAACTGTCCGAATTCTTATACCTCACCACTTGAGAGGTCGTTAGAAGATCTGTTCAATAATTCTTGCAGTTCCTCTGGTAATTTAGAAGTATCCGAAGAACTGGGTCTTCGTTGCGTTATTCCGGCTACCCAGGCCACAGGAGTCAATTTGCCTAGGAGCGTATTGCTTTGTAAAGTGATAGCTTGATCCAAAATATTCGCCACGCTAATAGGTACATTTCCGGTTGCGTCAGGTTTTACTAAACTTCTGGCAATTAGTATGCCCGGTGTGCTGACTACCTGGGGTTCGAATATAGAGCACTGATTGCCCCTAGTATCTACCGCAGTTCTAACCATGATGATCTTTTCGGAGTTTGGTGGAACAGTTACGGCCACTTGGTTTATGACGTCCATCGATTTTTCTGCTGTCGTCATTGTTGATAGCATTACCTCTTCGCCTCTGATTCTCAAGACATTGTTTTTGAAGTCGACTATAAATCCGTATGCGTTCATAACGTCCACACCAAGAATTGCTTCATCCACAATGTCTGCAACAAGTACTTGATGATTAAACTCAAGTCTACCGAGGCGTAGGTGTATCTCCACTTTTCCATACACTTTTACAGGCCGTCGAGTAGCTGTTCGCAAGCTGCAAGAGCACCAGATTGGCTTGAGATCTTTCACCACGTCGGGGCGCACAATAGAAACTGTTGCGCCTGTGTCAACTGTAATCGAGGTTGGCCTTTCTTGAACAAATCCGGTAACTACCAAGCTCCCGCTGTTTTTCTGAAGTGTAGAAATTGCGTATTGTCTAGGGGCTTCGTTCCTCCAGTTAGTCAGCACACGCCCCGTTGTACCGACTACTGCTCGTTTCCCTGCTGCTGAATTCTAACCCGACAATCTCGTTGTAGATGTCCAGGTTTCCCACATCTATAACACTTCGGTCTTCCATCCTTTCTTATTTTATTCTGTGGCGCCGACCGTCGAGTCTCTGTTCCCTGTTCTTCTTCCTCATCGTCTGTGCCGTCGCGATCTTTTAGCGCGCGCACTTTATGACTTGTCCAAGCAGACGCTGATTTGGCAGCCTCAAATTGCAAAGCATGTACCAGGGCGTCCGCACTGTTCTGGTGTCTTGCCATTCGTAACACTTGCTGTAGTTCGTTATCTCGGACACCGGCAGTAAATGTCTGCATCGCAAAACGCGTTCGAAAATCTTCCGGCGCTTCAGGATAGGCCAGTCTAATTAGTCTGTCGATACTTGCTTCAAAATCTTGAAGACTCTCCCCGGAATGCTGTCGCCTTGCTCTCAACTGGGTGCAGTACACATCTCGCAAATGTTTATCACCATACCGTAATTCTAGAGCTTTTATCAACTCGGCATAGGTGTTCTGGCTGTCAGGTGGCACTTTCTGTAGTAGTTCTGCCGCGGGTCCTTTTAATGCAAGAACAAGTGAAACAGCCTTGTCTTTTTCTGTTCAATTATTTGCGCATGCAGCAGCTTCAAATTGGCGGAGGTACGTTGCCCAGTGAGTGCTTCCGTCAAAGGTTGGAGCTTTTACATGAACTGTCCCTACTGCAGGCAAAGTGACTTTCTCTGTTAACTTATTTTCTGTGTATTTTTCTGTCTTGATCACTGGTACAGTCTGTTCAGAAATTTGTTTTGGTTGAATCTTCATGCACTGTTCAACTTCAATTTTAATTTGTTCTCTTATGTTTGCCATTGAGTTTTCTACTGCAGATATTTTATTTGACACAGATTCTTCTATAACAGATATTTTTGTAGACATCGATTCTTCAACAATCAAGACAGATTTTTCTACTTCAGCTATTTTTAATGTCATTGACTCTTGTACCTCCGATATTTTAGTAACTTGTTTATTAAGCTCACCTCGTAGGATACCCAATTCTGCGGCACTGTGTTCTTGCAACTGTTTCTGCATAGTTTCAAAGAGAGCTTCCGTTTTATCTTTTTGTCTTTCTTCTGTTTCTAGCATTAGTGCTTTCTGACGTTCCTCAGCTTCTTCTCTTTCCTGCCTGCGTTTTTCATCCTGTCGTTTTTCTGCTTCTTCCGCTTTCTCATCCTGCCGTTTCTCTGCTTCTTCCTGTGTCTGCCGCAGCAGTGTTTGTAAAGCTTCCATCATCTGACTGGGATCCATGTTTACTGATTAATTACGAATCACACTCGTCTTGTACAACGCGTCCACTGTTTCCACTGTTAACCGTTCTATCCCAGTTCTGACGCCACTGTTACGACGGTCTACTCGATCGTCGTAGGTTCAGTGGAAACAAAATAAGTACAAGACACCAATTAAGTCACTAATCACACCTTTAATTGTTATAGTAAAACAGTTCGTAATTAACAACACAGTGTCTACAACAAATCAAACGAAATTGTTCGTACGCAATAAAATGTCGACTAATATTAAAACTCAACTGTATTACAATTATACCGTCCGAATATAAAACGCAACACTTCACTAATAACTACTTGAACGTACAGCGTAATAACCCGAACCGCTCTGTAAATATATCGCACTAATACTCTCGAACCGCACAGTCAAAAATCTCGCATTGAACTAAACTACTAAGGCCGCGACGCGATGTATTTATAGTTACGCTCCACACACCAGAAGCTTCCAAACTGCGTCTAATCTCTCGCGAACTACGTAATTGCTGCGGCCTTGACACAGTCCGAGCGCCTGAGCGAAGGCTGGCATAGTCGAGAAAATTCTCGCAACATGCGTTTAGTAGCACGTACACCACACGCTTACGTCGAGATCTTTCTGGCGCATTCGATAAACGCGTAGATTGTTCTGTGCTGTCGTAGCAATATAATAGTGCTGGAATAATCTTAAAATATCATAACAGGATAATACTTAATGTAATTAATATAGTATCAATAGATTCAGATTACCTCTATCAAACCTGACCAGGTATTACCGCAATTGTACTGATATCACATTCATTACGTAAAACACAATTTTTTTTATTTCAAAATTACTGTTTACAGTAGTTTTATTACTTTACGGGTAATAGTTCCCCTTAAACCTACCAAAATGTCTTTAAATTACATAAGGTTTTAAAGATAATAAAAATTTATTTAAGTAGATATATATTTACGTAAATTATACAATTTATAATTTTAATACATTTGATGTAGAAGTAATTTTTGTTTTTAGACGTTGTTAACTTGATTATTATCAAATTTATGTCATTTATAAATCATTACTTAGTGACATCTGCAGTCCCTTCTGCAAATTTTAACAGATATTTCATAAATAATTTTTAATATTGAATTTAGTTTTATTTTCTTTTTTGGTTTTTGTATTTATCTTGATGACATCGTAAAACCCATTGAACTGCATTGTATCTTTGATAGTCTGAATATTGTACAAGCCTATCATTCACTGTAAATAATAGAGTTTTATATATAGTACTACAAGAATTAAAGTCACTGCAGAAGTGACAAAATGAAAGAAATAATATTCAAGAAGTAGGTACAGGAAACTATTCTTGTAATATCTCCAATGCTGAAAGAAGCTACCATATTATTCGCCTATGTAAACAATGGAGGATTACTAAATTACATATATTACTTTATATGTCATTTATAAATCATTACTTAGTGACATCTGCAGTCCCTTCTGCAAATTTTAACAGATATTTCATAAATAATTTTTAATATTGAATTTAGTTTTATTTTCTTTTTTGGTTTTTGTATTTATCTTGATGACATCGTAAAACCCATTGAACTGCATTGTATCTTTGATAGTCTGAATATTGTACAAGCCTATCATTCACTGTAAATAATAGAGTTTTATATATAGTACTACAAGAATTAAAGTCACTGCAGAAGTGACAAAATGAAAGAAATAATATTCAAGAAGTAGGTACAGGAAACTATTCTTGTAATATCTCCAATGCTGAAAGAAGCTACCATATTATTCGCCTATGTAAACAATGGAGGATTACTAAATCAAGCACTAAAATTCACAGAGTAACATCTAAAAATTTAAGAGAAAAAAGGAAAAAATAATGGAGACAATAAATTTATAGGTAAACATGTCAATTTTAATGTTATAACAAGAATGAAAATAGAAAATATTCCAATTGAAAGACAATACTAGAATATCTTTGTGACCTTAGCTTTGTTTTGGTTCTTCTCAGTCCATTATTTCCTCTTCATTCAAATATTATGATTACCTACATCTACGGTAGTTTTCAGTGACTGTCTAAGTCTTGTGAGCAAGGTAGGTGATGTTGATGAATTTTAACAAGTCTGCTCTGAAACATCGTAACACGATGAAAATAAAATAAGGATTGACTTTAAAAATGAAAATTGAGTAATCACTTGTGATGAGGATAATAGAGAGTAAATAACATTTCTTACCTTTAACTTTAAATATAGGAAAGGTTTTACGAGGAATTAGTTAATTTCATGGTGATGGGTTTTATAATAATAAGAGTTCATAATACAATTTTCATTAACAACGTGTCAAACTTTCTTAATTATAAGGCCTAAAATGTCTACGTTAAGAAAGTGACAAAACTCTGTAACGTCTTGACTTCTAGTCATTGTTTTTCAGTCACATTTGTTTTAAAAAAATGTATCTTTGTTCTCATTTCTTGTTGATTTCAATTACTAACTTTTTCTATTAATATTTGAATATTCACAATATTTGGTTATTGTAAAATAATATTAATATACGTATGTCATACAGGTTGAATATTGCAACTATCAGAAATTCTTTTATTCATAGTAAGTTTATATATATTTTTCAATCATTAAACTGACATTTAGGCCTATAAATTCGACATGTAACTGACAACCACCAATTCAAGCAAAAACGGCTTTTTTGCTGCTTATAGACTGACTTTGCTGCTTGTTTGATACTTATGTGTGATACCAATAAATGCAAAAATATAGAAGAAAAAGATTTTTAACTGTATCCGTTTTAGCAATTAACATGAAGCCAATCACCAATTAATCCGATCGACCAAAATGATTTCCAAAATTTGAGCACCAATGTATCCACAATTTGTACTATAAATTCCTCTGTCTGTTATGTTTCCTCTGCCCCGTGGTTGTCAGGGCAAGCACACAAAAGTTGTGAATTGTCGTCAATTAACTGAATAATTTTACTGGTCAATCGGTTAGCAACAATCGACCCAGTCAACATAATTTCCTAATACAATCATAGTATTTAGCTTCCATTTACCTTTGGGATTTTTACTATAATTAAGTTTTCTTTGTTTTCAGTGCACGCGTGGTTGTTACGTTGATGAGTATTTACCTAACAACAGTCGTTGTATCTATCTGAATTATAGAATGGTGCTACCTAATTGTTACACTGAAAATAACAGTGTCATATTGGAGCCTGTAACAGATTTGTCATATAGTTATTTGTGTTTTTGTATATGTATGTAACTTTTCAAATAGATTATAAAAGTTGAATAAATTTAGTGCGTTAGATGTCGTAATTTTGCATATAAGTTAATAAAAAATGTAATAAATTTATTTTACACAACCACAAATATATAACTTTGGCTTAGATTGACAATGGTGATCGATCATCCGCATAAGTTTACAGACAGGAGACTATCGCACATCTTAACTCCGATTAAATTTATTATAACTGATACTATATAAGCCAGGTGTTTTTTCTACGTCTGCAGTACTGTACCATGCATACGCTTCTGTTCAATTTTATGAATTTATTTTTATAAGACGCTCTCAGTACAACACAACTTGTTTTCAATAATATTTGTGTAAAATGAAATCACGTCTACCTCTGAATGTCATAGCCCACTATTTAGGTATAGCCCACTATTAAATACCTCAAATATTGAGGTATTTGGTATTTGTTCCCTGTAATATTTGTAATTCAAAATACTATGTATTGCACGTCGCCTGAAACATTTTTACTACCATTATAAACGATGATATCATAAGCTTATAACATCGTTTTGAGACATCAAATGTTTATAAATTTATTCATATATTCCTACTTTTACGAGCTACAGTTTTCACAATCATGATATAATTTTTTTTTAATATACTTTATTTACTTGAGTTTAAAGTAGATTACTTTAGTAGTTAACTTGGAAAACCTTTATAACATTTCTACATTTTCCATTGTTTATTATCTTCACACCAGTTAACATGGTATTTTAACAAACGTTTTCAGTAGCTTGGTAGCTGGTCCTTAGCGGATCCATTGCTATAAACGCCTGTATGGTATTTAGTTGGGAAAGGTTTTACCAAAAGAAATGTTATTTTAATCTTAAATAATCAGTCACATCTACTTTGCCTTTGGTGTAGATATTATTTCGTTGTAGACATATCTCTACGAACATATTTCAGAAATTTATGAAACAGAATCTAGACGAAAAATACTAGGTTTTTCGACTTTCACGTTCTAAGTCAACGTTTCAACATTTATTTTAGTTTAACTAAACCTCTTACCCTATATTCATGAAATAATCAAAACTCGTAATGCTATTAATCCTGCCAAAAAATAAAGCTGTAATATTCCCTATGAGAAAATGTAGTTGCTGCAGAACAGTACTGGGCAATCACATTTAATTTAAAACAGATATAACGGATAGAATTTTAGTATTGTCACTATTCTGTTCTGTAGTCTGCTACCAGGTAACTCATTATTAATTAGACCAAATTACTATTAAATTATATATTGCACCCTCTCTAACTTATCGTGTCTGCAATTGCTGATTTTTGTTTTATTGTAATATAAAGTTGTAATGAAAATATTTCTATATTTGATGTCCATTTGATGTCCAACATTTAGGTATACATGTGTGTATGCACACGCGCGCGCGAGAGAGAGAGAGAGAGAGAGAGAGAGAGAGAGAGAGAGAGAGAGAGAGAGAGAGAGAGAGTGAGTGAGTGAGTGAGTGAGAGTGTGTGTGCGTGCGTGCGTGCGTGCGTGCGTGCGTGCGTGCGTGCGTGCGTGTGTGTGTGTGCGTGCGTGCGTGCGTGCGTGCGTGCGTGCGTGCGTGCGTGTGTGTGTGTGTGTGTGTGTGTGTGTGTGTGTGTGTGTGTGTGTGTGTGTGTGTGTGTGTGTGTGTGTGTGTGTGTGTGTGTGTGTGTGTGTGTGTGTGTGTGTGTGTGTGTGTGTGTGTGTGTGTGTGTGTGTGTGTGTGTGTGTGTGTGTGTGTGTGTGTGTGTGTGTGTGTGTGTGTGTGTGTGTGTGTGTGTGTGCAATTAACAAATTTTACATAATATTTATATTACGGTCGTTCCAATTCCTTAGTTCTAGTTTATCCTCTGTTCGTCTATCTGTCTGTCTCTGCCCTTCGCCCTTTCAAGATATTTTTCTCTCTTTCGTTATGCACAGTTCCGTGTACTTTGCATCTGTTGTAATAATGTATTCATAGTGCACATATTGTTTTCCTTCTCTGGTTTCAACCGCAGAAAACAATGGCTTCAATCTCCTTTTGTTTTAGTATCGCAATGCTTACCGAGATTTGCGTGCTGGAAACTCAAATCCCTGCTAAAACTTTGGGCCTTTCTTTCCCCCTCTCAGTCTCCTGCTTTCTGTCTTTTTTCTCTTTGTATTCAAGCGTGCGTTGAAACACACTTATACCTCCGTACTAAAAAAAAACTGCATAATTAAGAATTGATTTTACGTAAAATAGATATATAAAATAAAGTTAACTTATATAAAATCATATAATATAATATAATAAAACATTACATACTTTTACGTATATACCCATTTGTGTATACAAAACACTTATCTGGATGTCGCGATCTGATCTAAAGTTTTCACATAAAAAATACACAGTAAATTTTATATACGTGGTGTCATTAAGTTAAAAAATGGTTTACATTGTCGCGGTAACTTATTTAGTCTCAGCTCGGCGAGAGATCTGTTTGATGTCACAAATAAGAAACATTTAACATTTTCATTTATTTTGCGTAAATATTGTTATCTCGTTTCTAAATAAAAACAATTACGTTTGTAACGTTTATTGTTAGTACACAGTCATAATAGATTAGGCTATCTAATGTAATTTCTTTTAAACATAAATTAAAGATTTAGTAAGGGTTGCTTGTACTGGTTAAGGTTTTTACTGTTTTTAATCTCTTATAAATTAACATTTCCAGCTAATTTTAATTAACGTGATACAGGTCTGTATCGAAGACCTAGTAAGTAACACAGTACAAGTGAAGTTCTATTTTTAGTAGATCTTTCAAAGTGTGCTTAGTTCAGAAAGATTAGAAAGTAATTACTATTGCTAACCGATTTAACAAAGTTCCTAATATTAATCATGCATTTAGGCACTATTTCCTGTACTGAGTGCCCTGCCATTGTCTCTGTCAGCATAAATCAAATGGTTTGGTAAACCCATAAATTACTTTAACGATGCAGATTCGGTCAAAATAACAGCACGGGGAAACAATAGATATCACGAGCGTCAGCTGTTTGTAATTATTGCCAGTCCAGGCAAATTACTAGCTTGTCGTCACGTTGGCTAAATAACAAGGAAAACTGGAAATTGGACAATTTACGTTTATATCAATAGACAAATTCAAGACTTGCAGAACAAAATCACATTTTTAGCTTTGTTTAGATTAATATTGAATTTTTCTTCTATATAGTCTGATAATTTTTTTCTTAATTACATTTTCATAAAACATTGTTTTTCAAAAAACTTAAGAGTCCCTACTTTAGCTAAGTTAAAATTGTATTATTTTTGTTTCACATTGTGGTGGTTCATATAAATGAGAGTGCTTTCAACTTCTACCTAGTACTACATATCATACATACAACACATGACACACTACACATATGTGATTTTGACAATGTATCATGCATATGAACTCACATATAATACGTATTACACGTAGATCGATATAGAAAATTATAATATCAAACAATATTTTTTATAATGTTTTCTACATTTTATTGGTTCCTACGTCGGTTGTAGAAGTCAAATACGTTACAATGTACAATAAAGTCTGTAATGTTTTATTATGCAAACTAAATCATTCCATAACATGTTTTAAAAAATTACAAATATTAAATTACACTTTATATTATTTTTAATAAGACGAAATAATTAGACCAATTAATGGTAGGCCTACTTATTTTATGCTATAAAGGAACTTACATAAAGTTAAAGACTCACATAAAGACTAGTTTTAAAAATTTATTATTTATATTTTTATCAAAAATGTCTATTATGGTAATCGATGCTCACATATACAAAATAAAATCAATTAACTTTTGTTTTTACTGTGAGTGGTATTATTTGATACACTAAAGAGAACTTATATCATTTAAAATTAAATCTTTCATTTGACATACGTTTACAATCTATTGTTGTATAAGTAACTATATGAATAATTACAATTTATATTTTAGGTAAAGTAACATTAATAACAAAATTCTATGCACTTTGTCACCAATCTGATGAGATGGAAAACTGATTGATGATAATGTGAAAATGAAGAAAATTGGGAGAATATGTCCACAAGATTTTTGACAAAACCGTTCATGTTATGAAAGGTGTGAATGGGAACCGGGTAAAGGAACCAATAGAAGAAGAAAATGATAAATGGTAAAAAGGTCAAGAGTAACGGTATCTCAAGGCAAAACGTTAGTATTGCCTGCTAATACTAGATATACTTTGATAAGAATTAATAATATTTGTAAAGTAAATTTATGCCTGAGTTTTTCTAATAATTACGTCTGGTCTTACTAACATAAGCGAAATAACAATATAATTCTCTGTTCTATTTAACGGCTTAATTAGTTTAACGTAAAGTGCTTTATAAAATTCTTACACAGGTAAGAAAACTGTTGTTAAATTTCTAAGTTTGATAAACGTGGAACTAAAATGGAATATTTTATGTTTGTTATTTGCATACAGTTTTATCTCGTAATTATAAATTTTTGAAGGATTACTGAAATAAACAATAAATTTAACGGGTCAATGTTATCGTCGAGTTAATATTCCTGAAGGTTACTCTCAGATACTGAGTCTGGAATAGTTTGCATGCAAACAGCTGTCGCTGACACTAACTACTGACATTGCAGCCGCTAGATAACAAACTCTTGTTGGTAGTGGAAATCTGAATAAAATTGCATATACTTAGAATATTTATAAACATCGTAAATGGAAATTTTAAAATGTTAATACAATTTTAATTTCAACGTGTTCAATGAAAAAATATTTCAGAAAATTTACCGTTAATAAAACGATGTAAGAAAACTTTTAGAGTAATGTACTTTATGTACTACAATTCAACGTATTTTAAATGTCCTATCAATGTTTTAGTTTAACTAATTACATTTAGGCTATACATAAAATCTCTACCTGCTTCATGCAAAAAAGGTAACAAACCATGCTCTATCGTTTTATCAAATAGTCATGAATTGAATAGTTATATAAAATGCATACTAAAATTTCCCCAAAATATGAACTCAAGGATTTCAAATATTGACATAAATTTTGGGATAAAAAGGCCTACCGCAACTTCTTGGACACCGATACTCCTGCGCAAACCACGTCGTTCTCTCTGTTTGGTGTTTCCTAACTGACAACTGTTACTAGTCTGCTACTGAGAGATTTGCCTTCAGTACTAAACTGATTAATTTTTTGTTAACTATTTTATTTACTTTAGGCGTTACTTTCATCTATTGTTTTCTCACCGTGTACATTTCTAAGAATTTCATGAACTTCAACATCAGTAGAAGTTTGTCTTCCGTCATGAGCACGATGACTGCTCTCGTTTCTGCTGCTTGTCGTGAGAAAAAGAAATTACTCTTCACATCGTATAATATATAAATTCAGCATGGATAATTATGCAACCAGGACATAAATTGGCATTAATTAGTGTCCCGTACAATGAGCTATTTATCATTTATATAATAAACTCTGCGTAGGAACGATTAACATATCAACATTGTGACTGCAATTTCAATCTGAAATCTTTACAATACCTTTGGCTTATGATGTTTCGTGACTGTATCCTGTAAGTGTATACTCTAACTAGGTATTTTTTCAGTAACAGAGTGGTGAATAGTTTAACAGCTTCAACTATTAAAGATCACTTTGGAAGACGTATATGTAGCCAAAACGACTGCAGTTAAATGAGTAAAATAAATTGGATATTACCATTACTAGTTCCAAGTGGTGAGTATGGTCACGTACGATTTACTCACTTCACGTTAATACAGACATTAGAGAATTTTATAATTGTTCTCATAATGGGTAATGCAAGTAAAGGTAAACGATCTGTATGATAGTTTCGACATTTATGAACTCACTTGAATCTTATTCTTATCTTAGTTACAATCTTTCTTGAGGACCAATTATAGAATAATAACCATAACCATAACCACTAGAACCATAATACGTAACGACACAAGTAAAGATAGCAGATATAATCTCTGTGAGAATTGCTTCCTTTCCATTTTAGTTAGTGTATTAAAAAAATATAAGTACACAATTTAGGTCAATACTTAACATGTCAATTAGGTTGCAGATTGTTTTCAGATTTAGCTTTATTACATTCCCCTGTTCAAATCATTAAAAAGCATTGTGAGTTTAATAAAGAAACGCATGTAGCTTTTGTTGACTTTGAGAAAGACTTTGATAGAATACACAGAAATTTGCTGTGGTATACCCACAACAACTTATAAAAACTATACAAAGCCTGTATAACGTTACAAGAATAGCTGTTAAAAATAATTGTAGGATATCTCAACAAGTATTTGTCAATCAAGGCGTAAGACAAGGGAGCAGAGTATACCACCTACTCTTTTTGACACTTATATTGACGATCTTGTAAGGAAATCGAAACATCTAGTGAATCCTTGTATTAACTTATCCCAAGACAGATATCTGAATCTTCTGTTGTTTTCTGACGACTTGCTTGTACTTCAAAATACAGAATCTGATTTACAAAAATCCGTTTTTAAGCTTCATCAAATCTGAAAACAATACAATATAAAAATCTCTACTATAAAAACAAAGGTAATGGCGTTTCGAGGCAAGAAACCAATAAGGACAAAAATAATGATTAATGATCGAATTCTAGAACAGGTGAGCCATTTTAATTATTTGGGAAATGATAGCGGCTATAATAGGAAATATGATATTGATGTTAAGTTAGGTAAATTCCAGGCGATCTGTGGGACAATCGACCGTATTGTTAGATACAAGGTACACTGAGATACAAAATTGAAGTTCTACAAAGTTATGGCAGCCCCTGTACAGTCCTATGCGTGTGAATTGTGGACCAAAACCAAGAAACAAAACAGTTAACTACCTGCCACGGGAATGGCGTTCTCAAGGGGAGTTAAAAGTGTTCTACATTTGACCGTATGAAGAATGACCCTATAAGAGAAGAGTTACAAGTTTTTAACTTGAATGAATAATAAAAGATTACAAACAACGGTGGAAAAACACTTAGAAAGAATGTCAGATTCCATAATGGCCAAACAAGTCTGGAAATACAAACCTGTAGGGCACAGGTGTGTGTGTGTGTGTGTGTGTGTGTGTGTGTGTGTGTGTGTGTGTGTGTGTGTGTGTGTGTGTGTGTGTGTGTGTGTGTGTGTGCGCGCCTGTGTGTAGACCCAGGAAGAGATGGCTGGAGGATTTTTTAAGGCGGAAGAGGCAGCAATTTGTCCCTGCTGTGTTGTGAAAATGATGATTATTATAACATTCCACCATGACATTTATTTTTTATATTTTTAGCGAATATTATCTTCTTCTTTACGGCTTAGACAGTTTAGTCTGTTCCGGCTCCAAACTGGCCAGGCCATCCTTCTTGGGACTTCCCAGGCTTCTCTTCGATTTCGGCTGATACAATAAGGCTACGTTGGGGAATCTGTCACTGACCATTCTGCTAATGTGTTGTTTCCAGCTTTTTCTATACTTATTGATGATTCCGTTTACTTCTTCAACTTTAGTTAATTTGAAAATGATTATTATTGGGACCAAAAAATTGTATTATTAGTACTGCATGATTTAGTCGTAATAACTACAGGTTCTTGAAGATTTTAAATTATCTGTGGTGTGTAAATTTCCCAACTCATTTAGCTGACTCTATAGCCTGCATGATTTTATAGCATTTTATGTTTTTGTGTATTTCGGTCCCAATCTTCATTAGTTTTAGCTTACTCAATTTAGTGCAAACTTTTATCATTTTAAATATATATAGCAAATGAGTCTGACTAACGAGAAGTGTTATAGTAAAATGGAGGTATGTATCAATATCCTAGTGTACATCCGATTCTCTGTACATCTGTAAATTAAGAAATAGAAATTTTGTCTTAATTGCTTTTACACAGCGATGTAGCAAATGTTATAAAAAAATATAACATAAACAATTACATTAACTACGAATATTCAATTTTTTGCATACTGTATGTATTACCCCTCATGAAACTATACTTTAAGCCTTCAATGGGATTTTCATATTTATGAAGTTTGAGAAAGTCTGCACAAATCTTATGATAAACAATAGGGAGAGGTACAGAATTTTTATATAAAGTTTGATAATTTAAAATTTGCTTGTAGCAATCAAAATATAGTACTTTTGTCAGTACAATTGACATGATAATTAGAAGTTATTTAAAGTAATCAAAAATTTATAAATTGGGCGTGTAAATTTTTTAACACGTTTGCCTTAAGAGTGATTTGCTTTATGTGGCCATAACCTGGGCTTGGCGATGCAAAAGATAGAATTTAATTTTTTTCCCTACATATAATCTGACAATATGATTTAAAGCAATGCAAGTAACGGAGCATGTCATTATCTGTTAATGATTTGTAGTTTTCGTGATAATTGCGCTTTCCTTTCACAGAAGGCAATACTCAGACGTACTGGGATGTACAACATGCAGATCTGGGGTTCAACAGTAGTTCAGAGATTGAGGTAATCCACCGATTTTAGAACGATGTTTTAAGAGCCACTGTCGACGCACCTTTAGACGTCGAAGTTTCTTTGACGTGTTTGCGGCGCGTTTTCTGATGTCCTGTGTCAAAAACCAATCAAGAGATCCAGTGCCAATCGCGCTGATTGATTTTCGAAACCTTCTAACCTCTATCTACCGAAATAATGGGGGGCACGTGTAAACTACAAAGCCTGAAGGAATTCAAACTCTGTAATTTAGAAAGCAGAGTAAATTAATGCTAATGATTCTATATCAATTATCCCATCATGATTAAGCAGTATGTTCTATGTTTTCTTATACTTTTATACCATGGTTTATACTATTCTGTTACAATTCTGTTTTTACAACTATTTTTATTATTTTAGTTACATAAGCATATAATGTAAGATACAATCGTGCAATTTAGTCTTATTAATGTAAGTAGTGTTATCCACTGGAAAGATTTGCCACATGTCAGTTTTACATTGTAAATGTGACATTTATTATCTCATTTAGATTTATTGATAAATAGATATGTCAAAATTATTTAAACTTTTATATTGATTTCAATGAAACAGTTAGCTTATTAAATGCTTGCTACAATAGGTTGTGGTGTTACACAAAAATACTTGTAGTGTAGTTACTACTTTACTGTGTATACAATGGGTACTATCTTTACCTAATACATCACGTTAAAATATTTTTATATAACTTCCAAGATCTTAAAAATCTGATATATAACAATATGTATAATTACATATCATAATATTTATATTAAGCAACTGTATAATATGATATATTCAGCGAAAGTTCAAGATATCCAATTAGGGTATATAAACACTTTAGCCGACTGGAAAAGTGTAAGCATAATGCACTATTTTAGCAGTAGCAGTATCTACACTTTCTTTTATCTATCACATCAGTACAGACTTTATAGTAAATAAGAAAAAAAGAACGTTTGAATATTAATTCATTTTATTGTATAGAAAGTAAAACTTTAGTTGTGTTACAAAGGTCAACAGATACAGATTAATTATTTTTTATAATCTGTATTAAAAGGTCAGTTGATTCACAGAAAAAATTTGCATCATTATTGAATCAACTTTATTCCAATAACATATGTCTCATATATCTCGTCTACTTATTCTATGCGACACCTATACATCGCCATATGTGTGTGTGTGTATACATATGTGTGTGTATGTATGTATGTATTGTTTGCACGGACTGTTGAAAATATGAAAATATTAGGCCTATAATATTAGGCTCGTATGTAAATGGTGTTTTTCCGCCTGTGAGAATTCTATTATTAGCCGTTACGTATCCAAATATTTTCCAGATTCATGTATTTCTTTAAATAAAGAGTGCTTTTAATTATGAACATGTATAGGTGTATCTATCTGTGTCCGTAAAACGAGGTTTGTGTGTGTGGGGGGGGGGAAATACATACAAATACGGATACGGGCAGAAACATAAGTTCAGTTACTTTATATGTATACATACGAATAACAAGACTACTTTGCCGCTGCAGACATACTCTTTGCGTACACTGATGATGAACGACATGCAGTTCCTCACACACACGTATGTGTCTGTCGTGGGTGCCGTTTGCCTCGTGACGCAGATTATGTGTAACTGTCACGCTGCTGTATCTAATTAATTAGTTCCCATTTCTTGATGTGATGGAGTTCAACATACAATATCGATTTGGTGGAGTTCCACTAAATTCTACCACGTGTAAGCTTTATTTCTTCCTTATCTCAGAGGTTATCATTCATTCAAACTATGTAAATATATCTACACATCATTATCATACAGTAAACCCCAAGCCTCATGGAATTTTCACAGTCTTCATTACTTTCAGAAAATAAGCAACATTTTCAGAGCATACTACTTGTTTGTTTTCAACGATACTGTAGTTAAGTCAGAATCTAAATTTCATATACTATATAACCACAGTGAGAGACAGAAGTAAATACGTTCTATTTACTGGTACTTTATGCGTATAAAATGCTGTATAATAAAATATATGTTTAAAAATTAAAGTCAAAAACGTTATGCTTTCTTTAGTGTCACAATCTTCTTCTACACAATTCATTTAATATTCAGTTTATTTAGTTTATTTTATACAAACATGTAGTAAAGAATATTGAACACATCAAAACAACAAAGTGATTTACTGAACCTGTAAGCATAACTCGTTGTTTCCACTTAACATTCTGTTACTCGTGAGTTTAGTTTACTGAAACGGTATTCTTCTTGGCAACCGAAACTTACGTCAGTAAGCTAACTGTTGGAAAATTATCTCAATTTATTTTTATTTAGTTTTTATTTACTTTTATAATATAATTAAAACTTTTATTTTATTAATTTATTTTCAGCATTATGTGTAACTTGTTATAGAACTGCTAGAGGCATCCGGTAGAGTGCTGAATGATATTATCTTTTTTTGAAGATAACATAAAAATTTTACGTCACGTTTAATTTTTGACTTAATTAAATAATTATTTCCAAAAATGTGTAATCAGCTTCATTTTACGTAACAGTTATATACTAAATTAAATATAAGTTGACTTAAATACTAACAGTGAACAACTCAGATTAACACTGAAGACAAATATGTCTATAATCTACCTACGTGCTCAGTTACACTACTTTTATTCCAAAATTATAAATTATTTTTTGTACAGTTATGTATTTTGAACGTATCACCTCACACACATACTAAAATCGCAAGTCTTTTTATATAAATTCATCTGTTAATTCAGGACATTGATTCGTATTGTTGTTCATATCGGACCAGTGGTATCAGATAGTCATCATCGTCTTCTTTTAGGATTAAACCAAAAATGGCTTGTTCCGGCCCCAAACAGATAGACTAGATCTGACTCCCTCCAACGCTTCTTCTGATGCCCAAATCTCTCCGTCCATTTGGCTTCTAATTTAATAGTTGTTTGGGGATGCGGCAGTTAAGATGTTAAGATTTTCGGTGTTAAGATGCGGCATTCGGTTAAGATTTTAGCCGTTAATGTGCATCCTATCAAGAATGTTCATAACATTCAGTTCTTGCCATATATCCACATTCCTGCCGTGCGACCTTAAAGCGTATATATTCTGCCACGTGCCAGAGAAATTTAATTTCCGCTGCTTGGATACGACTGGTCTGGGATTTCGGTAATGTGTCAGATAGTCGGAGGCAAAGTTGTCAAAATTACTTCCCGGCCTCTTTGGCCGTGGTCCAAAATTTTTGACAAAACCAGACGTGGTTACTAAAGTATACCACCTCACGTTAGCGTACTCGATTTTCACTGACGATGACAGTCGATGGCACTCCCGAAACGTCTGGTTTTGTCGAAACTTTGAACCACACCCAAACAGCCTGGGAAGTAATTTTAACAACATTGACTCCGGCCGTGTAATTCTACGTAAGACAGCCAAAGTCAAAGTTATACAGTTTTTCTTGCAGACTATCCTTCATCCGTATTGCCCTTTTGTTTTACACAATGCAGACCGATATTAAAGAAATCTTTTATCACATTTGTTTAGCAAATAAAGTTTGAATTATTTCATATAAGATGGACAGCTATTTCATAACAATATAGTTGAAAAAAATTTCTGATTTTTTCAAAAAGAATTTTTATCTTTGAATTACATGTTAAAAGTTTAAACTAAGTTGGTGTACATTTTAGTTTTGCTGCCTCTCCTCATGCCTTTATCCTACAGTATATTTATACCCCTCATTGCTACCTGTGTAGCTGCTACACTTACTTTTGTATTTGGATGGTTGCAGCCTTCTTAAAAGGAGACATCGATATCCATATCAACGGTTAAGTAGTAACAAGAAAACGTAGAGTCTCAGAATTTAAAAAATTTTAAATTCCCTGTATTTAGGTGGCCTTTTATGTAACAAATATACTGTATATTTATTGTAACGACTATTGAAAATATTTTGATAGATCCATTATTGTTTGATAACCTTTGTTAGCACTTTGTCAATCACTCTCTTAGTGTTTCTAACACTTTGGTGCTACTTCCTTGTGACCTGCCAATTTTCCTCATTCATTAGTCTTTATTATGAAAAACGTCGTTCCGCTTTATGTCGCCTGTTTCTTGTTTCTCGTTTTCAACATTTGTATAGCTTATTCTTTCCTCCACAACGTTTTTCATCTTTGTGTGTGTTAAGCAGCTCCCCAAAACAATCCTTCAAACTCTCCATTATCAAAAATTGTTAGTAAGTTGCAGAAATTTGCAAATACATATATAATGTAACAATAATTTTTTGAAAGTAACTAATCAATTTCTACATACACTTTTACTTTTAACGGAGCTAGGTTACACTCTGTTAAAATCGCAAATAACAAACAATTTGTTTTTTGTTAGTTTGTAAGTTACTATATGTGTCTTACACGTACCTACGTCGTTTTATAAGGATGTCATTTTTATTTACAAATTAATATAATGTTATTAATTTAAAGTAAGGAAAGTACGAAGAGAAGGTTTATAACTACCATTACAGATAGCTTTATGTTACCTTTTGGCAGGTCATCTCTTTAAGTTTCTTTAAAGTTGGATTATGTGTAAAGAGTCTTTCCAATCCATTGTCTCGTTGCTGATAGATTTTGAAACTAATTTGCTACCTAAATATATAAAAATAACCTGACGATTGGAAATATAACACTGAGAGTATCACGGATCTAGGTTTTCATTAATCATTCTTACGATGACGCGCATATTATGATCTTAAAACAGAGGAAAAATAATTAAGTTCCAGATATATGAAAACTTACAACTTTTGATCAACTTTTATAAATGCCGCTCGAGTATAATTCCCTGTCTTACTGAAGTATGCGCGTACGTACAGACACAGCATATAGTAACAATCACTATACTGATGTGTTTAATAATCTTCAGAAATAATCCACTTTACAGCTAAATAAAACTACTGACTGACTGCTCCACTCAAGTATTACCACATTTACCGGAGGGTTTCCATAATATGCGAACTTGTGATTTTTTATGCTATAAACTAACTAAATTCTTTTTCTACTCGTTTGTAAACTTTGCCATATAATGAACTCGTTTGCTGAATATCGTATCCCAGTAACACGATCCATACTTGGTAATTTACAACTGTAATTTAATTTTTTAACAATAAGTAAATAAACCTCTGCTCAACGGTCCGTAAAGGACCAAGGCATTCCGAGCGGCTTTTTTGTGTTTAGTGGTACGGTTGCATGGTTAGTATAACGCGTCGACAGCCGCTAGTTGCGGTATTCACAGCAAGGAGGCGCCGCTGTTATTTTAGTGGCTACTCAGTTTTGCCTCACGATGCTGAGTGCACGCCGTACCGAGCTTCCGCCGGGAATTGAGCTTGGGACCGCCTGCACATGAGTCGCCCGTGCTAGCACTAGACCTCAACTATTTAACAATTATAGCTTTAATGTAAACAGTTATTTTTGTTGTAGTAAAGAACACTTTTCATTTAATAGTTAAATATTAATCTATATAATAAATCTCTAGGGGGGTCTACGTTTGTCCGCGGTAATCTCAGAATCTACTGAACCGATTTCAATGAAACGTTGCATGCTGATAGCAGGTACCCAACGGAAGGGTTTCTACTTTATTTGATAACGATAGGTTAAAAAGAACCGAAGTTATTGCAAAAAAACCCATTTTTTTTAACCCACGGCTTCGATCGCGAATAACGATAGGTTAAAAAGAACCGAAGTCATTGCAAGAAAACTCATTTTTTAAACCCGCGGCTTCGATCGCGAATATTTGTATATGATTGTTGTGGTAACTGTCGAGTTGGTAAATTGCTAATGGTACATCTATATTAATAATATTCTTATATTGTAAGTTATGAATATCCAAAAAGTGCGAAGCAATAGATCCATCATTCATGTTTCCTCGATACGTGTAATCAAAATTTGATAATTTAGTAGATATTTACAAACATGCAGTAACACAATTAGATGTAATGTTTATTCGTATTGAATAATATAAATAGTGTATACATAAGTATATTGATATCAGTTAGTCCATTTGAATATTTACATTTTAGTTGGGATATGGAATTCTTATCAGCACATGGAATTCATATAAACAATACAATAATTTATTGTTTGATTATATTGTAACATTGATTATATAGTACACGTTGATTCTGACAAACCATATTCTTCGACATTTGAATATTCAGTAGGCCTATGTGCAGTAGGAATAATAAATTGTCGAGAATTATACATAACCTACTTCATCGAGAATTATGCGATGAGCGTCAGTGATGTAGTATCAGTGATTTTTCGTTAATTTTACGTCATCGGTAAATGTGCAACATGTATTGTATTGTATAAATTATTAATTGCCCCCTAGAGATTTATTAGTATAGATCAAATAAATACATTTCCCTTTTTATAGCTTTGCAATCCCAAAAAGACGATCATGTTTAGGAAGATCTACTGCTGCTGCAGAAAGAAAGAGGCGTCTTAGGGCATCTGAAAATGACGTCGAAGGAGTCGAAATGGAATCAGCTCCTGGAAACTCTTCAGAAAGATCTGGATTAGAAGAAGTCTCACGGATTGAAAGTCCTACGATTCGTGAAAATAGATTAGCAGCACAAAGACGCAGGCAAGCGACTCTCAGATCATGAGGTCCTACTTTATGATGGAATGCAAAATTAAATAGTGGTTTCAATTATAATCCAGTTATTAACTACGCGAATGAAACAGATATCGGGTTACCGAGTATGGTTTGCCCTCATTGCAAAGCTTTAAAGTGGAAAAATGAATCACATGGATTATCATGGATTATGTTTCTCTGCAGGAAAAATGCGATTAGATCCCATACTTCCTCCTCCAGAAACGTTAAAATCATTATTAAGTGGAGAACATCTTTTATCGAAAAAATTGTTGAATGCATTAAGATCGTACAATTCAGCTTTTCAATTTACATCATTAGGAGCCAATGAAATAGTCGAAGGGAGCTTCATGCCTACTTTAAAAATTCATGGGCAAGTATATCACCTCATGGTATCATTACTCCCCGCACATAACGAAGTACCAAAATTTCTACAGGTGTATTTCATAGCTGATTATTTACAGCAATCTGAAACAAGAATGGATCATATTCGTAACTTGGATAAGCCATTAGTAACAGAACTTCAACATTTACTTCACGCAATCAACCCATATGTTAGTGAACTAAAAAGTGCGTTTGAATTTGTAACATCTGCGAATAATAATCAGTACAATATTGTGATTCATGCTGATTGAACAGAAAATAATGAAGAACACAGGGGTCGCTACAATGCACCGACAACTAATGAGGTGGCAGTAGTTTTAGTTAACCAGGAATGCGATAAACTCGATATAATAATCCGTGCGAGGAATCATATGCTACATCGAATTGCAGAAACACATCGAGCTAATGATGCTTTACAGTACCCTTTAATGTTTTGCAGATGAGAAGATGGTTATCATTTTACATTAAAATTAGTCGATCCTCAGACTGGGATACAAACTACTAACTCGACAGTTACCACAACAATCATACACAAATATTCGCGTGCGAGGCCGCGGGTACCTGCTAATATATTAATATAATGTTACTAAATAGAATAGCATATGTTACAAACCATTAATTTCAGTAATTACATTTCGCTGCTCTATTTACATAATTTGCATGCTCGTGTGTGTGTGTTTTGTTTGTTCGGGTTTGTAACAAAGAGATTTCATCACTGAACAATGTGTTTAGTTTGTGAACGCCTACAAACCACAGGAGACGTATTGTGGACTCCCAACCTCTGCTGGGAAACACACCTACTGCTGTTACATTAGCACGACACAAAGGAAAGCCTGGAGTAAAGTAAACAAAAGTAAGTAAAACAATGCAGACGCAAGTAACTAACATTTTCATTGTAGAATGGGAGCTACATATAGCCTATGCTGGTAAAAGCATTACTTACTGCTTTGAAATGTATGTCTTAAAATCACAAGTTATTTATCATAAAACTTTCTTAAAAGATAAACAAAAGTTACTAATATTTAAAAAAATATCGTTTACACGTTTATTGCTGATTACTGTCAGATCTGAAGTTACGTATGAATTTTAAATAAGGACGACTTTGAAAATTATGATAATAACTTTTGTGCAAGTATTATAAAACAGTTAACTTAAAACTGCAAGTTAGAAAACCTTCATAATAATTACACTTTGTCTCCAAATACCACATACATATCTGATATTATTGTTATAGTTCAGCATCTACAATTACCAAATTCATTACGAAAGCATGATTTCCTTGCGATTGTTATAATTCTCGATTACGCGTCTATAATTTCCTGTATACCAAAGTCGGAATACTAACACAGTAGTAGAAGATGGTGAATTAGTTTATTTTTTGGTGAAATTTACTTTTATCGAACAAAAAATTTACAAGTGTAAATTTCCTCAACCTTAATGTAACTCTGCGCGTGTATTTTAGTACACGCACTTAGGTCTTAGGAGGTGTAAATGTAAGGTGAAACTTCATGGCATATTTTGCAAGTATGCAAATAAACAAAGCGTGTACCTAACAGGTCTTTGAGTGAAAAGGAATATAAAAGCGATACAAACAGTAGAATATCATAACGACTATGCATGCTTTAAGGAGATATGTAAATTTTTTGAATCGATGGGATTCAAAGAGGCAGAGATTATATGATATGTAACTATCAGGTGTAGTGTATGAGGGAGATGTTCGATGGCGGCCAGTACGAACTCTTCCATAAACTACTGTGTTCAACTATTAAATAATGAAACTTACATTTTACTATATTAAATTATATATACTACATTAATATACAAATACAACACGCATAAGAGAGACAAGGTGCTAACTTATTCATCGCGCAAGGGTAAACTGCGACTAGTTAACTTCAATCTGACACTTAACTTCCTTAAACAAACTAACGGGAAGTCGAGGCCCGAATCTAACCGTCTAAAAAAACAAAATTCTGTTTTCCAACGGAAAAATAATATTGCCAATGTGTGATACCAGTAAAGAGTAACTGGAGCACACTGCCGTAAAACAAAGCAATGGTTTATTAGCACGGTTGGAGATCGATCAGCGGTTACAGTGTTTCCTATTATCTAAACCCACACAAATCTAAATTCCAAAATAATATGTGATTAGTGACAGTTATACGGTAAATAATTAATTTCACCTTTAATAATTAACGATCCAGTTTAATCATTTTCCTGTCAGCATTGCTATAATTTTGTGGATTTTCTAACAGGAGCACATACGCAAGAAATAGCAAAAAAGTACACGGCAGACTTAAAAAAATGAAACAGAATTCCATGTGGGAAAACCCGGAAATTTACATAATTTTACCTGCATTAATTAAATTAATATGACGAATAAAACATAAAGACAACGATTTGTTCGCCAAAATGCTAAAGGCTATTAAAGACTTTTGGCCCTCTGCATAATCCTTAATTACGTATTTCTTTTCTCTCATTAAAAGATACAAAACTCAAATAAAAAAATAATAAAATTATTAAATGGGTTAACAATAAAACATGAAGTAAGAAATGTCAAGAAGACAGGAAGACACGAATTAAGCAGGCGTGGGTACGCACTTGTGGCAGGGGTAAGAGAACAGTAGAAAATGGAAAATGGGAGGCAACTAACCGTTAAGATTAAAAATACCTATCCATAATACTAGCAGTTTAATAAGTAGTATAATATAAACTACTACAGTATTACTAAAACATTGGAATATGCCGTAAAGATTACAGATTCATATGTCATAATGGGCCATACACCACGTGCAACTGGAGGGCCACGCGCTCCGCTGCATCAGTATCCGGGAACTTTAAATGGAGCTGTTATTCATCGTAAAAGTTCTATAATATTGTAATATAATTTATTACAAATATAAATAAATAAGATAGATAGCAAGAATTATTGTGATACTAATAAATGTTGTCTGAATCTCGGTGTTCAACTCGCCGATGATACAGCTCCACTTTGGATTCACCAATTACAAAGAATAAATTAAATATAGATAATGTTTTATAATAAAGTGTGATTGGTTGATAATAAAAAAAAATTTTTGTAAGTTATGAAATTTTACTAATATTTAGTTTTTTTGTTTAATTGATGAATTCAATTAATGAATAAATAATTAATTAATTGTGTGTGTGCTTTAATTATTTCCAATTGATTAAGTATGAATTTGTAGTTCAGATCTATTTGTTTCTATTAATAATTGAATTGTGTAGTCAGATCGGTTGGTTCTCTCTCTGCTGACTTTTACTCTTCTTCTTCCTCTCAGATATTTATTCTAGCACTGTAAATTATTTTTGTTTAGAAAAAAAATAGTTAACATTCATTATATAAATAAATACAACTCTTGTAACTGAATAATGATGTTCATTTATTGACATTTAAAATTATGCGCCATTCAGACTGCGCATGGCCCAGGCATTGGCTGATTATTTGCTCCAGTCGGTAGCGAACAAGATTGACAAAATATATTTTTTACAAGATTAATTAATTAGGATTCTTTTAGCGAGTCGAAATGGTCAGAGGGCAAGGAACAAGATACATTCTTACAGGTATTCTTAAACTAAATTATTATGGCTGAAATAAAACAATATTATTATTTAAATTGTCAATTATGAAAAGTAATATCGAACCATTCGTCGAAATGACGTCACTCGCTTCAAGCTGGCAGTGTACTTGGCACGTTCGGAAATCTAGTATGGCCGCCTTCACCTCGATTTTCGCTGCTATGCACTGCTGGAACTGGTTGAGCTTCTCCCACAGAAATAAATGAATATTCCCTTCTCTGCGAAGTAGTGTTGGTCCAGGAATATAGTGTAGAGTGTTCCCTCTTCTCCTGCGATGTCGTTTTAGGATGGGTTACTGGTGAAGTGTCCGGTGTTCAAATATGTGTATCCGTGTTCTGCTAATATGGTCCAAAATCTTCTCAAAATGGCCGTTGATTTCTTGTGCTTGTGTTAAATGGTGTTATTACTGTTGTTCGGAATTAGTGAGGTGTTAATTATTAATGGTTAATGTTATTTTCATTTTAGTTAACCTCTGTTACACTCTTCATAGCCACACTCACGGTTTTGCACAAAATTATTCTTTTTCGGTATTCTGTTAGTACATTCTCAACTAGTCGTCTTCACGATTAACAATAGACTAAACTCTGAACGTCGTCGTTTTAGGGTAATTTGTGATATGTCTTTTTCCTCTTTCTATTGTTTCTTTATAAAAGTACATGTCTCAGATTTGGTTCATCATCTAAATATACATAATACGTTTTCTTATTTTTTACTGTATTTCAAATATTTCTTAATTTTACAAAAATCTAACTACTCAGCAATATTGATTAATTAATTTTACATATTTGGATATATAGCTGGGTTTGTTTCAAGTTCATTTAAGCCCAAAAATTACAATTTTTTATAATTATTGTAGGCCTCATATTTTGTACAAATTTAGTGTTTAAATGGTTTTTAAGTGTTTTTTCTGATAATATTTCCATGGAATAATCTTAATAACTCCGTGATTATCTTTGTTGTTAATAATTTTGTTGTTAAAACACTTCAATATTGATTAATTTACTGTTTAGTCTGATTTGATTACCATTATAGGCCTAGTATTATTTGTTTCCAAAGGAAGTTAATTTTCTTTCCTTTGTCATTCCATTCGTTATTAATTGTATCTGTATTAATTATATTTTCAATTTCTGTGTTGTATGGACTGAATTTTATCCCCTATTATGTAGTTTGATTCTCTGATAGATAGTTTTGGTTTACATTACTGGTCTGTGTTTTCTAAAGTGGTGTCTTAGCTAATCTACTTTGTACCTTTCATATGGTTTACAGTTTTAAATAAAATTATTACATTCCTATTTCCTACTTGCCTCTCTGCCTTACAAACTTGAAAATTAAATAACATGATTTTAAATACAACAGAATATCTTATATCTACTAACTTTTTTTTTTATCACTTAAACATAACAAAAACATCTTATGCCTATTATTTTTTTTATACATATAGAATTATAATGGAAACATCTTATTATCATCAATATTATCAGTCATTGGCTGTCCTTTGATTTTATGTTTCCTTTTATCACAAACCTAATCCTATTAAAACATCTTATTCCTAATAACACCTTCAGTTATTAACTGTCTCTTGTGTTCACTATAATTATTTTGGTAACACAATGAAATAAAAACATCTTATAACTTATGACACCTTCAGTTATTAACTGTCTCTTTCAATTACTATAACTGTCTTGGTAACACAATGAAATAAAAGCATCTTATAACTATTACAATCTTATATTACTTAATTTTTTTAAAACACTTTTATTATTAAAATTGACCTTAGTCATTAGACTGTCTTTTATTTTTTTTATATAGTATTTCCCTACACTTATGGTAGTCTTTTTAATAGATTTCTATTTCTTACACTATACTTTATTATAGTGTGTCACTTATTATTGTCTACACTAATGGTAGTCTTTTTAAATAATTTTTTACATATTATACTTATAACTAGTTTACAATTCGGTTTCTTTGGATTGTATCTTGTAACTTGAGTTACTGGGTCTAAATGTATTGGGTTTAATTTTGTTCAATGGTATGTATTCCATTACTAACATTTTTTGGAATAGCTCTTCTTGTTTCTAGGCTCTTTGTGGGAGTCTTGATATATTTTGTCTCTTCTTCATTATTATATTAGTAAATTTCTGGTCTTGTGGTTTCTCTGCTTCTTGACCTTATAAATTTCCATTATTAATATTGTTTTCACCCTTTTATCTCCTTTTTCTTGTCTTCCCCTTTTTACTGCTTCCCCAATCTACTGGGTATACTGCTGGTTTATTGGGTTTTTACATAGTAAGTTATTTTGACCATTGGTTTTCTTTGTTATTTTTTATTCTTATTAACATTTTATTGACTTAATATACAGGTTCTAGTTTAATCCTTAAAACAATTCATTCTTCTCACTCACTATGGAACTTTTCTTCTTTATTTATGTTGCATTAAGTTAAATGTTTAACGTGATAATTTTGTTATGCTACAATATTTATCTCAGTAAGACCAAGTAAACTGTTTCCGTCTTTCTCGGCGATTACGATTTTGCTTATGTAGACGTCAACTACAAAAGACATGTGCGTCTCACAGCAGTACAAATCTGCGGAACCTTTTAAAAAGCGGTTTTTTGTTTTAGTGTTTAGTTGTTCATTTGTTTTGCAATACTGCTATTTATTTAATTAGCGACGTTTATTATTTCTTATGTACACTGTGTGCTAGATTATTGTAGATATCTATCTATTAACTTTATAATTAATTTATGTGTAAGGTTAATTGCTTAAGGAAAACTGAATTGTCTTTTCGTATTAATACAAAACATTTAATAGATATTAAACACTACGTGTGCAATTATCGTACAAAACTGAAACTAACAGAAAGTCACAAACTAGTTAATGTATTGTAATTACAGTAACCCATCTTCACACCTCTACGTTAAATTACTGGCGTCAGGTGCATTTCGTTATTTAGTAATGTCATGCACAGTAACCGAGTTTGTCCGTCCCGCTACCTAATGTATACTGCAACTTTGAACTCAACTTCCTCTTTCAACATACAGCGAAGTGAGTAATCATTGTCTTTTTACATCCGTTAGCAACTCGAGTCTTCTTTAATTATCTACAATTGTTCTTGTGTTAACAAGACTGGTAATTACATTTCAGCGAACAGGACTAATAGAATGAAACTGTAAATAACTTAGCTGCGTAATGTCTTATAACTAATTAATGTCCTAATGCCATCCCCGTGACTGCATCCTACTAAGTGCCCTCATTATAGTAAAGACATCGTAAAAAAGAAAATTTCAAAAAGCACTAATAAAAGTTTTAACTTGTTAAAAACGTTTTCGATTTTTGACTAGGTTCACAGCCAATATTAATGTGAATGAGAAATAATAATCACGGTTTCATATTTCTCGTAAAGTTGTAATCGCTCATTTGAGCTTTCCTGACTCACTAAGTCATATCACACGACTTTCCTCTTTCCATCGTTTGATTCAACTGATTGCAGAATCCATTTTTATTTATATTTCTAATATACTTTGTAACTCTTTCTTTTAAATAACATATTTAATAACTTTATCGTTTAAAAATAAGAAATTTTATTATGTTAAGAAAATATGATTTTTACCAAAATATTCTTGATAAATTGTACTCGTGGTGTAATTATTCACCGTTGTATAAGGTAATAACAATTTATATAAAAACTTCTAGGAATCACAATAATTTTATGATTTTTGTATATTTGTGTTTATCTAACACGAATATGGAATTTATTGCCATTAGCTTTCAATTAACGTTGTAACCATTTTCTCCCTTCACGCTCAGTCTTAGTAGAATAGTTACTTAGTATTACTTTATTTTATGAAACCGGAATATTGATAAGTCATCTTCATTAGTGACCTTCAAAACAAGCCTCTTGGTGTGCTTCAGTGACTCTCTTTTGTATTCTGTAAGCAGTCTTTTCTATGCTTCCGTATTGCGGCCCGCAGATTTTCTTCACTTTCATATATGTACTGTCTATTTGAATAATCATGTTACTGTTTTTTTATCTTTTTGTAAGCGTTAGTCTTGACTTAAGCCCCAACTACTCATCCTGCAATCAGTATTTTGAAAAAAGGAATTACTTCTTTTATTCTTTATACAGGCTACCTCCCAGAGTAAGTTCTTCATATTCGGTTGATCAAGCCAGCTGCCTTTAAGAAATTCAGAGTTCTTTCAATCGGTGTCGTCTCAGGGCGGTTTGTTTTAAGATCAGCTCTGGTCCCAGACCTCCGTTTAAAGTCTTTAAAACAGAGAACTCATGCATGATGTGTTTTACTCTCAGTACTCTGCCATATGTATATAAGGGTCATTGTTGTTTAGGTTGTAGCAGGCACGACAACGTCAGATTCGTATATGTAGTCTTGTGAGACAATCACGTTATCGTCGACTACGTTCTCCTGCATGTTGCCAACTGCCGATATTATTTTTTACCACTCGAACCTTTGTGCGTAAGGTGTGCCATGTCTGCTGCCACGAGGTAAAACTGGCTTTTGTGGCTACAATATTCAAATCAGCGCATCTTATATTAAAGACGTCTACTTCCGGACTGTCTGTAACGGTTCGTGCTGCAAAGTCAGCGTCTTCATTGACCTTGGTGTCTACTTGGTTTGGTACCCATATTAGAGTGAGTAAAGCGTATCCCCTCATGTAAGATATGGCATAGAGCCTCTACCTGTTGTAGTAGCGGATCGTCTGTGCATGTGTTGCCCAAAGCGGTGATGAAACTCAGCGAGTCTGTGTAGATGGCAAACGCCTCAATCATCGGTGTTCACAATACAGAACAGCCTGCCAAACGGCATAAAACTCGGCGGTGCACACACTCGCTGACCTCCATAAGAGGCGCCCGAACATCAAACGCGCCCCACTCTCCGTCTGCTGCCTTCGACCCGTCAGTGTAAGGCACGTCCAGGGGCCCTGAGGCTATCGTTCGCGACTCACTAAAGTAGTGCCATCCACCCATTTGTACGATCGGTTTCACTGTGGGTTACGATGTGTTTTCGAGCGGTTCAGACAACCTTGTCACACTTACTTACCAGTGCCCTGTTAGCCAGCTAAAGGGTAACAGGTGTTGCCCGCCCCCCATGAGGCCAAGAAGTTGTAGGCTCGGGCGTTGGGTTAGATATCTGCAGGGGTATGTTACTGTTATTTTGCATATTTTTGTTCATTTTTAGAAAGATATCCACTATCATATTATTAGTCTGACGGCGTCTGGCATTGCATCTTTGTTTTGATTCAGTTTTGAGTTTCACTGTTGAGAAATGCTACAGCTTCACTTAAAATTAAGTTTGATGTTTCTGTGTTTATTTTCACTCCTAGTTTTATATCCTCTTGTTCTAGTTCACATGGAAAAAAGTCTGTTTTGTCTCAACTACATATTATTGTTAGTATTTATCTCGACATGTTAACAAAATTTATGTATTTTAATTGCCTTAAAACAATGTACTGAAAACAGCTTTGGTAATGTGTCGTTTTCTACCCCCTTTCTTTTGATACTGAAACTTTACAGCAAATAAATATTATTCAAACAAACTAACTATAATCAGTTATTATTATTTTTTAGTCATAGGCGTACGTTGTTTGCAATTCAGAGTGGGACAGAAATTTCTTGACACTAAAAGCGGTTAATAGTGACAAATTGTTATCCTTCGCTTAGAGTTAACGTAAATAAAAACAAAGGTAAAAGGTTTTGTGGGGTTCAGTTATTAACTAGACATAATTTCAAAATACTTGTGTCGATGTTTCAATATAATTTATTGTCATCATCGGGATTTATATAAGGGCGATGTAACATGTATAGCCTACATGTTACGGGTGTTTTTGTGTGATTTGTTTGTATATGTTACAAAAATAATAGTAAATAACTATTGAAAATATTATTTCTATACTAATAACAATAATTATAATATTCTATAATTATTACCTTTAATTATGTATATTAATTAGTTTTGTACTGCCTACATATATGTTGTAATGACAAAAAATATGTTTCAAACCTTGACAGTTAAGTGTTAAGTATCAAATGTTTAAAAATTGTTTCTTCTTAGTGACTGAGTCCTGAAATGGCTGTAAGTACTAAATGTTATCAAGACTACTTTCTTGTCGGGTCACTTTGGCCCTTTGTGTATGTACATTACCTCTTTGATGACAGGTATGTAATAGTGAAATACGGCTGCAAGAAGAGCTGATGAAATTCAAGAGCTGCTCCTAACAGTCTACATTTGACGCATATTAGCTACGTGTCTTCTGTAATCAGTTTACAATGTTAGGCGTTTTCATCTATCGTCAGTTACTAGTAACGTGGCAAGCGTCTTGCGTAAGACGGTCCTTGCATATTCACTAAAGCATATTGTTAAAATTGTATTCCTGTTGAGTCACCAGTATAAGCGTGACTCTACCAGTAGCATACAGAATAATGTGACTCTATCATATGGCCTCTTTTATCCACATCTGAACTAATTACTAATAAACTGAAGGTACAATACTCTTTTTAAAATTTTTGATACTGCTCTGCACATGCGTTGTACTTACCTCACGCACTTTAGAGAAGTGTATAAAAATCGAAGTGTAAAGTATTAAATGGCGACTCAGCGTCTTTACTACCAATCACGCCCAATTGCAAAAATTGTTTTCATAAATTACTTAACATAAACCATTTATGTTATGATGGTGATTGAAATTGTCTTATTTTTCTGTCATATGAAAATACATTTGCTTTTCTAGTATGATAAAATTATCAAATTTCATATTCTCAATGACATGTAAATGAATATTGACATTCATTTCCACTCTGTACGAACCTTCCCTATATAGGGTTTTGTATTCCGTCGTAAGTTTCATTATAATTGTTAATACAATTCTAGCAATAATTAACAATAGGTTTGTTTTCAAATCAACTTAATCTGTTCTAAATTAATGTATTATCTTGAAGCTCACTGGTCACCACAAGTGAATAGAGACAATAAAATTTCCACGCCTAATAACTAGATATATTTTGAATTCTGTATTCATGTTATACAAATTACGCATATTCGCCTATAATAGGTAAAACTTCAATCTGCCTAATGTAGTTTTTGCTGCAGTAAGCCCACGCCCGTGCGCAAAGACTTTTTGCAGTAACCCTAGGAGTTTTTTATAGTAATTATATCAACGGAGTACTAATAAATTTCTTCTACAAGTAAGTATACTTTTTTGCCATATGTTTTTTAAAAGTTGACCCTGTATCATATTGCTGTAATTATAAGGTAACAGTAATATGTTTGTATGAGAAATAAAAAAGGGAGTACACAGTTTTGAAAGGAGTCTTAAATCATATGTTTCACGTTAGATTGTAAGCAGGTTAATCCCAACAATAATTTCAAATGACTTGTTGTCCAATAGATATGTAAAACTTGTAAATCGGTTACGGAAAAGCACTTGGTCGATAATGTTACGTCATATTATATGTTAGTCGTAAGTAAAACAGGTCACTGCTTCAGGTTATGCAAAGTTGGAATCACATTAATTATGCATTATCAACTGTTAAATTAATTATGCCACTAGTCAAGATTAACAAAAACTATCCCCTCCCCCAAGTTTACAGGGAACTTCCAGTGAAGCTAACTTCTAAACTATGTGTGTGTTTGGACACAGTAAACATTTATTTGCTAACACAAGTTTGTAAACATGCATTCCTAAATGATTAGAATCAAAATAAAACTTACCCTATACAATATGTGTTTCTGAAAATGGTGAACATTGTATTCTGACACCGTACTACGATGACAGTTATTTGAATGTTAATTGCTAATGACAACAGATAAACATATATAGGCTATACTCTTATCGAATAACTATTCTGTATAAATCAATTTGAATATATTTTAAATTAATATATTTCTAAATTTCGAATATTGATTAATGGAAAAGTTATTTATTACAATAAAGAACAAATTTTTAATTGCATATTGTTACTGCGATCACAAGGATCGTCGTCTTTAAAAAGTGTGTAATAAGTAATTAAACTGCAGGCAATTCGTTATTGACAACTTTAATAATAATTTCAAAAGACAAATTGTGTGTACAATAGTCCATTACACAAAAAGTAATAAAAGTCACCAGTTATTACTGCGCAGACTCAACCAGTTGACACTTTATACTAAACGGCTGGCAAATAACACGCATAGGTCACAACTGTCTGATAACCCGCTGTATCACTTCGATTCGCAAAACGCAATTGACTTTTGTTGTCCAGTTTTTCTCTGTTTATAACTATCAGAAACGGCACTTTGGCGCAATAACGTTTGCGAGTGAGTCCCACGTTGTTGTAGATACTTGGGAGATAATCGGGAAAATGAAGGTGTGCGAAGGAGCGAGGATATTCCAGGCTCAGATGCCCAGCCATCCGCTTACATAATACTTGTTGGCCTACAACGATACAGGGGTAGGGCTAGCTGTATGAAGTGATAGTAGTAACGAGCCTTATCTTGACCGACGTTGTTGGGCTAAAGGCCTCATATGCCAAGCCACCAAACATAAAGTATGAATAATAAGAATTAACAAAAATAATATGGCATAAATACATAATAATGCGTGTATAAACAAATGTGTGTGTGTGTGTGTGTGTGTGTGTACTTTTAGCAATTTTTATATTACATAGTTTGTTATATGTATAATATATTTTATTATATAGATCTCTACTCCTGTTCAAATAATAAAACCTTAATATTATAACAATATACGAATTTATTACACATTACATTCTTTGTAGCGTATTATCAACATATATAATTAATGTGTTAATAATAGGTTTCATTTTTTTAGAGAATAAGCATAAATCTCGTAGTTTAAATTGCATCTTAGGCCGATACGTTCGTTGTTAATTTTTTAATTATAAACTTGTAATTAACGAAAGAGAATTCTTAATGTGATTCTGATCTCATCAGACTTTGAATTCCTTTCAACTTCAACTGCTAGTTACAAGTGTGTTTACAGTGAAACGCAATTACTAGAATATAAACTCAGTTCCGTCAAAGATGAAATCTGCGTTTAGGCCTACTCTCTACACGCATAACCCTTACTATATTTCCCTTGCCACCTCCTTCTCATCGGTTACAGGCGTGTTATCCGTGCGCTATTAGCAGTTTGTACTTAGTATTTTCCTGCAAGAAAGCATGAATGTCTTTACTCGCTTTCTGTATCACCTATTTAAGACACTTCATCGCTTTATATAGATCTGTGAGCTTTCGATAGACGTTTATCAATGTTTATTTTTAATAAAGTGACAAGATTTCAATAACGCGGATATATAGAAAAATTATATACATAAAACTCTCACTAACTCCTTTGTTGCTGAGAAAATGTCGTATGCCTCATCTATAGATTATCATGTTAACTTTTACTATGCCATACATTCCTCTTTTTTATTTACGCTCGTAACGACATGTTTTATTAAACTTTCGTCGTTTAATTCCCAAGAAATCATCTTAACGAGTAAATATTTCGTGTTTAATTATTTAATTAATTACGTTTTAACAAAAACCATCATTAATTTGCACGCTTATTTTTAAAAAATAGTAATAAGGAATGTGAGTAATTCAAATTATTTTTTGTAACACGAAACTTACGTTTGTAACTTATCCAATGTTTGTAAATTAAAATCAAATGAGTTTAATGAGTATGAAGTAAGCTTATAAGTAAAAAGATGTGATAACACGTAAATCTTAAAGTAATATTTACATATCGGGGAAACCATGAGTTGTGTTTTTTCGCAACTGTAAAATAAATGCTACTGGCTAATATAATATTTGACATTTTGTACACTGTCTGCGTATTCAAGTTTGAAAAATAATTAGTGTTAAAAAAATAGTAAGTTAAAATTTCAACTTAAATTATTGTTAATTACAATTATAAATTAAAAGCTGTCGATACAATAAATAAAGGCTGCATACGTTTCAAACACGTTTTAAAAATATGCTCTGCATCTGAGGATAGAACAGGTCTATATGACTGACCACATACGCATTGTATTGACCCAGCCTGTAGAGTGTACACCAGACTGGGCTTATATTTGCATACATATACAGAGAGTAACTGCACATATTTTGTTGTCTCTTTCCATGCCACTTGCATCGTTTTCATATATAAATTTAGCATGAATAAAAATTATTTTCATGTTTCTGTGTTTATGTTTTTTCACTGTTTGTATCCTCCAGTCATTTATTGGTACACTTATTTTAGTCCTACCGATCTCTTTTGATTGCTTATTATGTAAAGTCCTTTAATAAAAATAATTGAGTAATAGTGTATGTATAAGGTAAACACTTAAAAATGTCGTAAGGTGTTTCCAAAAAAACGCAATGTTTTGCAAGCTCAAATAGGCTTATTACGTGTGAGGAAAATATGAATTACGTAGTTCGCATACAAAATACAAATGAAGAGTACCTAACTATAATCCTTTGATATTTTTTTAATAAATTTCCTTGACAAAACAATTATTACGGAAGTGTTACACATTAGAGAAGAGTACGTTACAATTACCTTATCACAATTGCCAATTACGTTCCAGTCCTTATCACCGTAGTGTAAAATTACGCATTACGGATGTTATCTCTACGTACAAAAAAACTTTATGATATAAATATGTATACATTTCTGTTCTGGAGCCAAATTGTAAAGTTTACTTCTTTTTTTGAAAAATACAAAATAAATAACTGTTTTGTTAGGATAATAAGAACTTTACTAGTAAATTTTACCCAGATGTAATTGTAAGGTGATGAAATATTATCTCACTTTCCGAGTGATATTACTTGTTATAATATTAAAACATTCTTCACTAAGTATACAAAAGCCTATAGAAAAAAGAATATATAGCGCCCCTCCCCCCAGAAATCCAACCCTACGCCTGGGTTTACAACACCTTGGAAACGTGGTGGGGGGGGGGGACAGCTGTTACTCTATAGTTGACTGTTACTTTGAGGTAGGCGTTATAGACAAGGTTGCGTGTATAGCTCGAAAACACACCGCAGCACACGGTAGAACCGACCGTGCCAACGGGTGGATGACTCTAGGTTAGCGAGTCCCAAACGATAGCCTCCACGCACCCTGTTATATTTAGGCCTACATGAGGCTCGAGGTACTCGAGGGCTCTGCCGTTGTGGTCTGTTATTTCTCCGGTACTCGTGGTAGGTTCTCAAATTAATTCTGGAGTTGAGGAAGCCCTTAAAACCCTTGTCCAGAAAAACGCCTTCTTCTTCATAAGGGCCTTTTTTACTGGACCACACATGGGAATCACACAACCCTAGATCAGTCGTGTAAACAAATGGTCCTACATCTGCCATCAAAATGTTTTAAGGAGGTTCTTCATTACATGTGTTCTTCTGTCAATAAACGTGGCACCCTTGCGGAAAGTTGTCGACATTGCAGACACTCTAATCAGAGCCTAGAGCCGCCCATGTAGTCCACACTTGCATGGGAAACACCCAATTCAGCCGCGATTTCGTCCACAATAATTCGCCTAATTTGCAACCAACAAATGGTGAATGCATTCAACAATGTCATCCTTTGTTAAAATTGATAGTCGGTCATTATACTTGATATCTGTGCGGCCATTTTGAACAACTCGCACAATTTTGTTGTGACCTAGCGTGAAAATGCTGTCACCACATTGTTCCCTCAACTGGTGTTGAATTTTAATAGGGTTACTCATTATTGCCTACAGAAAACCAGTCACCGCTCGGATATTTAATTTGTACGCTACTTGCAAGTGACCTGTCATGTTTCACGGCTAACAACGGACTAACCGTCGTGCCAAGTGGAAAACGAAGAAGCGTCTAGCGGATCGAATTATCGAAGGTGTGAAACCCGCAGCTGTGCATAGTGGGGAGAACAACACCGTCTCTGTATCAGCTGACGCTAGCGCTGTTTTGCCGGGCCGCGATATCAATTTGGTTGAGTTGTAAACTATTTATTTAGTCTATGTTGTAATTATTTAGGTACACAATTATTTTATATGCTGATGGAAGCGATATGACAATCTAGGCTGGATTGCAAAGAACCGTGATGATTTACACATTAATGGAAAAATGACTAATAATAATGTCACGTTAACTAATGCAAGCAAACGAATATAAAATAAGTAATTCTAATAAACGTTTTAATTATTTATGATTGTTTTTATAGGTCACTGAAGTTTTAGTTTTCCGTCAAAGCCAGAAGTGATTGCTAAAGAATTTCACTTTGTAACAATAGCATTAAAATGTTATAGAGTAGAGTGCTTGTCTCGAATTGTTGCTATGGATGAAGTCTTTTTGGTAATTTTTTAGACACTGGGGGCTCACACCTTTACCACAAACTTTACACCTACCACAATTCCTACGATAATTGGGAATGCTGTATGTAGCCTATACTCAATCTTTTACAATTAAATGAAATATTATTATTATTATATATTTATACTGTTAAAAACAAGAGCCAACGGTCGTAGAAGCAACGCTACACACCCGATTAAAGGTTATGGTCTGTAGGTTAAGTTTACAAAATACTCGCTGTTGATGTAGTTGTTGGGGTCTCTCTCTCGCATGCACAGCTGCGAGTTCACATCCTCGATAAACTCGATCCACTAAATGTGTGTGGAAAGCGTTTCTATAGCTTACGGAACAAAAGTTTACCAGTGTTGCCAACAACTTTCATCAAAATCTCTTTTAGAAGAAAGGATATGGTCAAGTACAACTAACTTTTTGACCATCCCTAGTAGTTGCATTATAGCTTACATTGTCTGTTTCTTGTATTGCCGACAGCATCTATGCTGGTCTCTAAAATTGTCATAATACATATTTATGTAGTTTGACAAACTCTAGTTGATGTATTAAAGAAACAGAAAAAGTTAGCATACAGGAACAACAAAAGTACGTCGTTCGCAATCAGTACTGTAAGCAATATCAGGATATATCTCCTGTGTGTTGTCACAGTGCAATATATCTTCCTGCCACATGTCCGTCAACAATTAGCTCTGTGAAATGTCACAACAGGATCGTAATAACGGCATACACCTACAGCTTTTACGCGGCTCGTGTGTGTTGGTTGGGCGGGCAGCTTGCGTTACGAGGCCACACTTGTATCAGCCAATTCTGAAACGTGTACGCTAGATTAACGTTTGCGTACTGTCCCTGTCAATTATCACAACGTAGCCTACCTTCGTGTCGTCTGTCAAACGTTCATTTACATGTCAGCCATGTTAGTATGTTAGTACGTATACAATGATGTATCACCATACCGTTTACAACAGCGACCAGTGTACACTAAGCCACTTCTGTTTTGAAAGTACGTAGCTATGACATAATCTTATTTTTCAAACTGAGTATTGAAACTACACACATCATTTGACATGTAAAATGCTGTTAAGTTTGTTATAGCTAACAATATTATAATTAAACGTTTTTGATATTTTAAATATTATGTTACATTTGTTACATTCTATCAACTGGTAATTTCAACAGAATTACACCGGCCAATGTGAGAATCAGTCGAGTCAGTTGCTGGAGCGAATGGAATGGCCATAGAGTTTTTTGTTAATGCCCGAAAAAGGACAACACACATATGATACAAGAAAACACATTTGATGAGTTATCCACAGTCACTTCCTGAATATGTTGTGCATGTCGTCTAGTAATGGCCATGTTTTTCATGCCTTACAGGAAGCTGGCTGCTGCACTTAATTAAGGTATATCATAAGGAAGTGTACAGATGAATACTTGGGATAACAGAAAGTTATATAAGCTATTAGATAGACGTTTCTGGACCTAGGAAGAATGAATAATGAATTGAATCTTTAACTATTGTTTTACCTAACGAATTAACACCTATCACTCATCCAAAGGGAGAAAATTCAAAAAGTCGATAAACAAAAGGTAGAAGAGATGAGATGTCTATGGTTTCAAACGGACAAGGATCCAGTCTAACTACTTGAGCAGTTTCGACGTAACAATATTTAATAAAATGCTGAACGTATCCCTATTTAAACCTACAAATTTATTAAATCCAAAAAATATTCCATTTTAAACCATTCTACTTGGTTATCACCGCGTAAAACCGTTAATTGGTTTTCTTCAATTTTAAAAGAAAACTTTAAAAACTATTTCTAAAACAAGAAGGCTTTGAAAGCTATTTCTAAAACAATTTGTAAAAAGTATGAAAGTCATCTTCTGTAAAAGTAATCTTTCATGAACATAAGGTTCTTAACTTTTACAAATACTCAGTTTAGGTTTATAATTTTTGGGATAAAATCCTGTTAGTCCTGTGTCGTTTGCTGAATTGACACAGACTATTGAGCTCTACACTATTGACGACACAGACGATTCCATACTCTCTATGCTTTACTTTGTTATCAAACATGTGTTATCTGTCTTCGATATCCTACGTAACCATGGGGCATTAGTCAGTTAGTGTAAATATAGTCCGTTCAATTGAAACACAGTCGAGGCTCGTAATCGACAAATGAACGGTATTAGTTGATTTTCCATCTACGGATTAGTGTTCATACGCCAAAATCGAGTTATATATTAGGTACCATCTGGGTCGGATTTAGAGTTAGTGGGCCCATAGGCTGAACATGTAGTCCGGACCCCCCAACTACCAGGGGGGTCCGGGTCCCTCTACTGGAAAACTCTGAAAAATATGTCTTCCAAAATTTCAAATAAAGTAATTGTTAGGCCTAAGTGTACAAATTAAATTGGGATACACTGTTTTTGCAAATTTTCAGTACTATGTTGGACAATTTAACTGTTTTAAGGTATGTAAATGTAGGCCTACACCGGCATTCCAGAATCTATGAAAATAATAGAAAAAGATTGCACTTCTTTTTGTATTACACTCAAAAGACCCTAAACAGAATAAAAATGTAGGAAAAATTAAAAAATTGTTTTCCAAAGGAAAGTAAAACAATGTCCTTTTAATTATCATAAATTAAGTACATTTTTAAAAATAACATAAATATTAGGGTATATTTACATTGTACAAATCTGTAAGTAAAACATAATCTTTCTGCATCATACACGCGGCTCATAATATCACTTTTTCCTCTAATAACTTCTACCTTCTACTGTTGTCTGCAACACGAACCAAATAATTTTTATGCAAGTTGACTGTTACATTTTTTTCTTTCTGTTTGTGGTGCAGGCCCCTAGGCTGCAGCCTATGTAGCCTATGCTTAAATCCGGCACTGGATAGTCCTGTCGGTAAGCAGTAATAATCTTACTGAGTACTACACCTATACAGACTATACCGTACCGACTTGAGTATCGTGTCTGTATGGGAGGGGGGGGGTTTACGCCGCTTTCTGAGCTTCAATGGAGCTCACGCCGTGGGGACTACGATGTATAACATTAGAATTTTTAACGTTTATACAGTTGTGCGTAAATGCGCGTCGTTGTTATGTACACAAAACACATTACTTACCAAGATTAAAGTGAAAGATAATTAATAAAAAATAGCAAAAGTTACATCAATAAGGAACAATTTTACGATACCACAACGTGGAAAGAATATTCTAAAAGGAGACTAGAAGTTAACATTTTGTTAGGGTTCTTCAAGTTTCCAATTGTCAAATTGATTGGTAGTACTTTACAGGAATGTTTCTGAAAAGAAGGAAATTCTAAAAAAAAAACGCTGGTACAACTGAAAAATATTCTAGGTGAAGCCTTCAAGAAGCAGCAAAATTAGACTAATATTGCGTGATGTGAGTGTGGGGGGAAGTCGCCCGCGTGCGTGCGTAACATACTTAATAACAAAAAAATAATATTACCAATAAAATAATAATAATAATATAAATAATAATAAAATAATAATAAGGCGTTTAATGTTAGTAGTAATAGTTGTACTAAAATAATGCATAAAAGTAAATTATATAATTATAATGTAATAAATAATAATTATTTATATTTAATTGTAATTAATATAATTAATAATGTAAGTAAAAATATAAAATGTTTGGTATTTAGGTGCAGATAATTTGGTCAGGCTAACTAAAAGAAGTGCAAATATAAGTTATTTTCAGTGATTAGTTAAATGTCAATATGAACAGTTTTTAATTAACTGAAATAAAGAACTTTTTGTTGGGCTTATATAGACAAGTTACCACGTAACAGTTGTTAAAACTCATTGTTGGCTTCTGTGCACGTGTAATTGCTTAATAAGATACTACACTTCCTGGTGTCATTATGAATTTCCTAGACCATTGTTTCTCTGATCAAATGTCACTACATTGTATCTACAAGCAAATGTAGGCCTCCTAGAAAATCACTCCGAGCAAGTCTCACAACTTGATAAAAGTTGTGCATACTCACTGATTAAAACTCGAAAACCTTTCCTGAATTAATGATTCACGGTCACTACTAAATTAAGGATTCATATTTTAAAATTAGAGTTTCACTTCATATTTCGTGAGTTTGCATGTCGGAACCGAAGTTCTAAGCTTCAAATTCGTATAAAAATGCACCTATGAAAAAAAACATAATGGTTTTAAAGACAAAACGCATCTCAAACAGACTGAATTAATTGCGTTTTCTTTACGCATTAAGCGATCCAAAGAAAAGTAGTGAAAACTTTATATGTAAATAAAAGTTCTTTTTCGTTGAAAATGTAAAAAATATGCGATTAGCCAAATGGCATTTTTTTAGCGATGTTGGGTCTAGTCAGCGTACTGGACACACAGACTCCGACTGTTAATTGCACATCTGATATCTGTTGATTGTTCAAGGTATTGAACCATACAACTCCGATTCTCTTTAATGCCTTTTCTCCAGTCATTTTGCTATGTCTCTTCGGTGAAGCGAGTATATTTGAAGGTTTTCATATTGTGTCTCTACGGTCACAGCTGACATGCTACTGCTACAACGTAGATTCGAAGTGTCTCAGCAGTGAATGTTCCAACAACCACAAGTACATTTCCAAATCTTCCATTATTTTGCAACAGCTTTTGTGACACCGCATTCGTCTATACTATGCATGAAATTGAAGCGATTACAAACGTTATAAAACTTTTTTGTGGTCCAATGATATATCCTAGGCTACCGAGTTCCGGATGAGATTGCATAACTTCAAGATAATGAAAACAAAGTAGAATGTCGAGGGCGAAACCCGCAGCTAAACCGATACAGTGAACTGAGTCACCTTCAGTCTCTGGCCTTGTTTGTTCAATGTACGCGTTAGTTACGTTGAGACAGTTTTCTTAAGCCATTTGAAATACATACAACAACGGAACCATATAACAATATCCTAGACAAAAATACTAACAATAGGACAGGAAAACTATTGGAAAAGTAGGCCTACGTCCAGGGGCGGCTCGATGGTTTTTCAGCGGCCGTGCAAAGTCCTAATTTGCCGCCCCTACCACCTATATTCCCCCTCCCCTAACCCCTCCTTCAATCTTAGGATGGTGAAGGTCTATGTCTGAGACGTGATGCAGCATACTATTTCGTAGTAGTATTAATTCTACTTTGAATGCCCTGATGCGACAAGCAGACGAAATAACAATGACCTTTGGAAGGGAGAGGCGAGAGCGAAGTTTTTGTAAACAAGCAGAAAAATATTAAAGTATTGAGAGGGGCAAAATTGTAAATCCACAGCTAAATATACAAACATTCTCATAATAATAATATCTAAAAAGTAATAAAACTATCTACGTAAAATGAAATGGGAGTCCGTCTTTTTTAATTCCAGTTAGGTGCTACGCGGCTCTTCGCGCCGCCCCCTCCAAAGCGGCGCGCCCCGTGCTGGAGCACGGCTCGCAGGGCCCTCGGGCCGCCACTGCCTACGTCTGAATATTTATACAAAAATTAGAATTCAGAAGTCGCACTGTACATTTTATCGAATGACACGAACAGGGGACATGACGCTGCCAGCTGCATAGGTCGCTACCAAGGGCAAACGCTTGACAAGAACTTACACGTTTTCATCTGCTGTGTATTGCACTGCGCTACATTAATACAGGCTCGCACGAGTGTCCATACCTTCGATAATTATAAAGTAGTTTTATTGTTATATTACCGGTAGTTTAACTATCAAATCAGTTTTCTAGAGGAAATCATTTACCTACAATATACATATAAGCAGAAAGTATTTTGTACTAAATTTATATGCTTACACTTTCAGAAAGTTTGGCTCGTTTGTCTAGAGTACACAATATAGACCTACGTTAGATGTTACAAAATATTCTCGCAGAAGAAAAGGCATCGTTAATCATAATTACGAAATTATAAAAATGAAATACTAATGATTCCTTGAGCTGTTTACATGACTCCGTATCTGCTATTCCTTAGAACAATACTTCTGTATGCAGTGCCCCTCTCGGGGACTCCGTGGTTTGTCAGAAATGATGTAATTCATCTGGGTCTTCGAGTCCCTACCTTGGAGGTCTTCGTTTGGTCCTTGACGACTAATTTATTCGCCAAGGCCAGCGAATCCCCCTACCCACATCTCTGTCGCCTCAACAGTATGGACACAATGCACTCCTACTGCCCCACACCGCGTCAGGCGCTCACAGGCGCAGTTAGATGATCCTCCGTAATTCATCATATTGACTCCAACGCCTAATTGAGTATTTGCCCTGCAGTGGCAACCCATCGTTTCGGACGACTCGTCTTCGGGCGGTCGAACCTGTCGACCATACCAGGGCGTCTCTAAGCTACTGCGGGGTATGCATTAAGGGAGCCACGGAGGCACGCTTCAGGCCTGGCGACTGGGTGCAGCATACTAAACAGAGCTGCCCCCACGTCATACATGATATCGTGTATTCGTGGACAGCACCCTAACACCTTGTGCCGAGCAAACGACCGCGCTGCACTGTTGGCACCTGGCGTTCATCAGGCTCAGGCCTGGACATCGCAAACAAACCGGGGCATGAGACGCGCCGTCCATCTTCTCTCTGTCTGTCTGTCCGGACACTGCGACCACCGGGGCGCATCAAGCTGCTGCCCTGCACACCTGGACCTGGACCAGGACACGCTACAGGTTGAATAGATTATATAATTGATTACTATCTCCGTGGTGGAGACCAACTCGAAGCTCCAAACACAGCTCCATCGCAGACGAAACGCCTGCATCTTCACTCGCGCGTTGCCAGAAGAAGGTTACCTCGGATCAACGTACTAAAACAATTTGAAACAAAAATAAAATTCTGTCCAATGCTTTCACCATTACATTTTAATTGAAAACATTAAGAATGACCTTCTTTTCCTTTACAAAAACTTGTATTAATAAATGGATTTTATGTTGAATTATACTACTATACTGTAAACCCCTGCACTCCTTAAATTGTTCTTTTAAAATATTAAAATTACACTTTACAATTAGGCCAAACTTCGGCCGAACATGAGATACAAAGACTTAACTCATATATTCGAATGAACGTATTGCATTATCTTTTAAAAATAACTAACATCAAGAGCTTACATTAACAAAAATTGAGCATATAAATATTTGGATAAATTTTGAAAAAAATTTCTTTTCCAATACATTTTTTGAAAAGTACGTAGCTTAAAAACTGTAATCCATAAATCCCCAAAAAATATGTACAAGGGTTTTTGAGAATCTAAAAACTGAATTTAAGTCTAGTGAGAAAACAAATTGTAAATCTAATGTAGTAGAGCATAACCTAAAATTATTCACTTTTGTAAATAATTTGTTTGAAAATTATGCTGAAAAATACTAACATAACATTTCTGATGATGCTGATGCTGAAAATATATAAGATTTCTAAGATTGTTGAATAAAAACTTGATAAACATCCCAAAGAATTTTATTTAAAACATTTTTCGTGAAATTAATAGTTTCAAAATTTTTTAATTTAACCCCGAAAAACAACACAACACAATTTGTATGGTGGATAATAGGCTATGTACTTGTTATTACTAAGTCTGCCAATGGAAAGAATGTTTTTTAAAGTTTGTTTGTTTCTATTCCAAATTAAAAATCTTCCTACACTGGAAACTATCATATTCGTAATTGTTATGAAGACAATAACAAAAATAAACACAAAAAACACAAACATAACATTTCACATTATTATAATATTTCTTAGCTTAATTTAATCTAAATATTTTGGCGTTTATGTCGTTAAAATGTGTTAATTTGTTTGCTAAAAATCATGAACTTTATTATTGGAAATAGTTTATTAACAAGTATGAAAGAAATCCAGGCCAACTCCCGTATATCAAGATATGTCTGCTTTGCAACAAAGTCTAGCAATACCGAAGCATTCCTACATAGAAAGTTTTGACATCGATATGTAATATCCGATTTAAACACAGTTCATAAGGTAAAGAACATGAACAAGTATAATAATTCTGTCTCTTGTAGTAGTATGAACGCATAAATTGGTCTCTGTTTGTATTTTGTGTAGAAACAGCAACACAAACTATGTACAGGGAAGTTATGTGTTGAATAATTGGTTTCATCTTCATTTAGAATGATTCTGCAATTAATCATTTCTTCGCCACAACATTTACTTATTATAAATTTATACTACAAGGAGCAATGCCAACATTATATTATTATGAATTATTGGTAAACATTGTTGACATAATAAAATAAAACCAATCCATAGTAACGAAATCATTTCAAAATTTGATTTCATACATTGCAGTTTACTTTCTATTTTGGCCAAACCTATCTCTAAATTCGCAATGATACCAGCACACAGGTTGGTCGCAGCGGTCTGTCTGGCCATTAAAGGGCTCAAGGAACCGAAAGGAACGACTATAAGGGACATTACATCTTACGTCCGAAGCGTTTTAAACGGTAAACCAGTGGCCTTCACAAACGTGAGAAAAGCTGTAAAAACTGCTTTAACTAAGCAGTATCTCAAAGAAACGAAGGACGGCAAGTACAAACTGAATATAGCTGGCATAGATCCAGGAGCTCTTAAACTCATCAATAAACTATGCAATGGGAGGTCGGTAAGTAAGAGCAGATGCCCCCCTAGAAGAAAAAGAACTAGAGCGATGAGAATTAAACACTCTAGGTGCACACCGAGAAGAAGGAGGACCAAGTCCCGAAGATCTAGATGCAGAACACAAGGTAGGCGGAGGACTAGAGTATCTCGAAAAAGGACCAGATCTAGAAGATCAAGATTTACAACTAGAAGTAGGCATCACAGATCGTCAAGAAGGAAATCTCATTGTGTAAGACCACGATACGGAAGGAGGTCCTCACATAGAAGATCTTCACACAGGAGCAAGAGGTGTCATTCTCGAAGTAGAGCTAGGAGTATGGGAAGCAGATGCAGAAGTAGATCTATGTCCAGGCACCGATCTCATAGAAGGTACTGTTTATTGATTAAAAACATTTAATATGTATTCTTATGTTTTCCACTTATTATTGTGTTAGTTGAAATAATTTTTATTACAGATGTTCCAGATCGAGAAGTAGAAGGCGTTCCCACATTCGCTCCCATAGACACTACCCTAGAAGACACTCGAGAAGAGGTCTGTCTAGAAGGAAAGGGAGGCGTTGCCCCTCACGTCGAGGCAGAGGCAGACGCATTCGTAGAGGCAAACGCCATTCAAAGTGAGGGCGCAGCAAACGCTCGAAGAAGTGTTAGACCAACTGGTGTTAAAGACACTACGTTTTAGGGAAAACCAAAACAAACCACTTTCATTGATACGTTGTGATAATTTCAGTTTTGTTTTCAAATAAACAAAAATTGTTTATATTATTTGTGTTCAATTTATTTAATTAAGTTGTATGAATGTTGTAAGAATTTTAAACTTTACCACAATGAAAAATATAATTATCCATATTTATTTATTACCACAATTTATTCAAGGAAGAGTTAGATGGGTAGATAGGTAGATGGAGAGGGAGAGACAGAGACAGACAAGGAGAGAGAGAGAGAGAGAGAGAGAGAGAGAGTGAGAGGGGGGTCTTGACTACGTATGTTTTAACACCTCTTATTTACGTGGTATTTAACTCGTTAAAATGTCCAGCGCACACAGGGTCAAACCTAGTCACTTTAAAAATAAACGTCACTGGATTATGTTGTCTCATATTACTCTGCTCTCAAGGTAATCCGGCTGGAAGAAGTTGGTGAATCCTCTCTTATGACATCACATCCTTCAGTTGCCAGCTAAAAATAAAATTTTACTTTGATTTTGTTGTCTAAACGATATAGTTTAACAGCAAATCATCTTATCAAGCCCCGCCAATGTCATTTTCCACTGAAGAAAACCACTGACTCGCTGCCGCTTAACACAGAATTTAGCCATTTCGCCCACTGAATTTACTTTGACGAGTACTTAATTGATCAGCCTCCACAAACAGAATCTACAACTCCAAAAATAGTTGGTGCACAATTGTATTGGGTGAACCTCCTTTCATACTTTGAAATAAATCTTTTCTTAATAGAAGAATAAATTATTAGTCTATATTTTTTTTAAATATTCAGAGAGTTAATAAAATTCACCACATAAATTGCAATTTAGAAATACTAAAAACGTACTTCTAACGGCTTCCCTGTACATTATTTGAATAATTCACAATTACTGAAAATTACACAGTTTTCTTCTTCTTCTGATAGTTCCTATCCGTTTCAGACGTTGGATATCATACAAACTATTTTAACTTTCTGTACTACTACACGGAATAAGTCAGTTGTATTCATGCCAAACCAGGTCCTTAAATTTCTCAGCCATGATATTCTCGGTCACCCAACTCCTCTCTTTCCAAGTACGCAAGTACTTTTCCCTGTAGTATGGACAGCAATAAGTAAAATCTCCTTATGAGATGTCCCAGATACACAGTTTTACTGCGCCTTTCTTCATACATATAATTATTCTGCGTAATTGCCGTCACGGTGAGTTATGTATTTTTAACAACAGTTGTTTTATAAACACAGGCGTTTTATAATCGGACGGCAGAGTTGGGACGTCTCGGACGTGCATCCCTACAGCTCTGGCTATAAAGGTTAAATGTGTATATAAAGGTTAAAACGCAACTGCATAGAAACATCCGTGTTTAGATTAAAGAAAACATTGGTTATCAGTAGTAAATAAATCTTTATTATGAAAATTTTTTACATTACATATTTTTTATGAAGATGTCAACAACACTATGGAGACCAAAATTAATTACCATAGTAACAAGTAAATAAACAAATTCTATTTTAGCGGCATCTTTGAACAGTCCGTGTTAAAAACGCAGTAAAAACGCAGCAGGTTGCGTTTCGATGCGGAAGACCTTGAAAACGCCGCAGAATTGACGACCCGTGCGTTTTTTCCATGTCCGTGTGACCAATTTCATTGCCGCCTGTGTGTTAAATTCAATGCGTTTCCCAACCGCACGCAAACGGCCGGGAAAAGACTCGTGTAATCGTACCCTTAAACAGCCTAAGCAAGAAGAAAGCGTATAATTATGTTTCACCACGAGCACCACGAGAAAGTAGACAGGCCGCTTCAGCAATAAATTCAGGTAACGCCTTATTGCGGTTGAAATCACTTTTAACGGTACAGTGTCGGAGGTGGTAGGTTGGCAGAGTGGCGATCTTAGTCCACAGGCGGAACTCTCATAGAGAACTCCCTGCCCCTGCAACGACCCTCATCGAAGCATGTGCTGTGGCGCTCGATGTTGCCGACCTGGAGGTGGGTTTTGTTTCGGCGTACCACCCGCCCGGCCATCGAGCTCCGCCGCACGAGGAGTGGGATGCCCTCCTAGACAGCGATCTCCCAACCATCGTAGCCGGAGACCTTAACTCCAAGCATCCCTCTTGGAACAGCGGAACGTCAAACCCCTACAGCAATTCTCTCCGTAGGGCTGTCGAAGATGATCCCAGTGTCCTCATCATCGGCCCGTCCGAACCGACATACTTTTCTCGTGCGGGTTATCCGCCGGATGTCCTTTATATTGTAATTGTCCAAGGCCATCCCCTTTCATCTACAAGTCAGCGCGGTGTCGGACCTCTTGTCCGATCACGACCCCCTGCTTGTAACTGTCTTGCTGCCGTCGGTCTCACCCCGACTTCCCGATCGTCCTGTCAGGAGAGTCAATTGGCGATCCTATCACAATGATCTGGCTAGGCAGTTACCATCTGTCCCTCCGGACCCACTCGTCTCTTGTGACGACGTGGATCTCCGGGTACATCAGCTCCAGGGCCTCGTCCAGTCTGCAATGGACAAGCATACCTATACTGTTCCGGTGAGTAATAAACGCTCCGACCTTCCTGCGGAAGTTCTCCAGGCCATCCGATTACGGCGCCAGCTCCGCCGAAGATGGCAGCATACCCGTGACCCTACCGCTAGTCGGCGTTTTCGAGCCCAGTCGGAACACGTCTCGCAGCTTCTGCTTGACGTAAACGCGGATCGATGTGACTCCTAATTGGAGTCCTTGGTAGTAGACCACGCCTCCGTATGGAGAGCCGCTGGTAGACTGAAAGGCGAAAAGAGGACTCGCCATCCCTTGAATACCCCGGATGGCGCTGTATACTCTGCAGAAGGCAAGGCGGAAGTCTTCGCCGACTGTATTGAGGTTCACCATCCATAGAGGCATCTCTGACCCGGCACATACGGCCGTTGTTAGGGATTTCCTTTCTGGATACTTTTCTACTCCCCCCAATGACCCTCCTAATTCGGTCGACGAGGAAGACCTTGCGTCTGTCCTTACCCGACTGAAGAAGAGAAAGGCCCCTGGCTCCGATCGCATCGGCGCCGCTGCGTTGCAGAATCTCCCGCCTTCGGCAGTTGACGTTCTTCTTGAGCTGTTCAACTCCTGTCTCCGGCTGAGGTACTTCCCCCTCTGTGGAAAACCGCATCGTCATCATGATCCAGAAATCCAAAAAGCCGCCCACGCTACCTGGAAGCTACCGCCCGATATCACTATTGCCAGTAATCTCGAAGGTATTCGAGCGTCTTCTCCTGACCCGTATTCGGCCCCTGGTGGATGGTTTCACCCGCGAGGAGCAGTTTGGGTTTAGGCCGAGGCACACGACTACTCTTCAGCTAGTACGGTGTTTAAACTTTGTACTGTGTTGTCAGTTGTAAGCAGCCTACTAACATTGCACGGCACGCGCGGATGACGTCACGCTTTTATCAAACCTTGCAATCGGCCAGCCTAGCCGACTGCAAGCCAGTATTAGTTTAGTTTATAACACGACTCCGAGCGCAACTCTCGTTAAACACTTCTCTTACAGCCGCGGCTTTTGGCTATTATTCAGCATACATTTATAACATTCAACTTTAATCGTCTACCTGCGTCCATCTACCATGGACCACGATTTCATTCAAAGTTGATTTCGGGCATTATCGCCTCAAAATACATCCGCACGTGCCGATCGTAACTAACAAACCAAATTATTCAATAAACGCATGTTCAATATCTCAAATACAGTCCACTTCTTTCTAACAAACAATCCAGCTTTCCTTATTAGCGTCTTTGGAATAACACGCGATTCTTCAAGAGCTTCCAAACCGCAACATTTTTGGTCCCACCGGACCGGATTTCACATTTCAGGCCAAAAACGACATCATTTTTGGTCCAATCAGGCAGGATTTCACATTTTCAGGCCAAAACAAACTACATCATTTTTTGTCCCAACGGCACAGATTTCTCATACCTGAGTACACAGGCGACAACATTTATTTATATACATCATTTCTGGAAAAATCAATCTGAAGTTAATCACGACAGACGGGCATCATTTTCGTCCTGAGCGACACCATTATCGTGAAGCACGTAGCAGTCATCTCGACAAGATTCAGCCAAGCAGTAGACCAGAGACGACGGGACGAAACAGGACAACATTTTCGAGATTCCACAGCTTTAAATGATGGAGGGTACAACATGAGGCAACGGCTAACCGGCAGAGACAGGAGGTGTAGCAGCTCCAAACGGGATCGTGATCCTTCATCACGAATGGATCGACGGCCACGTGACTATAAACTTTACCTATATTTGATTTATTTTTAATAATATTTCACCCAGTGTGTATTTTTGACATATTTATATAAACAATTAACTTATTACACAATATAAATTAATAGATGGTTGGCAGCTCATTATCAGTCAGAACTTTAAAGATAAAGCTATACTTTGTAATCATTTAGATTTACAATTTCAATAATTTAACTGCCAACGAGTTTGATTAGTTAGAGAGAGTAAGTTTACGTTCAAACCAACGATCGCTAGCTACCAAACGTATTTAAACTCATTCAAAATTAAGTTTGTGGTTCACATGCTCGATGCTCAATTGTTTCTAAATATCTTTCCATTTTTTATCTCAAACTGTCATAATGGCCGATGTAAGGGCTCTGATAAAAAAACGAGGTACAATTAAGGCCTCAATATCCCGAATAAATACCTTCGCGGATAATTTTGATGTGTTAAACAGCGATCCTCATGCGCTCAAAATAAAACTGCGTCATTTGATGGAATTATCCACCAAATATGACGAGATACAGTCACAAATCGAGGCTGAGGAAGCAGACGTTGCGTCAACAAGTGATAGAGTGCAAACGGAGGACGATCTCTGTGCTATAGAATGTAAATTGCAACACTTGTTGGAGCAATCTGAGCACTTGAACCAAAAACCACTAATTAATACTGATGGTAAACAGCCTAAAACAACCCCCATTCAATTGGAACCAATAAAATTACCACGGTTCGAGGGTAGTATTGTGGAATGGCAACATTATTACCATATTTTTTTGGAACTAATTCATGTCAGAACAGACCTGACAGATATACAGAAGCTTCATTATTTGCACTCGTCATTACATGGCGAGGCGCTTAACGTAATAAAATCATTGCCCATAACACATGAAAATTACGCGGTGGCTATCGATCTGTTGAGGAATAGATATGATAGTAAGCTGATTGTCTCCGCTCACCACGTGTGGAATGTACTAGACGTACCATTAGTCCAGCAGGAATCCCAAGGTAGCATATCGCAATTTATTGATCAAATCTCTGGAAATATAAACGCTTTAAATAATCTCAAACTGCCAGTCAACACGTTTGAAATTATTGTAGTAAATTATCTAGCCAAAAAACTTGACAGTTATACTTTACGTTTGTGGAAAGAGAGTTTATCGGAGCATAAACTCCCTGATTTTAATAGTTTTATAAATTTTTTAAATTCACGTAGGAAACTACTGCAAAATATCGATAACGCGACTAGCCCAACGAGCAGGTTGAACAAAAGCGATAAGTCTCATTATCGCAAGGCAGTTAAACAGATAAGCACTCCAAAGGGCGCATTCCACTCACATATTAGAAATAATTTATGCAGGCTATGTAACGGTGAACATAGACTTAACGATTGCCCACAATTTATATCGCTGTCTATCCCTGATAGAAAAAATGCGTTACTAAAAAACAAACTTTGCTTAAACTGTCTCCGTTCGGGACACGAGGGTTCAAAATGTCCCTCCAAATTTTCGTGTAAAAAATGTTCTAGGCGTCACCACACCATGATTCATGTCCCCAACAGGGACGTAACTTCTGTTAACAACCAGTGCTCACTGAAATCACAGACCAATAAATCGGTATTGTTATCTACCGCCGTCTGTATGACATACAATAAGGTCGGCAAAAAATTTCCCGTTAGGATATTACTGGATTCCGGTTCTCAAGCGAACTTTTGCACAATGGATTTCGCCCGCAGGATGGGCCTCCAATTAGTTAAATCGCAATTGCCCATCACGGGTATAAACAACTCGCTTTCCCAGGCTGACTTCAGCACTAATGTAAGGCTACATTCACGCTATAAACCCTTCACGTTAAACGTACATTGTGCCGTACTACCCAGTATAACTAATAATTTACCGGCGGAGTCATTCAATCTTACCTCTTTAAATTTACCCAAGCGCATATTCCTGGCGGATCCTCACCTACATTGCTCATCGCAAGTCGATATATTAATCGGCGCTCAATATTTTCTACAATTAATTGAACCTGTGAAATATACGCGCGGACCACACTTTCCTATAATTCAGGAAACCAAGTTAGGATTTATTTTGGCCGGTGACTTACCATTCAACGTCGACATGACTAGAACGGTTTCTTCATTTATGGTCTGTAAGGATGATAATCAGGTTTCCTCGCAACTAAAGGAATTTTGGAAGTTGGAGGAAATCTCTAGTCGCGAAACCCGATCTGAGGACTCACCGTGTGAAAGGCATTTCGTGAAAAACACTAGCCGCAATCGCGACGGGAGATTCGTGGTAGCCCTGCCCCGCAGATCTGATAAATCTTATTTGGGAGATTCTCTCCGCGGAGCAATACGAAGATTCCAATCGTTGGAATTCAAATTCAAGCAGAACCCTACCCTTTATAAGGATTATAGTGAGTTCATGAATGACTACTTAAGACTTGGCCACATGTCGCCGCTTAATGAATACGATCTGTCGCTTGACAGGTCAGAGATCTTTTATCTGCCCCATCACGCAGTCTTCAAAGACTCTAGCTTAACCACTAAATTGCGCGTGGTATTTGACGCATCCGCTAAAACCACCAATAATTTGTCCCTTAACGACACTTTAATGGTCGGTCCTACGATCCAGCAGGATCTGTTTTCGATAATGGTTCGGTTCCGCACCCACCGATACGTACTTATTGCGGACATTGAAAAGATGTATCGCCAGATCATTGTTAATCCTAAGGATTCAAACTTGCAACGCATTGTTTGGCGTGATGCACCGCATAAGGAATTGCGACATTACGCGTTAAGGACGGTTACATATGGCACTGCTAGTGCCTCCTTCCTTGCTACGCGTTGTCTGGCTCAAATAGCATATGAAAACAAAGCCGACTACCCTACCGCTGCTAAGGCCATAGCAAATGACTTTTACGTAGACGATCTCATAACGGGTTCGGATGATCCGAACAGCTTAGCTGAAATGAAAGGCGAGATCGAGAAGTTGTTGAGGAGGTATGGTTTTTCGTTACACAAATGGTTCTCTAACCACCATAAGATTATGACTCTTCGCGCCCAAGTAACCCGTGACTTCAGCAAGGGTCAAAACGTGCGTACCTTGGGCATACAGTGGAATGTTGAGGGGGATAACTTTTTGTACACCGTTAGGGGTGATGACAATCTAACCGTTCTCAACAAGAGAAGCGTGTTGTCAATCATTGCCGGGATCTATGATCCACTAGGTCTAATTGCTCCCATCACATTTTGCTGCAAGCATTTCGTGCAGCAGTTGTGGTTGGCGGGCACTGATTGGGACGAACCCTTGTCCGGGTCACTAGCCAATCAATGGTCGGAATTATACACCCAATTAGTCTCCGACACTCATTTTGAGATTACGAGGTCGGTTAAGAGTTCGAACAGTTGCCCAGTTAGTTCATTGCAGCTGCACGGATTCGCCGACGCTTCGGTTAAAGGTTACGCGTGTTGCATTTATGTGCGGGCGGTCTATTCGAACGGCGCCATATCATCAAACTTGTTGTGTGCTAAATCTAGGGTCGCTCCGTTGAAACAGATAACGCTTCCTAGACTTGAACTTTGTGCTTGTTTATTGTTGGCTCAATTAACGTCCAAGGTTTTAAATGCCGTCGATTACAATTTTGACGGAGTATATCTTTATTCGGATTCGATGATAGCGTTGTACTGGATACATCAGCAATCTTCCCGCTGGAAGGTATTTGTGGCTAACCGTGTCGCAGAAATACAGCGTCTTGTTAGCAGCAGGGGAACTTGGCGTCATGTAGTATCGAATGACAACCCTGCCGACGTTTTATCGCGCGGTTGCCTCCCTCGTAGTCTGCACTGTCATGCTCGTAGTCTCCCTGTACCTTTCCCGACATTGAAGAGGAACGTCGCAAGCAGGCTCAAACCTCACTAATTGTCGCGTCCTCAACACATAGTTACATTGAAAACTATTCATCTCTTACGAGGCTTATTCGCGTCTTCGCATACTGCCGTCGATTTCTTCGCAATTCTAGGCTCGCGGTGGTTGAAAGAGACACGTCCTTTTTGTCGGCTCAAGAATTGTCTGACACGCTCTTGGTTTTTGTCCGGCAATCTCAGAAGTTGCATTTCGACGTAGAGGTTAGGGAACTTGAGGCACACCGGTGCCTTCCACGCAGTAGTAAAATTCTTGCTCTCAACCCATTCCTGGATAAATCAGGCATTTTAAGAGTGGGTGGACGCTTGCAATTCTCCCCACTTAGCTATGAGACTAAACACCAAATAATTTTACACCCGCACTCTCATCTCACGAGATTAATAATTGAATACGAACACATCCGTTTGTTGCACGCTGGAGTGCAATCAACTCAAGCTTCGCTTAGGCTTAAGTATTGGATCATACACGATAAGTCCTATATCCGCTCAGTGATACATAAGTGTGTCACTTGTTTTCGTTTCCGGGCTAAAGGCGCGAATCAATTACTCGGTCAATTACCCTCTTCTAGGGTCACGCCGTCAAGGCCATTCTCACAGTCGGCCGTGGATTACGCAGGTCCGGTGTTTTTGCGCCATGGCGGGCAGCGCTCTAAGTCCACGACCAAGGCATATATCGCTCTATTTATATGCATGTGTACTAGGGCCATCCATTTAGAATTGGTGTCGGATCTTACTTCCAACGCCTTTATAGCGGCTTTAAAAAGGTTCATATCGCGCAGAGGTATTCCCGCGCAAATATTTTCGGATAATGGCACGAATTTTCGTCGTGCCAACCACACGTTGCATGATTGGTACAAATTTTTAACCTCCAAGGAAGTTGAACAATCTTCTCTGGAGTTTTGCGGTCTCCACGGCATCAAATGGTCCTTTATCCCCCCTTCAGCCCCTCATTTCGGTGGTTTGTGGGAAAGTGGTGTAAGGAGTGTTAAATTCCATTTACGTCGCGTAATTGGCGGTACGATTTTGAATTTTGAGGAATATTCTACCCTTCTTTCTCAAATTGAGGCTTGCCTTAATTCACGCCCGTTATGCGCCGTGTCCGACGATGCTAGAGACCCTGAACCCTTAACACCCGCTCATTTTTTGGTCGGTGCTCCACTGACGGCACTTCCGGAACCCGACTATACACAAGGCAATAATACTCATTTGGGCAGATGGCTTCTGCTCCAAAAATTTACGCAGACCATCTGGAAACGGTGGTCTAGGGATTATCTGCACCAGCTGCAGCAGCGCAATAAATGGCGCACCCCATTTAAAAATTTGAAGGTCGGACAACTTGTCCTCATTTTGGATGACAATTCCCCCCCTCTAGAATGGAAGCGTGGGGTAATTACCAATGTTTTTCCGGGTCAAGATTCCTTAGTACGCGTCGCAGAAGTACGCACTGCGCTAGGTATCTTACGCCGACCCATCCACAAATTATGCCCCCTTCCGGTGGCAACAAGCTAATCGTATGCGTGCCATACGAGACACACGAGGTGTGTGTGTGTGTGTGTGTGTGTGTGTGAGTGTGTGCGTGTCATTACATGGAACACGCCCGGGACATTCCCCGGGGCGAGCATACAAGTCAATTGTATCATAAGCATTGTAACATTGTTAAGTGTCGCTAGCTATTGCAGCAACAGTGACTATGTCTCATATGTACTATCAATTATTATGAATGTTGTGTATCGTTAATATGTTTGTGTGATTCAAATTCTGAGAACCACAAGTGTCAGTTATAGTGGCAATTATTCTATATATGTATTTTTTATCCACATGTTATGCTTTAAGAGAGATCATGTTCAGTTATGTAAAGGTTCATTTTTATCACGATTTTTTATTTGTTGTACCTTTTCTAGCACAGAAATTGTTTTGTTTTGACTTAAGCTTTGTGCTAGATTAATGATTTTTGTTTTTTACAAATTTTATGTATAAGTCTTTAAGTATATTATGTTTATTGTGTCTATGCTCTCTGGCCAGTGCGCCAATTATTGTATCGCTTACGACATGTAAGTCTAATTATTATATTGTTCAATTTAACCGTTAATGTACAAAATCGTCCCGATTTTGGCGGGCAGTATGTTTAAACTTTGTACTGTGTTGTCAGTTGTAAGCAGCCTACTAACATTGCACGGCACGCGCGGATGACGTCACGCTTTTATCAAACCTTGCAATCGGCCAGCCTAGCCGACTGCAAGCCAGTATTAGTTTAGTTTATAACACGACTCCGAGCGCAACTCTCGTTAAACACTTCTCTTACAGCCGCGGCTTTTGGCTATTATTCAGCATACATTTATAACATTCAACTTTAATCGTCTACCTGCGTCCATCTACCATGGACCACGATTTCATTCAAAGTTGATTTCGGGCATTATCGCCTCAAAATACATCCGCACGTGCCGATCGTAACTAACAAACCAAATTATTCAATAAACGCATGTTCAATATCTCAAATACAGTCCACTTCTTTCTAACAAACAATCCAGCTTTCCTTATTAGCGTCTTTGGAATAACTCGCGATTCTTCAAGAGCTTCCAAACCGCAACATACGGGTTGTCACCTGTCTAGCCGACGCCGCCAACAATCATCAGGCAACAGGAGCCGTCCTGTTGGATGTGAGCAAAGCCTTCGATATAAAGTCTGGCACGAAGGCCTGCTCTACAAACTGGCGCATTCGCCACTCCCGGCATCTATCGTCCACTTGCTCCGATCCTATCTGACGGATCGCACCTTCAGGATCAGCGTAGATGGGGCGTTCTCTCGGGTTCGCCCTGTCGCCGGCGGCGTCCCACAAGGATCTGTCCTCGGCCCCGTTCTGTACGTCCTGTACATGAACAATCTGTCTGTTTATCCCGGGGTCACGTTATCTCTATTTGCCGACGACGCGATGTTTCATTTTAGCTCGCTTTCGCCTTGCCGGACGAGCGTAATGTTACAACGCCAGTTGGCTATGCTTCCAGGCTGGCTAAGGAAATGGCGAGTAACGATCAATACGGAGAAATCCGAGGTGATCTGCTTTACTCATAAGTCCATTTCCCGCTGCCGATCCCTCTCCTTAGAGGGGAGACCCATCAACTGGACCGCGACGGTGAAGTACTTAGGCGTTCGGCTTGCTCGGCGCCTAAACTTCAACGCCCTCGTGACCGCAACCCTCAACAAGGCTCGTGGCTTCAGAGCCAAACTATCACCTATGCTTTCGCGGAACAGCCGCCTGGCTGTCCGTACAAAACTGACATTGTATCTACTGTTCCTCCGAACAGTACTCACTTATGCGGCGCCCGCTTGGTGGCCTCTCCTGTCGGCCACCAATAGGCATAAGCTGACGACATTCCAGAACTGGCCCCTACGCTCCCTCACGGAGTCCCAGTGGTATGTGCGAAATTCCGCCATTCACCGGGGTCTCCGTGTTCCCACCTTAGAGGCCTTCGTCTGGTCCTTGGCAACGAATTTGTTCGCCAAGGCCGGCGAGTCCCCTTATCCTCACCTCCAAAGGGTGAACAGCATGGCGAATACACCGCCCCCTCGCCGCGTCAGGCGCCCTAGGGCGCTGTTAGACGACCCCCCTAAGTTCATCACATGAACCCCCCAGAAACGAACCCCCCAACCTTCTGGAGAATGGAATGATCACCATCATTCACTACCTGCGCCTGCCGAAACTGTAGTCAATCATGCTGCGGCAGATTGGAATGGATTGATTTATTGCCAGCATCGGCTTTGCCGACTCAGCAGGGCTGTGATCCGGGACACGGGCTCCCGCGAGGTTGTGCAAATGCCTTCCTTGCGAGAGCCGACTGCCCCAGTGACGAGTCCCTTCGCCTCTTGTCCTCGCCAGCGCGCCTCTAAGTTTCCGTGGGCTATGCCCTCGGGGACCACGGAGCCGCGCCCAGGCGTGGCAATTGGCTGAAGCCATGACACCTGAGATCCCCGTCAGCACCTGCTTTGCTGATTCGGCAGGGTAATGACCTGAGACACGGGCTCCCGCGAGGTTGTGCAAGTGCCTTCCTTGCGGAAGCTGGCTGTCTCGGAGTCATTCCTTACCGTTTCGGCCGACGCTCTAGGGCGCTCGTGCCTCTTGTCCTCGCCAGTGCGTCACTACGTTCCCAAAGGCTAGCCCGAGGGGACCATGGTGTCGCGCCTCGGCGGGACAATTGACTGAAGCAAAAGCTCAAGCTTGCCTCCGTGGTGGCCATGTAATTTACCATGGACAAGCGGACTGCACCATAATTCCCTTGTGCAGAGGAAACGACCGCGCTGACCTGTTGGCACCTGGCGTTCATTAGGCCTAGGCCTGGACAACGCACACAAATTAGGGCGCAAGACGCCCGCGCATCATCCATCCATCCAGGTGGTAGGTCATATCTTTTACATTTGCCACATTATGCCTTACAAAAATCGATCACCATTTAACAATTATTGTTTCAAACATTTTCACGTAAAATTCTGACTCTATACAAATTGTAACGGCAGAACCACACAAGAACTCAATGGCCACCAGAACTCTTGTTGATCGAATGTTTTTATTAGTTAACGATGTGTGCAAAAAACGTAACATTCAAATTTCGTCTAGTACAGACAACCGTTCACCAGCACGCTGTAGAAACTACAGTTCAATCCCGATTAATGTTGACGTATCTAGTATTTTCAATCTTCTTTCCACCACGGCTGACAAGCATAGTCAGCATACGTTAATTTTTACAGTAGTCTAAGCGTATTAGGCCTATTAGTGTTATATTACGGCTAGGATTTTTGTAAATCATAAAAAGGCATCTTTTCCACTTTACCACATAAACTCACATATTTTGAATAAAAAATGAAACGCAAATATTTTTAAAATTTCGTTGCTACAATTCTCCATATTTTATTTACTCTTGCAGATAAATCCATATTTATGAAGTACTAAAATTGTGTTTCATTAATACAGTATTTATTACAGACAATGTGCATTAAAATTACATACTTTGAACTTCTAATACCTAATGATAATGTGATGTATTTATAATATACTTACACTTATTGTTTTACTAATGGTACCTATAATTTCAATTTTCTATTGTATTGTATTTATTGTTTATAGCCTAAAGGTACCATACATACGATGTGTAATACAATTTCTTATTATTCACATTCTTAAAACGATCGATTTTGGTCATAGACCATCGTCAGGTTATATACAGCACATTTGCGGTCACAATATCGTAAAACACTACTATTTACAAAAACGAATTCGTAGACATTGTTAATGAATTTAATACATATGTCGTTGTCCAAAGCTTCCTAAGAACTGATCCTATCATAGAGTGTTCATGTTTACATACTATATCAGCTGATTACTGAATGTTGATTTTCATTTTGCCGCAATATTTCAAATGTGATATGATTTTTGAAGTCTGTCACGATGTTCAATAGATTTTCATGGCCCTCTTCTTTTAAATGTTTGTATATTCGGTATTGTTCATATATATTCGATCTTATTTCACCACTGCATGTTTTTAATACGGTTAAATGTTGCTGTATTGGACCATATTCACAAGACTGTTGTTTTAAGTGTTTGGCTACCGTTGAGTTCGGATTTGAGTATTGAGAATGTTTTGTATGTTCAATATATCTGTGTTTAAACAATCTTGAAGTGAATCCTATGTATTTTTTGTTGCACTGTACATTATATTTTGTCGAGTTCGCAGGCTGACATTGATATTGGCAGACTCCAGCTTTTTCATAAATGCTTTTCTTTTTTGAACTGTTTACTTTCAGATTGTTATAGATGGCATTGATTGTTCTGAACGCTAATTGATAGTCGTATTTTGTAAATGTTCTAGCTAATTTTTGAGAGTTGTCAATGTAATGTGCAGGTATATAGGTTTTCTTCTATATAACATATAAAAACAAATAACATATCAAGCAAAAAGAATTTATTGTACGAATGAGTGACTGCTACAATTTGTTGCGATTTCTTCATAACAGATCCTTAAAGGTGCATAGACGTGTTGTTTTTGAGACGAAATTTTTATATGGTATCAGTAAAATGTTTATATTATAAGCAGCAAGAGACGCAATGTACTCGTGCTGTCCACCAAATTTTCGATCGCGCTTCGTCATTGTACATACTGTCCAATTATTCTTCTGGGAAAATTGCAGAATCTTATCTAAACATTATTCTGTTAGTCTGTGGACAACTATAACTATTTAATTCGACGATGGCGTTGTTGTTTGTATACGCTTATGCAATGTATAAGCGTAATTATGTATGTAATTACCTTTGTAATTACGTAATAAAACCATTGTAAAACAGGTGTGTGAATTTTAAGAAGTGTTAATAAAATTTGCGAACATCGATTTATTTGGTGTTCAATGATTTATTCCATTGTTTTAAGATAACAAACTATGCGACCAGCGTAACAGTACACGGACAAAATAGGATCGAAACTGTTTATTTGCAAAATATTAGATTAAAAAATTCGTAGATCGTGTTACAGAAATTACAAACCAAATTACAAAAAACAACACTGGCAAGCGTTTCTGCTCGCTTAACGGGTAGAAAGCGAATCAGAAATTTTAAGTTTATATTAATAGGAATTTGGTTGCAAAGAGAGCAACAAAAATAAAAGTTAACTGGCAAAATCAAAATAATAAAATGCTAAGCTGGTGAAGTGTCTTGAAAGGAAAGTGGAAATCAAATGTTTGAATCGAATTCTGTATGTATGAATTTAATTCCTACAATTCCGTATGTAATCAAAACTGCATGAAACATGGATAACCGCCGGTTCCTATGAACTGAATACTGTATCTGTTTTTCGACGTTTTTATCACGTGACTGTACATGTCAGCATTCAGCTTTACAAGAATACTGCCTTTATCAAAATATTTGCTTTTGTTACGCAAATACCTTCAGTTAATTATTTACATTCATATTTACTCATTTTTTCTTTTACATTTTATATTATTATTAATAGACCTAATAATAACAAACTTTTTCTACAAGAATATATTTTATTATTTTGTGAATATTACAATGTTTCAATAGTATTTAACTATCATCATCAGATATTCACAATATAATAAATTATTTTGAATTTATCAATTATTAATATTAAGTCTATAATTACAAATAAATTAAAATAATTCACAATTCATAATATTCACAAAATTAATAAAATATAGTCTGGTACAAAAAGTTTTATTATTATTATTAGTATTATTATTATTATTAATAATTAATTAAATCTATAAGAATTAATGGTTTTTTTTACTTCACACCAGCACGATATTTCCTTTACCAGTCTCGAGTACATATGATTAACTGTGTTCCTTTATTCACAATCGGAAATGACTGGGAATATTTGTAACTTCTAATCTCTTATTGGAGCAACTTACAAAAGAAAATGGAACGTGTGTATGTGTATTGTGTAAGCAGCAGGAAGCGCAATGTTCTCCTACTGTCCACCATAATTTTGATTGCGCTTCGCCTTTAGACTTACTGTCCAATTAGTCTTCTGGGAAAACCCCAGGATCTTATCTAAACATTCCTCTGTTGGTCTGCGAATTACTATAGCTATTTAATTTAGCGATGGCGTTGCATGGAAGTCATAGATCAAGGCAAACTACAAGAATAGGCTTATTACTATTCATCCTTTTCCATTGTAATACTAAAAATTTTAACAAAAAAAATTTTAGGTACAGACGTTTCAGTTACAGATTTGAACGTTGTAGCTATATATGCATTGAACACGCCACCACACTCTTGTCTACTTCAAAATACGACCTTTGAACTACTAGCTAACCTAAATCTCTACTGCAAAGAGATTGTTCCTATATTGTGGAGAACTTTACATTTACAGCAATGCTTTTATAGAATATTACACTAATATATAATAAAATACTTTTGTTTGGAAAGTATTTTACGGTATGTAATAGACTTACACTCTTTGTAATAAATTAACGTAAACATGCATCATTACATAAATTAAAATAACGTGAACTATATTAAATGACACTGAACAGCAACGCCAACGTTTACAAATTTTATTTTACAGTATAGTTTGTAAATTTATTTCTATATTATAGATTGACCAACTTACACTTAATTCAATCCGTGAAAAATTTCACAGGCGGATTTCAAAAGTGACATATCACCAGAGTATGACTGGAAATAACAATGATATTTTAACTCAATATCCTTAAAACGACTGGTAAGCATTTTCATTTAAGTTTTCTATATATAACTAGGGTGTGTGGCACTCGCGAGTGACCGACCAAAGCGAAGCTTTTAAGCTATATAGAGAACTAATAAATTTAATGAACAAAAGTTGATATTAATTTTTAAATATTAAGTTGAAAATAATTAAATATGATGTAGTTCACTAATAGAAAGAACAATAAAAAATATGAAGTAGTTTACTAATGGAAAGAACAATAATTTATCCAAATATATTTGTTAATTAAAGGTTAACATCAGTAATAAATACATAAAAATTTAATCAAATATTTTTTAATTAATTATCAAAAATAGGATTAACATTGTGTTCATTCCTATATCTAAATAATATTTAAATTACTTATTTATTATAATATTATAATAACTATTATTGTTTAATTTTTATTTAATATTTTAGACACATTTTAAAGTACATGAGTGAATAAATCAACAGCTTAGGTGTGTGGGTTTATCGGGACACAATTACTTCTTAAATAACACAAGTCACAAAATTTTTTACAAAGGAGTCGCAAAATTTAAGCAAATTAGCAGAGTGGCGCAATTTATTTGCGTCACGATGCTTACAATTATTCTTAATTAGACAACAGCACAATACACAATTAATTATTATTTACACCATAGCACATTTATTATTTATTAGCAGAGTGGCGCAATTTATTTGTGACACTCTGTACACAACTAATTATAAAACAACAGCAATTAAGCAGAGTGGCGCAATTTATAACATCTTCTCCTGTGTTATAACTTAGGGAACCCGCAATAATTGGTTCTGCCAATTATTCAGGCTGCCTTACTTGTGACGAGCTGAAAATTAATCAGAACAACAAACAATAAATATACAAGGATTCAGGGAAGGGGAGAATGTTGATTTATGCACTCAGTATAGTATGTACTCCTGATGACATCTCTTTATTACATATTGTATTATTTTCTCTACTTAAAATTCTCGACACATATGCTTCAATAGCTTACAGTTTACATGATGATTATATTTTATTCTTTACAAGGCCCCTTAAAATAAGATGTACATGAATTTAATTAATTCTCCGGATCCGGGATTTCCTCTAATACGTTAAGAATGGTTACCTCGCCATATAAAGCTTTCAAAATTTTGCCATTTGAAGAATGGTCTTTATTAATCTTTTAAACAATAAGGTTTTACAGTTTAGAGCTATAACTCTTTTACTAGGGATAAGTATACAAGTTATGAGTATACAATTACTGTTATACAATTACTTAAAACGTCTTAATGTGGTTAAATTAATTGTCTTTTGTTGAATATAATATTTAGTATTTCATAATCACGGAAGGCTTGCCTCCGTGTCACCTTTTTGGATGTCTTCCAGCTCTGCGTTATTCCAGTCGTAGGTCCTCGGTTGCAGCATGTTTGAAGTAGGTCAGGTATCTCTCATTATCTTCGTATCCGGGAATGGTGTAGTCCTGAAGTCTTTTAGATCATGGTGTCTCCTGGTTCTCAGCTCTTGGCTAACTGATAGTAATAGCTCGTTGATCTGAATGATTAACACAAAGTTTCATTCACCTGTATCCACTTCACATGATAGTTTGATTGTAGCACTTCACTTCATGGGATTACCACAGTTTTAATTACATAAGTATTATATTTTAAGATTTTTGAAGAGATGTCACCGGCCCTAAATTTTAGTTATTCATTCTCACTCGTTTACACCATATTTATATGAGTCGCGGTTCAACTACATTAACGCAACACATTGTTTAATAGTAAAAAGAATGCGTCAGTGTCTTAACTGACGGATTAATTACATTTTGTAATAAACTATTTTTAACGTTGCACATATCGGCAGTACACAGCTTACTGTTTGACCGCTCCATAGCAAGTGGGCGCAAATAGTTAGGGGTCAGAGTAGTAATCTCGCGACGGTTCAACTCAACATAAAAATAGTTCCAAGTTTCTTTTTTATTTAAAGGACTAAAATTAGATTAAATAATTAAGTAGAGAGATTCTTAGTTACAATTGCTATCAAAGTGCATTATAGTGATCTAGTTTAATTATTTAAATAATAATCAATTTAGAATTATTTTTAGTTAGTTAAGGGGTCGGAAAACAAGTTGATTCTGGTTAGCGCCTGTTTCTGCAGGATTAATTAACAAGCTTTACCCTTTCTGTACACTCGTATTCCTTTTAATATATTATTAGACTTTCATTTAAATATTATTATTATTTAATGATTACAATAAGCTTTAGTTAAAAAAATGTGAGATTTTATTAAACACTTAAAATTTATCAACCTATACATTATCAACTTAATTAACTAACACCTTTTTTTTTTTTAATGAAATCGTCACAACTATTGCCTTTGGACAACACATGTTTCACTTCTTAGTACCCCCATATGTTTAAACCATCGTAGCATAAGGCTAGATAATGGCCCAAGAAATAAAAGTATTAAGACAAAATATTACTGTTTCTAATATCAAAAATCACAAAGTCTTACAAAATAAGACATATTGTATATGTAAGTATACATATTAAAAAGAGAATATATATGCATACAACAGGACCACAATTACTCGGATTTACCTCAGCAAGAATGGATCTGGATAATCAACAATAAAGCATGGATAACGCGTTCTTAATTTTTTAATTTAGTAGTTCATAAGTTAATAATTAGTAGTGGTAGTAATAGTAGTCAGATGTTAGTAGTAGTGGTAGTAGTAGTAGGTCTAATGTAATTTATTTTTTTAGAATATAAAAATGAATAATTTTTTTCAACTGCCTTTTTTCAGCAGTATGGATAATTGAACATCCGGATAATTGGCGCCCTTCTGTTCGTACATATAGGTCTACATATTCATGTATATTTAATAGTTATACGTAATATGTTGTCATGGAATATGTGTATGATAACATAATTGCCACTTGTTTAACTACTTTAGTTTAACTATAAAAACGCATGCAGTAAATTTTACTTCCAAATAAACAAAATAAGATTTGAAACATTACATCTGTACCTCGTCATAAAAAGCTGATGTCTGCGTACCTTAGATTGTGCTATGGTAATTAAACTTCTTCTTTTTCTGTTTTATCGAAAGAAACAGTGTTAAATATTAATTTCAAATTTTAAATTATTCAGAATTTTTTGTAAGACAGCAGCAAACTTTATTTACTACAGCAGCACATCAATTCTACTTTTAAAAGTTGAAATAGAAACAAAAATAAATATATATATATGCACATACAGACTGAACATGGTACATATAGACTGAATATATAAACGACAAAAGTTTTTATTAAGGAGTTTGATATTTATTGAAAATTATCTAAAGTGAATTCCCTTATACTGTCTGCTATAATCTTATATAAATGATATTAAATTATTGTCTCTGCACATAAAAATTATAATTAAAGTGTTTGAAAATGATTTATAAAGTGTTTATAACTGTCGGATGTTATTTGACGGATGAATTGCACGCTTAGACCTTGTGCTTGAGAGCGTTGATTCTGGACCAGGTATCTCTGCAATCCGGTGTGGGTTCACTTAACTTGCACATCTATTCGTTAGGTGTAATAAGTTTGTAGTTTATTATTATTATTTCAGGGCACGTTTGTACGGGTTAGTAACTTAATTATTCAAGTTAGGTTAACTTGTACTTATTGCAAACTTTAAGTGTTCTCGCGTATACTTACGTTATAACTCCGGAAGAGATTTAACTTACTTAAGTATACATCTTCCACTCACTCACGCGGGCAGCAGCAATAAACACTGACCCGTATCATCAATTATATTATTATTATCCAGTATTTTAAATTGTCTGTTGATCTCAGGCTGATCTCAGATGTATTTGAGATTATAAGAATGATTTAGTTCAAGGTGGCACTGAAGCGCGTTACACCTCGCACGGGGGTCTGGCACAGAGGATATTTCTATTCTCGTCGACGTTTTCCGAATAACTCTCAGATCTCTCAGCACGAATTCGTAATCTGAGTGATATATTGAATGTCATAGATAGATATGTGACAATTAAAAGTTCTGCTCAGGCTTTGCACAAAAACGTTAAATCATGTCCAATTATTATTAGCAAATTTTACGAAGTCATTAAAATATTTAACATAGCAAGCTGTACAAAGAACATATTAAAATGTGTTTAATCGTTTACACGACATTTGAAAATTGTAGCGCGAAATGTAAATTATATTCTGGCAAAATTTCATTTTGTTGAGTTAACAAGTAACAGAGTTATTCTCTTCAATTTAATTTATACACGCACTCGCACACTAGGGATGCACATATTAGGGATACAAGGACATATTATAAACAACTTGAGGTGTCTCACTTTACAAACCTAAATCTAATACAGTACATATGCCTAATTTACAAAGTTGAACAAGCTTATTGTATATACATGCTTATACGTGTGGAAAAGGATTTTAAAATATTTGTTTCACATCGTTTTGCAGTGCTTCTTTGCTTTATATGTATTAAATACGTCTAACCTGTTGTTCATCCTACTTTCAGAAATTAATATAACAAAACCAAAATTACTGCATGAAAACAAGGACTTGCGGAAAAGCACAATCATTAAACAGAATTAAAACTGTTGGCACACCACTATAGAAAAGTTATTCCGATCAGCGCTTTCAAGCTTCACATCTCTTCATCAGATCGGAAATAAACAGATTACTATTTCCGATCTGATGATTGCTGAGTTAACAAATAGCAGAGTTATTCTCTTCAATTTACTTTATATACGCATTCATACACTAGGGATGCACACATATGGATACAATGACGTATTATAAACAATTTGAGGTGTTTCACTTTACAATCCTAAATCTAATACAGTACACATGCCTAATTTACAAAGTTGAACAAACTTATTGTATATATACATGCTTATACGCGTGAAAAAGGATTCTACAATAGCTGTGAATACAATGAGCTGCGAAGCTTAAAAGCGCTAGTCGGAATAATTTTTCTATAGTGGTGTGCTATAGTTTTAATTCTATTTGTGATTATAACCACTAACACAACTTTATTAATTAAATATTAATGATACGTACGTAATCTTACAAAATGAGAAGCTTCAATTGCAACAAGAAAACAATCTGTTGGGATACGAATGCAGCAAAGAAACAGAAGACAAATATTTTGTAAATATATAAATATAATTTGTAAATAAGATAAATATTTTGTTAATATATTTAAAACAAAAATCTCTTAAAAATTTAAGCTACTTATATACTACTGTAAATTTCAGTTTATATCAAAATTGTTGTTACACTGTTTCCTGTACATTTTGTTTTCTCCAGATACACACATTTTTTTCGTTTTGGCCAGCTATAGACAACTTTACTTCAACTGTTTTTCTTACTTTGCCGTTAACGTTACACCCAGTATTCCTATATTCGTTTTCGGTGCGCTTTTTTTCTTTCTTCAATCCATGTCATGCCTGTACTCAGCTTGGGTATTTCTGAAAACCCTAGTGTGATCCTAGTTTATTTTTAAGCGGGTCGCATTCCTTGATGTCGTCACATGTTACCTCCACTTTCCACATCGGTTAACCAGGCCCCATCCGTTTTCTTACTTAAAAAGTAGACAAATATTCGGTTGGTAGATCTCTCTGGGCTCATTCTGGCCATGTGACCATAGAAGGAAATCTTTCATTTCTAAAACTGTATATATAGAACTATGGTTTTATTTTTAAGTGTTTTGGGGCTCGGCAACTAAGGCATTTAGCCAAACGACGTCTACCAGCCTCGAAGAGATATTTTCTTCTAACCTACAATTTAGCTGACTCAACGAAAGTGTAAAGTCATACACGCAAAACGACATTTTCAAAACCTACACAACCTACACATTTTCAAAACCTGTCTTCCGAGCTGTTTCTATCTCTTCGTTTGCAATGTCTAAATTGATGTTCTTATTTTTATTATTATTATTAATATTATTATTGTTATTATTATTTTATTAAAATTATGTATAGTTTAATTTATTATATTAGTTAATTTTGTCATTATTTTTTTATTTTGATAAATATACATATGTTCCCTTTCACTGCTTACGTATATACGATATAATGTAAGTTATACCAAGTAGCCTAGTGCTCTGCAATCTTAATTTTACACACGAACACAGAAGGAACAAGTCGTTCGGTTTTAACTGTTCGCAACAGACGACTATATTTTTCTAAACTGTCAATGTTCAGTTGTACGAAGAAGGTTAAAAATGTTACCGGAATACTATATTTTCACAAAGCAATATACATTACAGAATTTATAAAACCCTCAGTTCAAAGTATTATAACATCTAGTATTATAATCTATACTATAAATATTACAAAAATTAAATTCAAAGCGATAAAATAGACTAATCAATAATAAAATATTCATTAAAATATTTACCCTAATTTCCACTCTAATAAGGTGTGTCACCTATTTTTTTTTTTATTTAAGGGGGTGAAAATGTATAGTTGTCATGCAAAAAGACAGGGCATTAAATGCCCTTAAGTATCTAGCATCTGACACCAATGCGTTCTTATCATATGCGTTTAATAACTCACAATTCACTTAACATTCGTGAGAGGTTGCAGTCATATTTTATACACCGAGTCTGCAACAATTTACATGCAGGCAGCTGTGTTGTTACTGGGGTGGGAGTCAAAACGACAATATGACAAGCTGAATGCTAAATACTCTCTCGTGGTCTCCTTTGTTTTCGTAAGTCTATTAAACCTCGTATTTTATGCTGGATTAATAATTTAATAAATACATATTGCATCGTGAAGCAATTAATTTAAATTGTCAGTATCTTTTGTTAGCCTAATAATTGGCATCAATTTTGCATACGTACTGTTCCGTCGCGTAGAAACTGGACTAAATAAGTAAAACATTTTTCTACAGTAGATAAAATTGATGTATGGTTTTTCCTCGCATTTTCTCGACGGAAGTAATAGCCGGATTACGTTTCGACTCTGTAACAGTTTCCACTCTCCCTGTCAGAGCTAGCGTGCATGCGAGCACACACACATTATTTGCATACATGCAATAGGTTCGTGCAGAGGAAAAACGTAAATTTGAATAGTTCAATACTGAATAGGACGTTTTTCTCATTACATTTCAGACAAGTGTTGTCATTTTCTAAGTAAGTCTTCGTAGGTTTCCATTATGATTTTGCATTTATTCAGGACCTAATTTTCATCCAAAAATTTCACCCAACCAGAATACTAACCGCTATGTATTAGAAATTATTATGTAGTAGAAATCAAATGCGTAAATTCCGATTTAAAATAAATCATAACTTTGAAAGGAAGGTAGTACTACATCCGTGTAATGTTACATGGTAAAGAATTACCTATTTTTCAAATTTATTATTTACAGAAAATAATAATTTAGATTATTAATAATTCTCTTCTTGACAGTATAAAATATGTTTTACAATTTATTAGTGGAAGACGCCAAACATGTTCAGAAAACGTTTAAATATTCTACAGTTCTAGCATCATTTTGTGGTATTATGAAATACAAGAATATAATTATATTCTTTAAAAATTTTAATAATCAGAAACATTCTTGATTCTGTGGTATATATTTAAGCGATAGTTGAATAAAACAAGATATTTCTCAATTAACGCTAGAGAATATCGTAGCCTGGTTGCTGATATATGTGTCTAGAAGAATACATTTTTTTTTAAATTTCTGTATTGTGTTTTGATAATAAACGTATATTTACTATGATTCTTACAGAAAGAAAATTTATTTTTTTTAAAGTGACGGTAAGGTCATAGCATTTATATTATTTATGAAATTAGTAGGAAAATGAAATACCCCTTTCTTGTTCTCTTTCCCTCCACCTTCATGAGTTCAAAACGCACCCAGAGCCACCGCAAATCTGAAAACGGAATTAAGTGTCATTTCAGATCGACATGAACACAAAACATTAAACTGTTTTTATATGAGAGCATACTCTAAACAAAAACTTAAACACACGTGCACGCGCATTCATACATACACAATGTGTGTGTGTGTGTCACATAATTAATGTAGGTGGTCTGTAAATATACATAGTAATACGTGCTGTTTAGTAGGAATACAATTATTTACACTTTGAAAAAATTTCGACTTTGATATCAGTGAAAAATTAGGATTTCAAATAGCTCTCAGCTTTTATATCAGTCGTTTAAACTTCTACTTTACTTATTGATTTACAGCACAGTATTTGCTTTTATCTGGTAAAATACCTGGTCGGCTAAATAAGGATATAAGATCAAAGCGTAGAGCATATTAAATACTGACATATTTACTTAAGAAACAGAATACAAAACACGCACGCGCGCGCACAGCAATATTGTGTATTACAAGCAATTAGTTACAAAAGTTGTGGTCCTTAATATAGAAATATTTATGGTCTTAATATTTACACATAGCCGGCATACAAAAGACTGTTTTTTCTTGCTTTCTTGTATTCATACATGTACAAGGATGAAATTAAAAATCTATATGTTTAACTAAAATATTATTTGAGTTATTGATTATCTTATTGATTATCTTGAAATTACTCACCGTCATCCCAACGATTTCCAGGGTCGTTAGTTCAACTCTTTTGTAGAGCATTATTGAATCAAGATTGCTCGTCTTCTGAAACAGAATAAAAACCTTTGTCTCGAAAATTTTGACAGTTTATATAGGATTGTTTAAAACTTATACTTGGAAAAGTTAATAAATTAATAAACAACATTGATTTACACCTGATATGCAGATAATTGTATGAAATTGGGACACTGTAATGATTAATAATAAAATAGGTATAAAATAGTATACACGAAACGGTTCGTGCAGATTGTAGTGGTGGCAGGGAAGCAGTGCAGGAAGTGGGTGTGAGGTGACCAATCAACACACACCAACATTGAATCAAGATTGCTCCAATCAAGACACACCAACATTGAATCAAGATTGCTCGTCTTCTGAAACAGAATAAAAACCTTTGTCTCGAAAATTTTGACAGTTTATATAGGATTGTTTAAAACTTATACTTGGAAAAGTTAATAAATTAATAAACAACATTGATTGACCAATCAAGACACACCAAGACCATGTGATACATCATCCATGCCGCTGTTCTGAACACACAAAATTTGGGGCGAAAACGTTGCGTCAAAGGTACGCATACGCAATGAGATCTTTTGACACAGCGCAACAGACAGCCGTTTCATGTCTAATTATTATTTTAGCTGTAACTATATAGGATACACTATACCGATACATGTCTCGTATAGTAAATGTATTAATGTATCTAAACACTCTTAATACAATAAATACTTACCGTTAGTAATTTGTAGAAACCTTGTGTATCAAAATATTAAAATAAAAAATTTCAACAGACTTAATTTCCGTAGAAATTTCTCTATTGTTGGTGACAAAAAATCAAATGTACCCGACTTCAACATAGTACTATGTGTACAACATAGTTTTGATACATTTTAATAGCAACTGTAAAGTAACACCGTAATGAACTGCGTATATTAAAGTCGTGTAGCATAAAATCTGTAACAAAACACATACACGTAGCTTGTCTAAAGATAATACAGAGAATATATTATTAGTTAAACCTGAATGGTAAGTCTAACAGTTTGTGCCTTTTTAGTCCATAAATATCTTCACTATTATCTAACAAATTAATTGCCAGGTGATTTGGATGCATTTCTAATTTAGAGATGTGAGTCCTGCAGAGGCGCATGATTTCTTCTCTCACGGTTGGAACTATGAGATCGCGGTGTATAGAGTTGTTGGAGACAAACCATGAAGAGTCGACTATTAATCTTAAAGTTTTGGACTGAAACCGCTGGATAATCTCGATATTACTCGTACTAGTAATACCCCAAAGTTGAATACCGTAAGTCCATACCGGTTTAAGAACTCCTTTATAAATTAACAGTTTGTTGACGAGACTTAACTGTGATTTTCTGCCTATCAGCCAGTAGATATTTATGACCCTGTGATTAAGTTCAATCTTCTTAGAGGTTATATGTTTTTTCCACGTTAGTCTCCTGTCCAAATGCATCCCAAGGTATTTAGCACTTTCAGCTTGGGGTATTGGTTGACCGTTAATTGTTACTGGAGGGCAGTTAGCCTCACGTGTGGTGAAGGTAACGTGTACTGACTTGGACGAATTGATTTTTATGCGCCATTTATCAAGCCATAACTGAACGCTGTTTAATGATTCTTGTAGCATAAGAGATGCTATTGAGGGGTCGGAGTGTGTCGCTAGGATTGCTGTGTCATCGGTGTAGGTAGCAACAGTGTTTTCACTTCATGATGGTAAGTCCGAGGTAAACAGGAGGTACAGCAGAGGACCCAGGACACACTACCCTGCGGAACACCTGACCCCATTGGTAACAGAGGGGAAGTAGCATCTGAGAAATTGACTTGAAACACTCTGCCCACTAAGTAGGACTGTAGAATACGGTAATAATTATGTGGCAGATTTTTCTTTGTTTTTTATAAGAGTCCAAGATGCCAGACAAAATGCCTGGGAAACGTCGAAAAACACACCTGAGCAGAACATCTTCGATTCCAACGATTATTGATAACATTTGTTAATCTGTGTATTTGATCTACCGTAGAGTGCTTTTCTCGAAAGCCAAATTGATGATTTAGGTTGTTTTCTACAATTGTTGGCATAAGTCGTTTTACAAACAGCTTCTCAAAGATCTTACTAAGTATCGGTAGAAGGGTTATGGGTTGATAAGAAGAGGGTTCTTGAGGGTTTTTATCAGGTTTTAAGACCATGATTACTTGAGCTGATTTTCAGAGAAAAGGAAATCAGTACAAACCCTTTGTGAGGCAGCTCCTTTAGAATTTTCCCCGATAACAAATCAATGCCGGGAACCTTTATACTTTCCAAATTATACAGGATTATTTCCTTGATTTCGTTAATCTTAAAAGGCTTAATTGGTAGATTCATTTTGAGCGGGCAGTGTAAATATCTTTGTACTTCTTCATCGAAAGGGACGTTCTTACTGGCTTCAGGTTGAAAAACATTGACCAAATGTTCCGCAAAAGCCTGGGATTTCTCTGTATTGCTTCGCGCTCAGCTACCATCTGGTTTATGTATTGGTGGTATTTGTAATATTAGCCTTTTTAATCGTTTTGTAGCCTTCCACATGGAATAATCAGTACTTTCATTAGGTGACAGATTTTTTAGATAATCTTGAATGCCTTCATTCTTTAAATTTTCTAACAACCGTTTTAGTTTTCTGGCCGCGGAATTCCACTTTCTTTTATCATCCGGATGATGAGTATTTTGCCAAATTCCTCGCAATCTACTCTTCTCAGCTAATTTCTCTGGACAACCAGAGGAAGATTTAAGTAATTACTCTTCTTCGCTGTATTTCAAGGTGTAGCTTCCCAGGTTGATTTTTGAAAAGTACTGGTGAGATAATTTACTGCCGCATCCAATTCAGCAGATTTGTGGAGTGGAAGGTCTAGCGAGATATTATCATTTTTAAGCTCTCTAAAGTAGTCGTAGTCAGTATTACGATTTGTGACAGTTAGTAGAGTTTCAGACTCAATTATAGTATTGCTAATAGTGGCAATAATTGGAGTGTGATCAGAGGACAAATCAAGGCAAGATTCAACTTTGTAGTATTTATGAGACAAGCCTCGTATTAAAAAGAAATCAATGAGATCCAGTATTTTATTTGTATCAGAAGGCCAATATGTTGGTTGACCAGTGGACAGAAAGGACAGGGATTCTTGTCTAATGACATTATATAAAATTCTACCTCTTGGATTAGCTAATCTCGAACCCCATTGCGGGTGTTTTGCATTGAAGTCACCTCCCACCACAAAACGTGCACCAAGAGTTCTAAGAAAGTAGGTGAAGTCAGTTTCATTGATTCTGTGTTTTGGGGGACAGTAGACTGCAGAAACAATTAGAGGGCCTTCTTTGATCTTCAATTAAAACGTTTGTCGCCTGTAAAGTATGCCTGTCAAAAGGTATGCAGTTTTGACTTTAGAGAAGAGATAATGTTTTATATTGTTTCGGATTAACAGAGCGGTTTCACCACGAGCTGTACCGTCAGGATGTTGGGTATCACAAACAATAAATCCTGGAATCCTAATATGGCTTTTGTCTGTGAAATGTGTCTCAGATGTAAGCATTACGTCTAACCTGTTGTCAATAAGAAAAGCTTTGAGTTCTAGGCTGCGTTGAGAGAGTCTATTGGCGTTCCATAATCCAATCCTGTAATTGTTATTCATTATTAATTAGAAATTTTATTGACAAGTGTTGAAAGGAGATTAAGCATGACGCTAAGTTGCTGCACGAGTTGACTGAACATAGTCTCAAATTTTGTCAGGAAGTGTGAAAGTGTGATGTCCTCATTTGCTGTCTGTTTGGGATTGCTGTCATCAAGGGGCAAGGATTCTGAGTATCGTTATAGTCCTGCAATTTGAGCGAGAGTAGGAAAAGAGACGCTACAGGTATTCACGTTCTGTTGCGTGTTCATAGTCCTAAAAATTGAAGGTGTTCTTCTAGGTGTGGTGTTAGGTACGAGGCTTTTTCTGGGCAGCAGATTTTGATGAACTTCACAGCCTTTATAATTAGCAGTATGAGGACCACCGCATAATGTATGGTGTATCCTTAGGTTTGGCACTTAAATGGTCTACTATGTTATTCATCTTCTTCAGCATATCTATAGATTTGTTTATATCGTTCTTTGACATTTCCATTTAATATACATTCCCTTTATTAAATATTTCGGTCTACTTCTTCATTTTCGTATTAAGTTATATACTTTTTCTTTACCTATTTGCTTCTTTAGTTCTACTTTCTTGTTTTGCTTTCGTATTTAAGTGCTGTTTATGAAAACATAAAGCCGTGCATATTACTGATACATTCTTTTACATTACTTTTTTAACCGTTATCCGATATCTCATAAATGATAGAATTCCATGAAGCATACTCATATGGATGTATCAGGCTAACTTTGTAGTAGGAAACTTAATCCCTTACTCTTGCGCATTACACTACTCGCAACACATGAATTTTAAAATTATCTTTAAAAGTGTGATTACATATGCTTCGAATATGAGTATTAAACAAAGCGTATAAAACACATTACAAGTTACACTATAACTGGCTGTAAGGATAACAAGGAGGCAGATAACGAAGGAGGAGGTCACGAGCAGAAGGGCGTCCAGAAAACATTAAAATCTGTATTCATGAAAAAGGATAAGCATGGCGAGGACATGTTGTTAGAAGTGCCAACACTATCAGGAGGAAGTAGTAACTTACAAAAAAAACAGTCCAATAGGCTATTGTCTTGATAATTCTCAAGATGTTTAGGAGAAAGTTAACGTAAGTGCGCCATAAAATTTAACAAAAACATTTTTGTAAAGAAAATGAGTTCTGAAAAATTAATTTGAGTTACTTCATTACCTATTAAAACTTTTGCAAATAATGTACACGAAAAGCTAAGTAACAAAAAGCTGCGTGATTAAAATCATAAACAGAATAAGACGCATTCCACGATGTGTGTGTGTGTGACGTGCTCTCGCGTGTGCGTCAAACGGGGACGTGGAAGTTTTTGCTACAAACCATCATGTAATTTGCATTCTCAACTAACTGGAAAAAAAACACGCTCAAAGACACGAGAACTGTGTATGGAAAATGAGTATATGTCTAACGTATGCTCAACAATGTTAAGAAAAATCCCTGTGATCTCTATTATATTCAAATTGTATTAAACTGTATTTATTTGTTTAAGTGGAAATTGAATTTCTTGTCAATTCACATGCGACAAAGAAAGTTTGCCTACGGCAGACATTGTAACTTACTTTCTAGACAATATTAGACTGAAGATCTCTTCTATTATAATGGCAAAGCATCTATATGTAATGTAATGAAATGCTTAAAACTAATGTACTAAATTACTTTTATTGTAACGAAAGATTTACTATAAAATCATAGTGAACGTATTTATGAAAACGGAGTATATTTTTTATATTAGAGTATATTTAGAGTATATTTTTAAGTCATCCTGGTAATTTGGTATTAGTAGCGTAGGAATAATATTTGGGTATAAAATTCAATAAAATTATATTTACGCTGAAAGAAAGCTATTATCAGTATTTGCAAACTTATAGAATTAGTGACAATATATTTCAATCTGCAGCCTCAATTGTTCGGCTAATGCTACATTGCCATCTGCAATGTTTCATACAGTATCAATTAAAACTCAGTACTCTACGCTACTATTTATAAGGTACAATACCGTAGCACTTCTCTAAGAGTTTTAGAGATAAGAAATGAAATTTGTTAGACGTATCTTAAAGAAAAGGGACTCCTATCCACCGCTTGTTCTCTTTAAATAATTGAACATTTGCCTGCTAAATTCCACGTTATGTGTTTATCACTTTTTAATCTCCATTTTTTCTTATCTTCTTATACAGCAATGTAAAAGTGTAATGAACGTGTGCTTTCGTATACTGCTGAAACTTTTTCCCATCATTAATGTTCTTAAAAATTGTGATTTCCCACTATACGCATATAAGTGTACAAATATTTCTGTTGCTTCGTGGTCAGTCAAGCGTTTCTACTCCTAAGAAATGCCATGTAAATACCCTTGCAGCTCCCTGCTTGTAAGTTTATAACTTTAAGTTTTAAACTCCATATTCTTAAGTGACTACGGATTAAATTTCGCGACTTAAATTTCCATGTTTCTGTTAAAAGTCTTTTGTTATAAAATAACAAAATTACACTAATTACTCGAAAATAAGATCTCTTTCATTATTAGGCTTTCTTATATTTTAGGATAAATTTTTCTAAAAGCTTGTCCTGATTTAGTGTTGGCCTGAACACTGGAACCCTGTATTATATTTGTTCAGTAACGTAATTTGTATTAATAAATATCTGAAAATATTACTCAGTTGCTCACTTTTGTGTTCTCATTTTTTTGTGATATTTGAAAAGCCCAAGTTAGGACCCCTCGGGCTGTTCTGGGGCAAGCGCCCCTCAACCGTGTGAGTAAAATTGTGTGAGTTTGGTCCGCACGCCAACGCAAACCGGCCGATGAGAAGGTGGTGGTACCAGCGTAGAGAGAGTGTTTGAGTTAACGTGAGAGCAGCCTCTAGGAGAGTGAAGTGGCGGGGGGGGGGTGTTTAGTGTCAAACTTATAGACTAAAGCGGCCAGTGTTGAGCAGCTTGTGACACTAAAGGCGGTGGGAAGCGTCGTAATGGCGTCAGGGATCGGCGGGGGACAGGATTTTAGGTTTTTAGATAAGTGATTGTGTTATTGGGAGATAGTTATTTTTATTTTATTATCTTCTTTCTTGGTTGGAGTTGACACTGTAGTAGGACGATGCGGAAAAGTTGAATCTGGTTTTATATTTATTTATTTATTTTATTTCATTTTATTTTATTTTTCAGCTTAGCGAGGCCAGTCGCGTTCGCTAGTCGGGTCCGGGGACCCTTCTGATGCGTGGTGTTCGTCGTGTACGCCTGGGCAGGGGTTCATTTCAGGAGACGGTTGACAAGGAAGTGAGGACGCCGGATGTTTCGGACTGGTCTATTAAGGGGTGTGATGAGAGATTATATAGCGGTTCGTGTTTTAGCAGTTGTGGCGTATTTCCAGTTGAGTTTGTGTAGTAAAGTTTCTAGGTCGGAGAAAAGTGTGTTTAGGGCATATAAAGCCATATTAGAGGTTCTGGTGCGGAGAGGTCGGCGGTATATCAAGCGTAAAGCAGGTCGTTCTGTAATCCTGTAGGGTTTAGTTTGGTTGAGTCTGCCGTCAGCAGCACCGGGTGTGCGTAAGTCAAGATGGGTCTAATGCATAGATCCTGCTGAGTAGTTCACTGCAGCAGCGGTTGTTTCTACTTAGGATTCGTAGCGATCGGAAACAGGCTCGGGCTTGGTCAGTGATTCTTTTGATGTGCTATTGCCAGGTCAGAGTGATGTCAAGGGTGAGGTCGTGGTATTTGTGTGGGCAGAGGGAGGTAGGAGGCTTTTGTCCGTAGACCCTGCATCTCGGTTGGTAGGAACATGCCGTGTTCTCATTTTGTTTCGTGTCTTTATATTTTCGATTCTAGGCCCGACTCGAAGGTAAGATTATACCAAAATTTTGTAGCGAAACTCTACTAAGAGTCTTATTTTTAAGCGAAACTGCAATTATGCAGTATTTAAAAAAATATTGTTGTATCTAGTAATTATTATGTATATAATTTTGAATAAACAAATACTTTTATTACTCAGTATTACAGAAAAAACTGTATAGTATGATTGTGAGTGCTTTCACGTCATAGATATGTTGGGAGTAACATGAACGCATTTCAAAGGAACGACAATCACATGCGTTCAGGGAATAACGTTGAGTAATCGTAAATCACGCGGTGTCGGAACCCACATGTGACATTCGTTAACCAGGATTTCCAAATCAAGTAGGCTTTGTGGTAGAAAGCAATCAGAACAATAGCAGAATAATCAGCATATGGTAAAAGATGAAAATTATGATGTTCATACCAGTAGCAGTTTTATATAGCCTAATATTTAGCGACTGAGTCCTTGAAAATAAACATTTAACATTTAGATGTACTGAAACTGGATTTCATTTCATTTATTTTCTGAAAAATGTTTAATACTTTAACAAGCAAAACGTATGTTTTGTCAAAACATTTGTATACGATAACATAGATTGTAAAATTTTATAATACTTTTAGTCGCTAAATTATATGATGTTACAATTTTCTCCACATAAAGTTGAAAATTTCTCCACATTGCAAAGTTTAATTTTATAATATTTCAAATTAAAATTTAAACAATTTTATTATTTGTCTCCTTGAATTTTTTTATGTGGTGTGTGACTGAATATGTTATTTTGGTTATCATATGTCAGCAACAAAAGGTAGATTTTAATTTTAAAAAATAATAGAAAAAACATATGGTCATTAAACGTTTAGGCCTATCATTACTTATGCGGCTCCTACACTGTACCTAGAACTATTATTTTCTATTTATATAAATTAAAAGAACCCCAAGATAGAAAAATAGTACTACATACTAATAGTGCCAAAATAAATTTAATGTAAACTTCAAACTGGTGCCATCGAAAAATAATTAAATTATAACTATTACCTAACATACTGTAACACTTAATTTTAAATACGCACATGGATAACAAAAAAAGGATATTGATCCTTTTGAAATCGTTAGTATATAAACAAATATTTCAGTAAACGAAACTACAAGCTTCGCTAACGAAACACACAATAAAGACAGAAAAAAAAACAAATTTTAAAAGAGACAACACCCACGATAAGTAAAACTACCATTATAAAACAAAAATGCATACCAACAGATAACAAAATATAGACAACTTTGTTACCCTTCATTATAATTTCAAAAATTAGCTACCAGAATAATTAATATAATGAAAACATAATATCTTTCTAATAAACTTTATAATTTGATAGCGACAGAATATAGTCTTCATAACAACAATATAATATGTAAGAAGTCGAAAGTTAGAAAAATAAATTTACGAGAGAAGAAAAACAGATAATAATTACACGTAAATATAATCCGCTTGTGAATAGATAATATTTGTTACAGAGACGTCCAAAATATCTAGATGTCAAGCGAGTTATTTAATACCAGATCTTAAGTGCATAGACTAACAATTATCAATTATCTACGCTTATTACTAAAATAAAAGTCCGCACCTACAATATATCATTGTATACAGTACTGAAAGTGTTAAGTTCTTATAATGAAATTATCACATTACACCCTTGTTATTAAGTACAAACAAACATTCTCGATTACGTTGGTTTCCGTGACATTATTATATCTGTCTAAACGTTGAATCTACATCTAGAACTACGTGGTGTATTTGCTTTATAGTCTTTTACGAAGTCAGGTTACATGGTTGATATATTGTACGGTACTTAAGTTTGCTAGTTGGTAGTCCCAAAGTGACTCTCGCGTAGTAACAGCTGTTTGCATGCAAACAAGGACTGTGAAGTTACATCAAGGGAATGAAGAACAGCTTGACAGAATGTTAAACATATGGTAATGTAAAGAGTACACATTGAATCCCACTGAACAGCATTAATGATTTGCATGATTACCGACACTAATCAGTGAATTTTTTATTTATCTTAAGGTCACAAATTCGACTAACACATTTTAAAATTCAGATACTAAGGAGTTTTAATAATACAAAACTAAGGATAACATGCACCTTATTTTAGTCAAGCCAAAGTTTTGTAAATGTCGCACAGGCTAGTCTTTTTTAAAGAAAGATTAACTACACAGCTTCGTGAAATCTTGGGTAGAAGCATAATAGTTTTTACAAATTTTCAAAGTAACGGTGGTCTTATGAGTTCAAAAATATTTGTCAATTAGTTCTAGGAATTATAAACGTCATAATAATTAAAGCTGACTTCATCTTCAAACTAGTCTTATTATCGATTCTGATTTCATAGGAAACAATTACAAATTAATTAATAAGGCCTTCCCAAACAGGCATAGAGTTGGCATGAAACATAAAAGAGAGGCAAATGGAAATAAAACAAGGGAAAAATTCAGAGAACAAAAAGGAAAGGGAGTTTTTTGGCCAAGAGGCGTAGGACGCTATGAAGAATGTATGAATGAACAGAATTACAAAATTAAAAATGGTTATTAAGAATAATTCTTTAAGAATTATAGTAAACATATTTAGCTGAATTTCAGTTTTCGGTGTAAACATTTCTTACGTTTTAGTTACATAACATTGCATTTAGTTTGGGAACGTCAAGATACGATAAAAAATATTATAGATATAATAATTACTTCTGTACCCTTATTGTTTATAGCTTTATTGCTTTGTTTTCGCCCGTCTCGTCTACACTTATTTCTTGTTTTATTAATGAAATACGACCTCACTAAATTACATAGAAATTAACAGATAAATTTTAAAAGTCAGTATGTACAGAAAAAATGTTGCCTTCACGAAATTTCTTCAGTAGCGATAGATATGACATTTCCTTCGCGACAGTGTCAAGTGTTCATTGTTTATTTGCATTGCTTACTATGAACAATTAACATGACTTGGTGGCATTTATTATTCGTTACGACAGCCCGTGTTGGACAATTAACAGTTTCATGACAGCGCGACAAGGAGACCTAATGTTATACGAGTGCCACAGTTATAAAGAACTGTTAAAGAATTTGTATCTATCTCTCTGGCTTTCAATAAATTGTTAGACTGTCTTAAGGTAATGATCCATGCTATTACTGTACAGATTTTGTTACTACGTGCGCATTGCAGCGCAAATAATCTAAATAGTATTAATACAACAAACCAAGTAAAACAAAGTTAACGAGTTTTACAAAGTTAACACTTTTCAACCATTAATATATTAAATAATAATTCAGATTTAAACAAAAGCTAATGACGTTTTGAATTCCGATCTGACGATGAGCTGAGAAGCTTGAAAGCGCTAATCGGAATAATTTTTCTATAGTGGTGTGCAACAGTGATAATTCTGTTAATGACGTTTTGTTGGTAAAATACCTTGGAACTGGGTTAACTACGGAAGCCTGCTGAGGTGCCCAGACGCCAAGTAGTGATTCATATAATACTTTTAATATATAGTATTTCATGTAATAAAACATAACTATCTCCTAAAATATTTACTATCGATTACCGCGCTGATATAAACAAAACCGTTATTAATTATAAGATAATTTTAATTCAATATACAAAAAGACTCCTCCGTTTTATAAAACACAGAAAAAAACAGCGTTTCTTTTCTACAAGATATAATGCTTGTTTCATGTGGCATTAGATTCTGTTCTTGTAATCTAGAACTAAGGAATGTAGCCTGTTGTTTTGATAGCCCCAAGACACGCGCCAAATCATTTAATTCGTTTTGATGGGTAAGGTGAGGTTCACTGGATATTTGAGGACTATAAGTGAAATTATAGTTGTTCTTAGAAGGTTTGAAGGTCTGAAGTGTTAGTATCATTCTACTTCAATGGAGTATTGGTAAGCCTTCTCCGTGAGGAACCGGTCTACGAGCAGATGGTACATTCGGGTATCCAGTTTTATATTGTTTTTTTTTAATACTTTTTGTGCTCGTAACACAACAGTAGCAATCTTCAAAATGGTTGTTAGGCTCACGCCACACCACAGGAACAGCAAATGGCATAGAGCTTCTCTTGACTTTCAACCACTTAGTAAGAGTCAAAATACAACTTACACAAACACATAAGGAGCCCAACTTTTCTTGATCACCAATTTTACAACCAAAATACAAAAAAGTAGTCTTTTTCTATTTTTTTTTTATAGATCTCTCTTGTAACCTTAAGAAAGCGTACACAAATATAACAAAACTAGTCTAGTGAATTTTTACAAGATCTGCGGTGAAAACTTCACATTTTAAAACTAAACTTTACTGAGTAGACGCAGATAAATACAGAACAAATGCTGTCTCTGTACTCGGAGTTAACACAAAGACAACGATCCAATTCCCCCACCACTAACTTGCAGATTTACCAACTGTGACTACTGGCAGGTGTTTGCCAAAAACCGGCAGCAGCATTGTTCCTGGCCAGATTGATGGCCACTGATTCCGCCATAGTGATAAATTTTGATAAAATGTGATAAAATGATAAAATTTAATTACATCAACAAATGTTGTAATAATATTAAATGACATTTAAATAAATCAGAGGAATGAAACACAATAAGATAAAAATCCTCACTACATAATATATAAAAACCACTGTTAAAAGAAACCAAAGAAAGTATTGAAGAAACTCATCAACTCATAGTATAATACCAGTAAGTTACCCAGGAAGCTCAGAGCAGTAAACCAGTTACATAAGACAATATCCCGAAAAAAGAGACTCACTCAAAGAGTGGTGAATACCAAAATACTCTAAAAACAAATAGAAGAATAAAGTCAGTTCAGTGAAGAAATTCAATACTCCAAGCTAAACCTCAGTCGTGATAACACCAAGTACCTTGGTTCCCAAGAATGAGGAAAGAAGAACAGAAGAGTGAAGACTAGACGAGGGACAAGAATGAAAACTAGAAGAGGGACAAGAATGAATACCAGAAGGAAGATAGGAAGAAGGACAAGAAGGAAGACAGGAGGAGAGGAAGACCTAGTATGAAAGAAACACCGTAGTAAAACCTATTATTATATAAACTACTATCAATCCCAAACCCACAAAAACTATGTCAAAGAAAGTATAACATCCCCAAAATCTTATAAAAATGTAATTATTGAGAAAACTAAAGTGTTGTATAGCGTTATAAGAAGTGCACCGGCTAAAGCTATTGTGTAATAAAGAAAATAAACTAGTCTTAACGGTCCATGATGACTAAAGGTCTGGTCTGAGATAATAAGACTCAGAATATCAGAACCAACAGTGAAAGTGAATTTGTATAAGTGTTTTTTAAAAAAATGCAATAAACTTAAAGTTGGTGATACTATAACTTAGTAGTATGCTATATCACAACTTTAAAGTCTAATAATAACCAGCATGATAAAATAATAAAATGGAAGGTTTCCAGTATTTTATTATTTTTATGTAAATCCTTATTTAAAAGACCTTTGTAAAAAAGGATGATAATAAATAGAGTATGGGAATTAATGTTTGCTGATGTGGGGAATCACAATAATAATGATTTAAACCAAAAAGGAATGGTACTAATATAGTATGAATAAGTGTAACATGTTTAAATAGACTATTATTTCACAGTCCTAAAATCAATGTATTAAATAAATGTATTTGTAAGGTTTATTAGAAAATAAGATTTATGTTATGTATTTTTTAAAAAAAGAATTATGTTTGATAAATAATAACCTACATACCAGTAATAATGTACTAAAAGGTATGCTATGTTAGATTGAAAATAGTCAAAAGAGATATGTTTAAGCTGTATCTGCAATATGTTAAATTGTGCAGATTACTAAACAATGTTCATAATTAATTATTTTAATAACTGTAGTGTTAATTAACTACTACACAAAACAATAAGTTATAGATCATGTTATTTTCATATAATTGTAGTTATGTAAAGTCAGAGGAGGAATCAAGTTTAATTTATTGAGAAAGAAAGAAATATAAAATTCTAAAATCTAGGCCATTTGGTGAAATCAGAGAACCAATATAAAATAGTATAATTCACTAATAAATCCTGTAAACTACCCAGATTTATATAAGATAACACAATTAACTACTACTAGGAATGATCCTATGAATTAAAATGACAATAAGGAAATATACCTTAACATTTTGTAAATTGTCAAAATATATAAATTAATTAATTTTAGAGGGCAATATCAAATCTACAAATTAACACAAAAAACCAGTTCAAAAGTGTAATTTATATGTATTTAAGGAAAGGAAGAGAAATATGACTAATTAAAATTTATTATAATAGTATTAATAATATTTAAAATGGAAGGAATTTTATATAAAAACGGAAATCCAATTTTGAGCCTATATTTCCAAAGTGTGAACAAAATTTGTTAATTTCCACAAAATGTCTACAGATATGGACTATAATACATCAATTTAAAGGGAATAAGATGATTAAACTAATAATAAGATTAATAATTCATAAAAGTAAGGAATAAAATAGAAAAATTCCATATATAATGTAATATTTTCTAATGTGTATGAAATCGAAAAATGTTAACAATTCTTTTTCAAGGATTAACTGGGCAAGATTTATGACCAAGTTAATTAGTCTTTTGTTGAATATCAAGCTGAATAGGTGTGTGACAAAAACGTTCTTTAAACCGAGTCGAACATGAAGCTAACGTTTTAGCCATTGAAATCAGTGAACGAGAGTTAGACAAATTAAACACTTTTTGAAGCCAATACTATAAAAACATTCACGACAATAGTGAAAACAAACCTCTAACTTCACTATACGAGTGACAGTAAACGGTAAAACATTATATTACAACTGATTTACTCTACAAACCTAACCGCAACTTGAAAACTTAACCGTAATAGTTGCACAAATAGAAAATAACCTAACTAACGCAAGTTTACACTGAACACTTCACCAGAATACACTAAATAGATTAACAGACTTATTACACCAGTGCGGGGACATTTTAGACCTTGATGAAGGTAATTTTATAGTAATTTTCTGACTCGACGCATATACAATAGCCAAGACCAACCCAAGGAGCGGCCATCTTGAAAACGAAACCTGCCTACTACATCATAGTTACTGACGTCACATCAGTCTTCATTGGTTCGACAAAACATTTATTCTAATATCATAACCTGAATTATTTAAATACTATTGAATAGTAATTATTGTATTTATATGTGTTAACTGTTAATGTTATACTTTCTCGTCACCCTTCTCTGACTATTAATTCTTAATCGCTCAAAGAACCTGTCTTTAATATAATATAACATAAAATTTTGTTCTGTATGACAATCGATAATTCCTGAGACACAGTCGATAATTGCTCTCCATCGATAAAATATCGATTATTTATCTAAAATTGTCAATAAATCTTTATATTTCTATTATTTTGTATCTGTACTTATTTCACAGGGTAATTTAAGGGTATTTATAAGGCTGAAGGTATTAAGTGAAAAGAATATACTCTATTTTGAACAAGATATTGGACCAGTAAGGAAAGTCACCAATCGATTATTACCTGGAGTTAATATATTTAACTCCAGACTTGGTGCAAATCTTCAAGAAGTGCTCGACGGTCAATAAATACCTACCTGTTACTAAAATTTTACCAGAATCTTTTAAAACACAGATTGATCTTGTATACATACCTCTTAAACATAAACAAAATTATTTTATTATTTGAAAATTCTATTATTATTGAATTTTCCATTTTATTTTTATTCTTTTGTAACGACCGGCATACAGCGGTCTGGTGACCTAGTGGCTAGCCCAAACAGTGGGATTTGATCAGATTACAGTCATATATAGGGTCTTCTTACAAAGTGACGAACCCAACGCTGGGTTGTAAACAAAGAAGACAGCCACCTAAAGGTCGTCCAGTTACAAAGTGGCGCCCAACGTGGGGCTTAATAATCTAAGCTTGGCAGCGATTGATTGATAGACAGCAGAAAGATGCAGAGACGAGCTACATCGAAAAAGAGGGCGGCGGAGGCCGAGAAAGAGGTTGACATGGGGGATAAGGAGGCAACACCCGTTGAAGATCCCGAAATGTTAGTGGCCCAGATGGAACCGAAACAACCTGAACAACCAGGGGAACAACCTGAAAAACCGACACCGATAGGGGAGGTTAATTTACAAGAGGCCCTAATGCAAATGATAATGGATATGGGTAAGAAATTGAGTGAAGAAATTAAATCCACAAAGGAGGAAATCAAATCCACGAAAGAAGATAATAAAAAATTTAGTGAAGACTTGAATAACAAAATGGATTCCACAAAGGAAGATTTGAGGGAAGACAACCGGTCCACAAAGGAAGAATTGGGCCGTAAGATAGAAAATACTAATAAGAGGATCGAAGAAACTAGTAGGAAGATGGAAAGGAAAATGGAAGAAAATAATAAGAATTTAGAAGAAAAGATGGAAGAAACCAGTAAGAAAATAGAAAGCGACAATCAGCAACTGAGGGAGAAGTTGGAGGAAAATAATCAGAAAATGGAGGAGAAAATGGACGAGAATAATCAAAGGTTAAGAGAAGAATTAAGGGAAGTTAACCAAGAGAACATGAATAAATTGGACGAGAGGATTGAGTTAGCCAAAGAGGAATTAAATAAAAAGATAACAGAGACCAAGAAATCAATAGTAAAGAAATTAGAACAGGAAGTTGTGGTTGTTAACCAGCAGATCCGAGAAGTAGACGAAAGATGTCGGCTAACAGAAAACGAAGTGCTGGAAGTCCGTGAAGTAATCACAAAGGAAATTACTCAGGTCCAAGAACAGCAGAAAACAAAAACTGAGGAGACCAAGAAATTTGCTCTGGAGGAAGTAAATAAAGTAAGAACCCAAGTAACAGAAAGATGCGACGGCGTGGAAGCCGCCATGGTAAACATAACTGGACAGATGCGTCAGAGCCAGGAGGAGATAGAGTCAATCCGAAACAGACCATCAGGATATCACAGTTTCCCCATGTCAGAGAACCGAGAATGGCTGAATTTCCGACAATACAAACGGAAGCCAATGGAGTTCTTGGCACGAATAGAGGAGTACATCGAGAAACACCGAGGGAACCGATGGGTTCAAAATAGAGAGATCCTTGACGAGTCGTTTCGGGAGGTGAATGACCATTGGTGGATGGCAAACCGGAGCGACATCAATAACTATGAGCAGTTCAAGAGCATGTTCAAAGCCAAATACTGGTCAGAGACCACGCAGAATCTCATCAGAGATAATATCTGCCACGGCCGCTACCAACCACAAGTCGGCAGCTCAATGACAGCGTATTTCCTCGGCAAAGTGTGTATGGCCAAGCACTTAGAACCAGCCATACCGGAGGAATGCTTAATTAACAAGCTGTCTTATCATTATGATGAGGAAGTGATTCGCGCTAGGAGGGGCAGCCAGATAAAAACCATCCAGGCAATGACCGAACTCCTGGAGAATTATGAGAACGAAGATTACTACAGGCAAAGTCGTAGGAGAAGTGATGGGCCCGAACCAAGGACGTACCAGAATAATAACCAAGGTGCGAACCACGTAAATAATGGGTACCAAGGAGTTCGGACATACCCGCGAAATAATAATTATAATAATGGAAATACTGGAAATAATACCAATTACAATGACAGTAATAGAACGGGTCCCAACCAGCAAAACCCGAATCGACCCTCTAATGGTTATCAGGGTAACCACAATCCCAACCCTGGTAACGTAAATAGTCAGAGAAGCCCCAATTATGGTAATAGTCCCTACCATAATAATGCTAATCGTGTGGGTCCCAATAATAGTAATTTTAGTAATAATAGGTTTCCTCGCCCAAGAGTGAACTTCATACGGGCCACAGATGGAAGACAGCGAGGTTTCAACCACCATAGAGGGAACAGTTACCGAATATACGAAGAAAGGCGGAGGAGCCTAGAACGGGACCAACCGAGGTACTATCCGGCGCGCAGGAGTAATAGTTTGGACAACACTGAACAGAGGTCGCACCATGAACGAATAGAAGACCATAGAACAGATCGGCAAATAACCACCCTGAGCATCCAGAATGAGGCATCCAATAATATGGCCCAAAGAAATAATGATGCCGAGCCTTTAAACGGGCACAGGCAGTAAGAAATAACCAGAACCCATTACTGCTTCTGACTACTGGGTATGATAATGAGAATGAGTGTAATATAGTAAATAATCACAATCGTATTACCATCATCGGGTGCAACTACCTGAAAGACATCAGACAGGAGTTATTGGAAGAGGATAACAGGAGTCCCACCAATAACTTCAATAATGAAATTATACATGTTGACGCCAAGGTAGAAGGCATCCCAGCCAAGTTAATGATCGATACTGGGTCAAACGTATCAATAATAAATACGACGGAACTGGAGAGGATACAGCAAGAGTGCGGGAGAACTTTACCAACATTGCCGTTGAATAATATTGTTTTGTTGGGAGCAACCGGCCGACAAAACAAAACTATACGTAGACAAGTCTCCGCCAGTGTGATGAGCTGTGGTATAGCGATAGACATGGAATTCTTGGTGGCGAGCGGTCTGCCATTTAATATACTGGTCGGGTGTGATGTGCTTAGGAGGAATTCCGCCATCATTGACCTAAGAACTGAAACATTATCACTGTTTTCTAGCGGACATACTTGGACGGCGAACTTGGTGGGTAGTGACCAAGTCGTTCCCGATAGTATCCATCAGCAAATCCGAAAAATCAATTACATCCAACCAACATCCATAATTGAACAGAGAATAGACGACACCTCCAATGAAGATTTATGGTCGCAAAAAATCCAGGAGATCAGGGATTTCCGGAGCGGTACAACTGGAGAAGGGTTAACAACAAACCAAGCGAACAAATTAATCGATATATACAATAAATACAAATCAGTCTTTTCTGATGAGCCCGGTAAGGTGAAGAATTTCCAGTGTACTCTACAATTCCGAGACACTGTAGACTTTAACCGGAAGTCTTACCCCATTGCGCAATCACGAAAGCAGGCAGTAAGAGCTGAAATAGAGCAAATGATTAACCGTGACATTATAGAGAGTAGCCATTCCCCTTACACAAGTCCTATCGTGGCTATTCCTAAGAAAAACGGACAAGTTCGTTTATGTTTAGATGCGCGCGAGATAAATAAAATGATCATAAATGACAGGACTTCGCCCGGTGAGATTGAGGAGATATTAAAACGATTCCACGGTACCAAATACTTCACTACCTGGGATACGGTGTGCGGATACTGGCAGGTGGAATTACATCCACAGAGTCGCCAGTATCTGGCCTTTATATTCGAAGGGCGGAACTACCAGTTTAAGAGGTTGCCCTTCGGACTGGTAAACTCAGTCGCAGTCTTTGTGCACTGCATGGATCAGATACTTGGCCAAGAAACACTAAAATTCACCACCGTATACGTCGATGACTTGCTAGTGTCCTCAGAAACTTGGGAGGAACACTGCTACCGTGTGGAACATGTCTTACAGAAGCTAGCCGCAAACAATATTACTCTGAAGTTAGCAAAGTCTCATTTTATTGCTAAAGAGATACAATTCCTGGGCTTCATATTAAATGATAAGGGAATCTCACCGTCGGCTGAAAAGGTCGAAGCAATTCAAAACTTTCCTACACCAAAGAATCGAAGGCAGTTACAGTCGTTCCTGGGACTCTGTAACTACTACCGCAAGTTCCAGGAAAAGTACTCCGAACTGACTGCCAGATTCCAGCCGCAACTGTCATCTAAAAATAAATGGATCTGGGGTAATGAACAACAAAACATATTGACTCTCATAAAACAAAAATTTCTTAAACATATTATACTCCGTCACCCAGATTTTAACAAGCCTTTCTTTCTTAATTGCGATGCCAGTGACATCAGCCTTGGCACTACTTTATATCAAGAAGATGAGGAGGGCGAGCATCTTGTAATCTGTTTTGCCAGCAGAGCTCTGAACCAGAGTGAGAAAAATTATCATGTGACAGAGAAGGAGTTATTGAGTGTCGTGTTCGCGTGCGGAAAGTTCCGTACATATATTCTTGGTTATCCCGTTACCGTCCGGACAGACCATAAATCTATCTCGTTCCTTAAGAGATGTAAGCTGAGTCATGGAAGGTTAACGCGGTGGATACTATTGCTGCAAGAGTACGACCTGAAATGGGAGTATATCCCCGGAAGGAAGAATGTCGTCGCGGACGTATTGTCTAGAGTTGACATTGACAAGCAAACGTTCGAAGGGGAGAAGAAGAGTATTCTGAAGGTGTACCATATTCTCAGCAGCAGCGCCGGTCTACAATCAGTTCTAGAACAACTAAGCACACACCAACAAGCTGACCCGAAATTAATTAATATTATCTCAAGATTGGAAGCAGGAGATGAGACCATATCCCGATATTATACTATACATAAGGGAATGCTGTTTTCCAAACCATCATTATTTAAGGAGGAATGGAAGGTAATAATTCCAACCCATATCGAGAAAGAGGTAGTGATCAGTTATCATGTTCGATATGGGCATATGGGCGCTTTAAAGGTGGTAAAGGCCCTGGAAGAAAACTGTTATATAAAGGACATCAATCGGAAGGTACGGAGGTATATTAGAAACTGTCACATCTGCCAACTCGTAAAAACTAATAACGAGAAAAGAGAAGGGCAGATGATTCCAATAACATCACAGTTTAAACTTGAGAAAGTATTCCTGGATATCTGCGGGCCATTTCCCCGCAGTGGAGGCCGCCACCGATACAGATATATCGTCATCATTATGGACCATTACACTAAGTTCATAAAGCTATACCCAGCAAATCGGGCGACTACGAAGAAAGTTCTTAATATCCTGATCGACCAGTACTTCCCAACCGTCAGAATTCATAACCGACCACGGAACGCAATTCAAGGGGAGGAGATGGCGGGATACACTGCTATCCATGGGGGTTCACACATACAAGACATCCGTATACCACCCAAGCAGTAACCCGGCCGAAAGAGTCTTACGAGAGGTAGGGCGCCTATTAAGAACATATTGCCATGATCAGCAGAGAAGGTGGCAAGAATACTTGGAGGCCACTGAAGAATTCCTCAACCTGGCCTACCACCCAGCAATAGGAATAACGCCATACTCCGCAATGTACGAGAGACAACCCCCTAGAGAAATTGCAGACATCTTGGAGTTCCCAAGAGAACATAAATATAAATTCAATAAAATTCAATTTTGTAATAAGGTGGCCGAAGATCAGGAGAAACGGCGGAGCAAATACAATAAATGCATGGGTAAGGTTATCCATTATACCATTGGAGAGAAGGTGTTGTTGAAGAATAGGGAATTACCCAGTTCCCTAGAAGGGATAACAAAAAAGTTATTGCTCCTGTATACTGGTCCCTATATCGTCTCAAAAGACAATAACAACAACACCTACGAAATCAAAGAAATAAGTTCAAGTAAAGTCAAGGGTGTTGTTAACCAGGCATCCATGAAGAAATTTTATGATTAAATATACAACTAAATTCAAAAAATAAGTAAGTTCACCTTACATACCAAGAAAATATGAAAAAACTTTATGGCTAGAATAGAAGAGAAGAAGTTCAAAAAAATAAAACCTCTAAATTCTAAAAATACGTAAGATCACCTTACATACCAAGAAAATGTGAAAAAACTTTATGGCTAGAATAGAAGAGAAGAAGTTTAAAAAACATAAAATCAACTAAATTCAAAAAAATAGTAAGTTCACCTTACATACCAAGAAAATAAGAAAAACTTTATGGCTAGAATAGAAGAGAAGAAGTTTAAAAACATAAAATCCTCCAAATTCTAAAAAGGTGTGAGCCAATCTTACATAAAGATTATTTGAAAGAAACTATTTGAAAAGAAGAATAATATAAGAAGAGTTTGAAATAAGTCAACAAAATTTTAAACATAAATGAGATCACCTTACATACCAATTATCTAAGAAAAACTTTATGGCTATAATATAATAATAAAGAAGGAGAGAATTTAGAAATAAAACCATCTAAGGTCAAAAAAACAAATAATTCTAGACAGTTTAATCATGTCTAAGTTCAATATGAAGAGTAAAAACCTTTCCGTAAAATATTGTTGAAGGAAATAAAAAAGAAAAAAATTCTTTAATACGATTTAAGTGAGTGAATAAAATAAAGTACAAAAACTTCTTTGGAATTATGAGAGAATGAAACTTTAAGTGGTATGAGGAGAAAATATGACCTCATAATGAAATAAATAAAAAAACCAGCACTTGCAAGTATAATCGCAATGACCGGAATAATGTGAAAGTAATGTCAAAAATGTATGTAATTAAATGAATTAATATAAAATGATTTATAAATTAAATGACAATTATGATAATGACAGTTATAAAAAATTCTAGAAAATAGAACAAGTGGAAATTTTAAGAAACAAGAAACAGTCTAAAAATTTCACAAAGATATGCTACTACAAATAATGCAGATTATAATGAAAAAACCAGAAGGTAATAAAGAATTTATAACCAAAAGATTTATATGATAATAAAAGTATAAAAAGGTAATAATAGAAGAGCTTCCTACCATAATATCAAATGAAAGAAACATCCAGTTAATAAGTCAGATGAACAACTGAGATAGAAATATTAAAATCTCTGAGAAGTATAATAAGTAATAAGTGAAGTATCCCAAAGATATTTTTTAAATAGTAACAAATGTGTACTATTCTGAATAATTTTTTTTAATCTGTCTGATGATAATTCCAGCAGGATTAATATATTTTTTGAGCAGAGATGATTTGCCTCTGTACTCAAATATGTGTGAAGTATTGGACAGCAGAGGAAAGTAGCGTACAGTGCCTCTCTGAACTGAACCAGCTCACAAAGTAGGGAACGATAGGGAGAAAATATCCCAAGGAGAAAATACTAAGAAGAAATATAAAAATGAAATAATAAATATGAAACTCAGAAGACTATTACTATCAAGGAAGATCAAGTGAGAGTGATATAAACTCAGATATAAATAAGAGAATTTTAAAATGGAAGGAAGTCCAAAATAATAACAAACTTTGAATAATTATCATAAGCAATTGTTTCAGACAAAGCAAGTATAGTCTGAAAAAATTACTTCTGGAGAAGGGCATTCTGTAGCGTGACAGAAAATCCACTACATTTTAAGTCATATGAAATGATAAAATTTAATTACATCAACAAATGTTGTAATAATATTAAATGACATTTAAATAAATCAGAGGAATGAAACACAATAAGATAAAAATCCTCACTACATAATATATAAAAACCACTGTTAAAAGAAACCAAAGAAAGTATTGAAGAAACTCATCAACTCATAGTATAATACCAGTAAGTTACCCAGGAAGCTCAGAGCAGTAAACCAGTTACATAAGACAATATCCCGAAAAAAGAGACTCACTCAAAGAGTGGTGAATACCAAAATACTCTAAAAACAAATAGAAGAATAAAGTCAGTTCAGTGAAGAAATTCAATACTCCAAGCTAAACCTCAGTCGTGATAACACCAAGTACCTTGGTTCCCAAGAATGAGGAAAGAAGAACAGAAGAGTGAAGACTAGACGAGGGACAAGAATGAAAACTAGAAGAGGGACAAGAATGAATACCAGAAGGAAGATAGGAAGAAGGACAAGAAGGAAGACAGGAGGAGAGGAAGACCTAGTATGAAAGAAACACCGTAGTAAAACCTATTATTATATAAACTACTATCAATCCCAAACCCACAAAAACTATGTCAAAGAAAGTATAACATCCCCAAAATCTTATAAAAATGTAATTATTGAGAAAACTAAAGTGTTGTATAGCGTTATAAGAAGTGCACCGGCTAAAGCTATTGTGTAATAAAGAAAATAAACTAGTCTTAACGGTCCATGATGACTAAAGGTCTGGTCTGAGATAATAAGACTCAGAATATCAGAACCAACAGTGAAAGTGAATTTGTATAAGTGTTTTTTAAAAAAATGCAATAAACTTAAAGTTGGTGATACTATAACTTAGTAGTATGCTATATCACAACTTTAAAGTCTAATAATAACCAGCATGATAAAATAATAAAATGGAAGGTTTCCAGTATTTTATTATTTTTATGTAAATCCTTATTTAAAAGACCTTTGTAAAAAAGGATGATAATAAATAGAGTATGGGAATTAATGTTTGCTGATGTGGGGAATCACAATAATAATGATTTAAACCAAAAAGGAATGGTACTAATATAGTATGAATAAGTGTAACATGTTTAAATAGACTATTATTTCACAGTCCTAAAATCAATGTATTAAATAAATGTATTTGTAAGGTTTATTAGAAAATAAGATTTATGTTATGTATTTTTTAAAAAAAGAATTATGTTTGATAAATAATAACCTACATACCAGTAATAATGTACTAAAAGGTATGCTATGTTAGATTGAAAATAGTCAAAAGAGATATGTTTAAGCTGTATCTGCAATATGTTAAATTGTGCAGATTACTAAACAATGTTCATAATTAATTATTTTAATAACTGTAGTGTTAATTAACTACTACACAAAACAATAAGTTATAGATCATGTTATTTTCATATAATTGTAGTTATGTAAAGTCAGAGGAGGAATCAAGTTTAATTTATTGAGAAAGAAAGAAATATAAAATTCTAAAATCTAGGCCATTTGGTGAAATCAGAGAACCAATATAAAATAGTATAATTCACTAATAAATCCTGTAAACTACCCAGATTTATATAAGATAACACAATTAACTACTACTAGGAATGATCCTATGAATTAAAATGACAATAAGGAAATATACCTTAACATTTTGTAAATTGTCAAAATATATAAATTAATTAATTTTAGAGGGCAATATCAAATCTACAAATTAACACAAAAAACCAGTTCAAAGGTGTAATTTATATGTATTTAAGGAAAGGAAGAGAAATATGACTAATTAAAATTTATTATAATAGTATTAATAATATTTAAAATGGAAGGAATTTTATATAAAAACGGAAATCCAATTTTGAGCCTATATTTCCAAAGTGTGAACAAAATTTGTTAATTTCCACAAAATGTCTACAGATATGGACTATAATACATCAATTTAAAGGGAATAAGATGATTAAACTAATAATAAGATTAATAATTCATAAAAGTAAGGAATAAAATAGAAAAATTCCATATATAATGTAATATTTTCTAATGTGTATGAAATCGAAAAATGTTAACAATTCTTTTTCAAGGATTAACTGGGCAAGATTTATGACCAAGTTAATTAGTCTTTTGTTGAATATCAAGCTGAATAGGTGTGTGACAAAAACGTTCTTTAAACCGAGTCGAACATGAAGCTAACGTTTTAGCCATTGAAATCAGTGAACGAGAGTTAGACAAATTAAACACTTTTTGAAGCCAATACTATAAAAACATTCACGACAATAGTGAAAACAAACCTCTAACTTCACTATACGAGTGACAGTAAACGGTAAAACATTATATTACAACTGATTTACTCTACAAACCTAACCGCAACTTGAAAACTTAACCGTAATAGTTGCACAAATAGAAAATAACCTAACTAACGCAAGTTTACACTGAACACTTCACCAGAATACACTAAATAGATTAACAGACTTATTACACCAGTGCGGGGACATTTTAGACCTTGATGAAGGTAATTTTATAGTAATTTTCTGACTCGACGCATATACAATAGCCAAGACCAACCCAAGGAGCGGCCATCTTGAAAACGAAACCTGCCTACTACATCATAGTTACTGACGTCACATCAGTCTTCATTGGTTCGACAAAACATTTATTCTAATATCATAACCTGAATTATTTAAATACTATTGAACAGTAATTATTGTATTTATATGTGTTAACTGTTAATGTTATACTTTCTCGTCACCCTTCTCTGACTATTAATTCTTAATCGCTCAAAGAACCTGTCTTTAATATAATATAACATAAAATTTTGTTCTGTATGACAATCGATAATTCCTGAGACACAGTCGATAATTGCTCTCCATCGATAAAATATCGATTATTTATCTAAAATTGTCAATAAATCTTTATATTTCTATTATTTTGTATCTGTACTTATTTCACAGGGTAATTTAAGGGTATTTATAAGGCTGAAGGTATTAAGTGAAAAGAATATACTCTATTTTGAACAAGATATTGGACCAGTAAGGAAAGTCACCAATCGATTATTACCTGGAGTTAATATATTTAACTCCAGACTTGGTGCAAATCTTCAAGAAGTGCTCGACGGTCAATAAATACCTACCTGTTACTAAAATTTTACCAGAATCTTTTAAAACACAGATTGATCTTGTATACATACCTCTTAAACATAAACAAAATTATTTTATTATTTGAAAATTCTATTATTATTGAATTTTCCATTTTATTTTTATTCTTTTGTAACGACCGGCATACAGCGGTCTGGTGACCTAGTGGCTAGCCCAAACAGTGGGATTTGATCAGATTACAGTCATATATAGGGTCTTCTTACAAAGTGACGAACCCAACGCTGGGTTGTAAACAAAGAAGACAGCCACCTAAAGGTCGTCCAGTTACAAAGTGGCGCCCAACGTGGGGCTTAATAATCTAAGCTTGGCAGCGATTGATTGATAGACAGCAGAAAGATGCAGAGACGAGCTACATCGAAAAAGAGGGCGGCGGAGGCCGAGAAAGAGGTTGACATGGGGGATAAGGAGGCAACACCCGTTGAAGATCCCGAAATGTTAGTGGCCCAGATGGAACCGAAACAACCTGAACAACCAGGGGAACAACCTGAAAAACCGACACCGATAGGGGAGGTTAATTTACAAGAGGCCCTAATGCAAATGATAATGGATATGGGTAAGAAATTGAGTGAAGAAATTAAATCCACAAAGGAGGAAATCAAATCCACGAAAGAAGATAATAAAAAATTTAGTGAAGACTTGAATAACAAAATGGATTCCACAAAGGAAGATTTGAGGGAAGACAACCGGTCCACAAAGGAAGAATTGGGCCGTAAGATAGAAAATACTAATAAGAGGATCGAAGAAACTAGTAGGAAGATGGAAAGGAAAATGGAAGAAAATAATAAGAATTTAGAAGAAAAGATGGAAGAAACCAGTAAGAAAATAGAAAGCGACAATCAGCAACTGAGGGAGAAGTTGGAGGAAAATAATCAGAAAATGGAGGAGAAAATGGACGAGAATAATCAAAGGTTAAGAGAAGAATTAAGGGAAGTTAACCAAGAGAACATGAATAAATTGGACGAGAGGATTGAGTTAGCCAAAGAGGAATTAAATAAAAAGATAACAGAGACCAAGAAATCAATAGTAAAGAAATTAGAACAGGAAGTTGTGGTTGTTAACCAGCAGATCCGAGAAGTAGACGAAAGGTGTCGGCTAACAGAAAACGAAGTGCTGGAAGTCCGTGAAGTAATCACAAAGGAAATTACTCAGGTCCAAGAACAGCAGAAAACAAAAACTGAGGAGACCAAGAAATTTGCTCTGGAGGAAGTAAATAAAGTAAGAACCCAAGTAACAGAAAGATGCGACGGCGTGGAAGCCGCCATGGTAAACATAACTGGACAGATGCGTCAGAGCCAGGAGGAGATAGAGTCAATCCGAAACAGACCATCAGGATATCACAGTTTCCCCATGTCAGAGAACCGAGAATGGCTGAATTTCCGACAATACAAACGGAAGCCAATGGAGTTCTTGGCACGAATAGAGGAGTACATCGAGAAACACCGAGGGAACCGATGGGTTCAAAATAGAGAGATCCTTGACGAGTCGTTTCGGGAGGTGAATGACCATTGGTGGATGGCAAACCGGAGCGACATCAATAACTATGAGCAGTTCAAGAGCATGTTCAAAGCCAAATACTGGTCAGAGACCACGCAGAATCTCATCAGAGATAATATCTGCCACGGCCGCTACCAACCACAAGTCGGCAGCTCAATGACAGCGTATTTCCTCGGCAAAGTGTGTATGGCCAAGCACTTAGAACCAGCCATACCGGAGGAATGCTTAATTAACAAGCTGTCTTATCATTATGATGAGGAAGTGATTCGCGCTAGGAGGGGCAGCCAGATAAAAACCATCCAGGCAATGACCGAACTCCTGGAGAATTATGAGAACGAAGATTACTACAGGCAAAGTCGTAGGAGAAGTGATGGGCCCGAACCAAGGACGTACCAGAATAATAACCAAGGTGCGAACCACGTAAATAATGGGTACCAAGGAGTTCGGACATACCCGCGAAATAATAATTATAATAATGGAAATACTGGAAATAATACCAATTACAATGACAGTAATAGAACGGGTCCCAACCAGCAAAACCCGAATCGACCCTCTAATGGTTATCAGGGTAACCACAATCCCAACCCTGGTAACGTAAATAGTCAGAGAAGCCCCAATTATGGTAATAGTCCCTACCATAATAATGCTAATCGTGTGGGTCCCAATAATAGTAATTTTAGTAATAATAGGTTTCCTCGCCCAAGAGTGAACTTCATACGGGCCACAGATGGAAGACAGCGAGGTTTCAACCACCATAGAGGGAACAGTTACCGAATATACGAAGAAAGGCGGAGGAGCCTAGAACGGGACCAACCGAGGTACTATCCGGCGCGCAGGAGTAATAGTTTGGACAACACTGAACAGAGGTCGCACCATGAACGACCAGAAGACCATAGAACAGATCGGCAAATAACCACCCTGAGCATCCAGAATGAGGCATCCAATAATATGGCCCAAAGAAATAATGATGCCGAGCCTTTAAACGGGCACAGGCAGTAAGAAATAACCAGAACCCATTACTGCTTCTGACTACTGGGTATGATAATGAGAATGAGTGTAATATAGTAAATAATCACAATCGTATTACCATCATCGGGTGCAACTACCTGAAAGACATCAGACAGGAGTTATTGGAAGAGGATAACAGGAGTCCCACCAATAACTTCAATAATGAAATTATACATGTTGACGCCAAGGTAGAAGGCATCCCAGCCAAGTTAATGATCGATACTGGGTCAAACGTATCAATAATAAATACGACGGAACTGGAGAGGATACAGCAAGAGTGCGGGAGAACTTTACCAACATTGCCGTTGAATAATATTGTTTTGTTGGGAGCAACCGGCCGACAAAACAAAACTATACGTAGACAAGTCTCCGCCAGTGTGATGAGCTGTGGTATAGCGATAGACATGGAATTCTTGGTGGCGAGCGGTCTGCCATTTAATATACTGGTCGGGTGTGATGTGCTTAGGAGGAATTCCGCCATCATTGACCTAAGAACTGAAACATTATCACTGTTTTCTAGCGGACATACTTGGACGGCGAACTTGGTGGGTAGTGACCAAGTCGTTCCCGATAGTATCCATCAGCAAATCCGAAAAATCAATTACATCCAACCAACATCCATAATTGAACAGAGAATGGACGACACCTCCAATGAAGATTTATGGTCGCAAAAAATCCAGGAGATCAGGGATTTCCGGAGCGGTACAACTGGAGAAGGGTTAACAACAAACCAAGCGAACAAATTAATCGATATATACAATAAATACAAATCAGTCTTTTCTGATGAGCCCGGTAAGGTGAAGAATTTCCAGTGTACTCTACAATTCCGAGACACTGTAGACTTTAACCGGAAGTCTTACCCCATTGCGCAATCACGAAAGCAGGCAGTAAGAGCTGAAATAGAGCAAATGATTAACCGTGACATTATAGAGAGTAGCCATTCCCCTTACACAAGTCCTATCGTGGCTATTCCTAAGAAAAACGGACAAGTTCGTTTATGTTTAGATGCGCGCGAGATAAATAAAATGATCATAAATGACAGGACTTCGCCCGGTGAGATTGAGGAGATATTAAAACGATTCCACGGTACCAAATACTTCACTACCTGGGATACGGTGTGCGGATACTGGCAGGTGGAATTACATCCACAGAGTCGCCAGTATCTGGCCTTTATATTCGAAGGGCGGAACTACCAGTTTAAGAGGTTGCCCTTCTGACTGGTAAACTCAGTCGCAGTCTTTGTGCACTGCATGGATCAGATACTTGGCCAAGAAACACTAAAATTCACCACCGTATACGTCGATGACTTGCTAGTGTCCTCAGAAACTTGGGAGGAACACTGCTACCGTGTGGAACATGTCTTACAGAAGCTAGCCGCAAACAATATTACTCTGAAGTTAGCAAAGTCTCATTTTATTGCTAAAGAGATACAATTCCTGGGCTTCATATTAAATGATAAGGGAATCTCACCGTCGGCTGAAAAGGTCGAAGCAATTCAAAACTTTCCTACACCAAAGAATCGAAGGCAGTTACAGTCGTTCCTGGGACTCTGTAACTACTACCGCAAGTTCCAGGAAAAGTACTCCGAACTGACTGCCAGATTCCAGCCGCAACTGTCATCTAAAAATAAATGGATCTGGGGTAATGAACAACAAAACATATTGACTCTCATAAAACAAAAATTTCTTAAACATATTATACTCCGTCACCCAGATTTTAACAAGCCTTTCTTTCTTAATTGCGATGCCAGTGACATCAGCCTTGGCACTACTTTATATCAAGAAGATGAGGAGGGCGAGCATCTTGTAATCTGTTTTGCCAGCAGAGCTCTGAACCAGAGTGAGAAAAATTATCATGTGACAGAGAAGGAGTTATTGAGTGTCGTGTTCGCGTGCGGAAAGTTCCGTACATATATTCTTGGTTATCCCGTTACCGTCCGGACAGACCATAAATCTATCTCGTTCCTTAAGAGATGTAAGCTGAGTCATGGAAGGTTAACGCGGTGGATACTATTGCTGCAAGAGTACGACCTGAAATGGGAGTATATCCCCGGAAGGAAGAATGTCGTCGCGGACGTATTGTCTAGAGTTGACATTGACAAGCAAACGTTCGAAGGGGAGAAGAAGAGTATTCTGAAGGTGTACCATATTCTCAGCAGCAGCGCCGGTCTACAATCAGTTCTAGAACAACTAAGCACACACCAACAAGCTGACCCGAAATTAATTAATATTATCTCAAGATTGGAAGCAGGAGATGAGACCATATCCCGATATTATACTATACATAAGGGAATCCTGTTTTCCAAACCATCATTATTTAAGGAGGAATGGAAGGTAATAATTCCAACCCATATCGAGAAAGAGGTAGTGATCAGTTATCATGTTCGATATGGGCATATGGGCGCTTTAAAGGTGGTAAAGGCCCTGGAAGAAAACTGTTATATAAAGGACATCAATCGGAAGGTACGGAGGTATATTAGAAACTGTCACATCTGCCAACTCGTAAAAACTAATAACGAGAAAAGAGAAGGGCAGATGATTCCAATAACATCACAGTTTAAACTTGAGAAAGTATTCCTGGATATCTGCGGGCCATTTCCCCGCAGTGGAGGCCGCCACCGATACAGATATATCGTCATCATTATGGACCATTACACTAAGTTCATAAAGCTATACCCAGCAAATCGGGCGACTACGAAGAAAGTTCTTAATATCCTGATCGACCAGTACTTCCCAACCGTCAGAATTCATAACCGACCACGGAACGCAATTCAAGGGGAGGAGATGGCGGGATACACTGCTATCCATGGGGGTTCACACATACAAGACATCCGTATACCACCCAAGCAGTAACCCGGCCGAAAGAGTCTTACGAGAGGTAGGGCGCCTATTAAGAACATATTGCCATGATCAGCAGAGAAGGTGGCAAGAATACTTGGAGGCCACTGAAGAATTCCTCAACCTGGCCTACCACCCAGCAATAGGAATAACGCCATACTCCGCAATGTACGAGAGACAACCCCCTAGAGAAATTGCAGACATCTTGGAGTTCCCAAGAGAACATAAATATAAATTCAATAAAATTCAATTTTGTAATAAGGTGGCCGAAGATCAGGAGAAACGGCGGAGCAAATACAATAAATGCATGGGTAAGGTTATCCATTATACCATTGGAGAGAAGGTGTTGTTGAAGAATAGGGAATTACCCAGTTCCCTAGAAGGGATAACAAAAAAGTTATTGCTCCTGTATACTGGTCCCTATATCGTCTCAAAAGACAATAACAACAACACCTACGAAATCAAAGAAATAAGTTCAAGTAAAGTCAAGGGTGTTGTTAACCAGGCATCCATGAAGAAATTTTATGATTAAATATACAACTAAATTCAAAAAATAAGTAAGTTCACCTTACATACCAAGAAAATATGAAAAAACTTTATGGCTAGAATAGAAGAGAAGAAGTTCAAAAAAATAAAACCTCTAAATTCTAAAAATACGTAAGATCACCTTACATACCAAGAAAATGTGAAAAAACTTTATGGCTAGAATAGAAGAGAAGAAGTTTAAAAAACATAAAATCAACTAAATTCAAAAAAATAGTAAGTTCACCTTACATACCAAGAAAATAAGAAAAACTTTATGGCTAGAATAGAAGAGAAGAAGTTTAAAAACATAAAATCCTCCAAATTCTAAAAAGGTGTGAGCCAATCTTACATAAAGATTATTTGAAAGAAACTATTTGAAAAGAAGAATAATATAAGAAGAGTTTGAAATAAGTCAACAAAATTTTAAACATAAATGAGATCACCTTACATACCAATTATCTAAGAAAAACTTTATGGCTATAATATAATAATAAAGAAGGAGAGAATTTAGAAATAAAACCATCTAAGGTCAAAAAAACAAATAATTCTAGACAGTTTAATCATGTCTAAGTTCAATATGAAGAGTAAAAACCTTTCCGTAAAATATTGTTGAAGGAAATAAAAAAGAAAAAAATTCTTTAATACGATTTAAGTGAGTGAATAAAATAAAGTACAAAAACTTCTTTGGAATTATGAGAGAATGAAACTTTAAGTGGTATGAGGAGAAAATATGACCTCATAATGAAATAAATAAAAAAACCAGCACTTGCAAGTATAATCGCAATGACCGGAATAATGTGAAAGTAATGTCAAAAATGTATGTAATTAAATGAATTAATATAAAATGATTTATAAATTAAATGACAATTATGATAATGACAGTTATAAAAAATTCTAGAAAATAGAACAAGTGGAAATTTTAAGAAACAAGAAACAGTCTAAAAATTTCACAAAGATATGCTACTACAAATAATGCAGATTATAATGAAAAAACCAGAAGGTAATAAAGAATTTATAACCAAAAGATTTATATGATAATAAAAGTATAAAAAGGTAATAATAGAAGAGCTTCCTACCATAATATCAAATGAAAGAAACATCCAGTTAATAAGTCAGATGAACAACTGAGATAGAAATATTAAAATCTCTGAGAAGTATAATAAGTAATAAGTGAAGTATCCCAAAGATATTTTTTAAATAGTAACAAATGTGTACTATTCTGAATAATTTTTTTTAATCTGTCTGATGATAATTCCAGCAGGATTAATATATTTTTTGAGCAGAGATGATTTGCCTCTGTACTCAAATATGTGTGAAGTATTGGACAGCAGAGGAAAGTAGCGTACAGTGCCTCTCTGAACTGAACCAGCTCACAAAGTAGGGAACGATAGGGAGAAAATATCCCAAGGAGAAAATACTAAGAAGAAATATAAAAATGAAATAATAAATATGAAACTCAGAAGACTATTACTATCAAGGAAGATCAAGTGAGAGTGATATAAACTCAGATATAAATAAGAGAATTTTAAAATGGAAGGAAGTCCAAAATAATAACAAACTTTGAATAATTATCATAAGCAATTGTTTCAGACAAAGCAAGTATAGTCTGAAAAAATTACTTCTGGAGAAGGGCATTCTGTAGCGTGACAGAAAATCCACTACATTTTAAGTCATATGAAATGATAAAATTTAATTACATCAACAAATGTTGTAATAATATTAAATGACATTTAAATAAATCAGAGGAATGAAACACAATAAGATAAAAATCCTCACTACATAATATATAAAAACCACTGTTAAAAGAAACCAAAGAAAGTATTGAAGAAACTCATCAACTCATAGTATAATACCAGTAAGTTACCCAGGAAGCTCAGAGCAGTAAACCAGTTACATAAGACAATATCCCGAAAAAAGAGACTCACTCAAAGAGTGGTGAATACCAAAATACTCTAAAAACAAATAGAAGAATAAAGTCAGTTCAGTGAAGAAATTCAATACTCCAAGCTAAACCTCAGTCGTGATAACACCAAGTACCTTGGTTCCCAAGAATGAGGAAAGAAGAACAGAAGAGTGAAGACTAGACGAGGGACAAGAATGAAAACTAGAAGAGGGACAAGAATGAATACCAGAAGGAAGATAGGAAGAAGGACAAGAAGGAAGACAGGAGGAGAGGAAGACCTAGTATGAAAGAAACACCGTAGTAAAACCTATTATTATATAAACTACTATCAATCCCAAACCCACAAAAACTATGTCAAAGAAAGTATAACATCCCCAAAATCTTATAAAAATGTAATTATTGAGAAAACTAAAGTGTTGTATAGCGTTATAAGAAGTGCACCGGCTAAAGCTATTGTGTAATAAAGAAAATAAACTAGTCTTAACGGTCCATGATGACTAAAGGTCTGGTCTGAGATAATAAGACTCAGAATATCAGAACCAACAGTGAAAGTGAATTTGTATAAGTGTTTTTTAAAAAAATGCAATAAACTTAAAGTTGGTGATACTATAACTTAGTAGTATGCTATATCACAACTTTAAAGTCTAATAATAACCAGCATGATAAAATAATAAAATGGAAGGTTTCCAGTATTTTATTATTTTTATGTAAATCCTTATTTAAAAGACCTTTGTAAAAAAGGATGATAATAAATAGAGTATGGGAATTAATGTTTGCTGATGTGGGGAATCACAATAATAATGATTTAAACCAAAAAGGAATGGTACTAATATAGTATGAATAAGTGTAACATGTTTAAATAGACTATTATTTCACAGTCCTAAAATCAATGTATTAAATAAATGTATTTGTAAGGTTTATTAGAAAATAAGATTTATGTTATGTATTTTTTAAAAAAAGAATTATGTTTGATAAATAATAACCTACATACCAGTAATAATGTACTAAAAGGTATGCTATGTTAGATTGAAAATAGTCAAAAGAGATATGTTTAAGCTGTATCTGCAATATGTTAAATTGTGCAGATTACTAAACAATGTTCATAATTAATTATTTTAATAACTGTAGTGTTAATTAACTACTACACAAAACAATAAGTTATAGATCATGTTATTTTCATATAATTGTAGTTATGTAAAGTCAGAGGAGGAATCAAGTTTAATTTATTGAGAAAGAAAGAAATATAAAATTCTAAAATCTAGGCCATTTGGTGAAATCAGAGAACCAATATAAAATAGTATAATTCACTAATAAATCCTGTAAACTACCCAGATTTATATAAGATAACACAATTAACTACTACTAGGAATGATCCTATGAATTAAAATGACAATAAGGAAATATACCTTAACATTTTGTAAATTGTCAAAATATATAAATTAATTAATTTTAGAGGGCAATATCAAATCTACAAATTAACACAAAAAACCAGTTCAAAGGTGTAATTTATATGTATTTAAGGAAAGGAAGAGAAATATGACTAATTAAAATTTATTATAATAGTATTAATAATATTTAAAATGGAAGGAATTTTATATAAAAACGGAAATCCAATTTTGAGCCTATATTTCCAAAGTGTGAACAAAATTTGTTAATTTCCACAAAATGTCTACAGATATGGACTATAATACATCAATTTAAAGGGAATAAGATGATTAAACTAATAATAAGATTAATAATTCATAAAAGTAAGGAATAAAATAGAAAAATTCCATATATAATGTAATATTTTCTAATGTGTATGAAATCGAAAAATGTTAACAATTCTTTTTCAAGGATTAACTGGGCAAGATTTATGACCAAGTTAATTAGTCTTTTGTTGAATATCAAGCTGAATAGGTGTGTCACAAAAACGTTCTTTAAACCGAGTCGAACATGTAACTGGACGACCTTTAGGTGGCTGTCTTCTTTGTTTACAACCCAGCGTTGGGTTCGTCACTTTGTAAGAAGACCCTATATATGACTGTAATCTGATCAAATCCCACTGTTTGGGCTAGCCACTAGGTCACCAGACCGCTGTATGCCGGTCGTTACAAAAGAATAAAAATAAAATGGAAAATTCAATAATAATAGAATTTTCAAATAATAAAATAATTTTGTTTATGTTTAAGAGGTATGTATACAAGATCAATCTGTGTTTTAAAAGATTCTGGTAAAATTTTAGTAACAGGTAGGTATTTATTGACCGTCGAGCACTTCTTGAAGATTTGCACCAAGTCTGGAGTTAAATATATTAACTCCAGGTAATAATCGATTGGTGACTTTCCTTACTGGTCCAATATCTTGTTCAAAATAGAGTATATTCTTTTCACTTAATACCTTCAGCCTTATAAATACCCTTAAATTACCCTGTGAAATAAGTACAGATACAAAATAATAGAAATATAAAGATTTATTGACAATTTTAGATAAATAATCGATATTTTATCGATGGAGAGCAATTATCGACTCTGTCTCAGGAATTATCGATTGTCATACAGAACAAAATTTTATGTTATATTATATTAAAGACAGGTTCTTTGAGCGATTAAGAATTAATAGTCAGAGAAGGGTGACGAGAAAGTATAACATTAACAGTTAACACATATAAATACAATAATTACTATTCAATAGTATTTAAATAATTCAGGTTATGATATTAGAATAAATGTTTTGTCGAACCAATGAAGACTGATGTGACGTCAGTAACTATGATGTAGTAGGCAGGTTTCGTTTTCAAGATGGCCGCTCCTTGGGTTGGTCTTGGCTATTGTATATGCGTCGAGTCAGAAAATTACTATAAAATTACCTTCATCAAGGTCTAAAATGTCCCCGCACTGGTGTAATAAGTCTGTTAATCTATTTAGTGTATTCTGGTGAAGTGTTCAGTGTAAACTTGCGTTAGTTAGGTTATTTTCTATTTGTGCAACTATTACGGTTAAGTTTTCAAGTTGCGGTTAGGTTTGTAGAGTAAATCAGTTGTAATATAATGTTTTACCGTTTACTGTCACTCGTATAGTGAAGTTAGAGGTTTGTTTTCACTATTGTCGTGAATGTTTTTATAGTATTGGCCTCAAAAAGTGTTTAATTTGTCTAACTCTCGTTCACTGATTTCAATGGCTAAAACGTTAGCTTCATGTTCGACTCGGTTTAAAGAACGTTTTTGTCACACACCTATTCAGCTTGATATTCAACAAAAGACTAATTAACTTGGTCATAAATCTTGCCCAGTTAATCCTTGAAAAAGAATTGTTAACATTTTTCGATTTCATACACATTAGAAAATATTACATTATATATGGAATTTTTCTATTTTATTCCTTACTTTTATGAATTATTAATCTTATTATTAGTTTAATCATCTTATTCCCTTTAAATTGATGTATTATAGTCCATATCTGTAGACATTTTGTGGAAATTAACAAATTTTGTTCACACTTTGGAAATATAGGCTCAAAATTGGATTTCCGTTTTTATATAAAATTCCTTCCATTTTAAATATTATTAATACTATTATAATAAATTTTAATTAGTCATATTTCTCTTCCTTTCCTTAAATACATATAAATTACACCTTTGAACTGGTTTTTTGTGTTAATTTGTAGATTTGATATTGCCCTCTAAAATTAATTAATTTATATATTTTGACAATTTACAAAATGTTAAGGTATATTTCCTTATTGTCATTTTAATTCATAGGATCATTCCTAGTAGTAGTTAATTGTGTTATCTTATATAAATCTGGGTAGTTTACAGGATTTATTAGTGAATTATACTATTTTATATTGGTTCTCTGATTTCACCAAATGGCCTAGATTTTAGAATTTTATATTTCTTTCTTTCTCAATAAATTAAACTTGATTCCTCCTCTGACTTTACATAACTACAATTATATGAAAATAACATGATCTATAACTTATTGTTTTGTGTAGTAGTTAATTAACACTACAGTTATTAAAATAATTAATTATGAACATTGTTTAGTAATCTGCACAATTTAACATATTGCAGATACAGCTTAAACATATCTCTTTTGACTATTTTCAATCTAACATAGCATACCTTTTAGTACATTATTACTGGTATGTAGGTTATTATTTATCAAACATAATTCTTTTTTTAAAAAATACATAACATAAATCTTATTTTCTAATAAACCTTACAAATACATTTATTTAATACATTGATTTTAGGACTGTGAAATAATAGTCTATTTAAACATGTTACACTTATTCATACTATATTAGTACCATTCCTTTTTGGTTTAAATCATTATTATTGTGATTCCCCACATCAGCAAACATTAATTCCCATACTCTATTTATTATCATCCTTTTTTACAAAGGTCTTTTAAATAAGGATTTACATAAAAATAATAAAATACTGGAAACCTTCCATTTTATTATTTTATCATGCTGGTTATTATTAGACTTTAAAGTTGTGATATAGCATACTACTAAGTTATAGTATCACCAACTTTAAGTTTATTGCATTTTTTTAAAAAACACTTATACAAATTCACTTTCACTGTTGGTTCTGATATTCTGAGTCTTATTATCTCAGACCAGACCTTTAGTCATCATGGACCGTTAAGACTAGTTTATTTTCTTTATTACACAATAGCTTTAGCCGGTGCACTTCTTATAACGCTATACAACACTTTAGTTTTCTCAATAATTACATTTTTATAAGATTTTGGGGATGTTATACTTTCTTTGACATAGTTTTTGTGGGTTTGGGATTGATAGTAGTTTATATAATAATAGGTTTTACTACGGTGTTTCTTTCATACTAGGTCTTCCTCTCCTCCTGTCTTCCTTCTTGTCCTTCTTCCTATCTTCCTTCTGGTATTCATTCTTGTCCCTCTTCTAGTTTTCATTCTTGTCCCTCGTCTAGTCTTCACTCTTCTGTTCTTCTTTCCTCATTCTTGGGAACCAAGGTACTTGGTGTTATCACGACTGAGGTTTAGCTTGGAGTATTGAATTTCTTCACTGAACTGACTTTATTCTTCTATTTGTTTTTAGAGTATTTTGGTATTCACCACTCTTTGAGTGAGTCTCTTTTTTCGGGATATTGTCTTATGTAACTGGTTTACTGCTCTGAGCTTCCTGGGTAACTTACTGGTATTATACTATGAGTTGATGAGTTTCTTCAATACTTTCTTTGGTTTCTTTTAACAGTGGTTTTTATATATTATGTAGTGAGGATTTTTATCTTATTGTGTTTCATTCCTCTGATTTATTTAAATGTCATTTAATATTATTACAACATTTGTTGATGTAATTAAATTTTATCATTTCATATGACTTAAAATGTAGTGGATTTTCTGTCACGCTACAATATATATATATATATATATATATATGTGTGTGTGTGTGTTTTTTGCAGTTAATAATTTTATACTCGTAGTTAATGAATGAAACGGATTCTGAATTAACACGCTTCACCGTAGCAAACGCATGCTAAACCATGAGAGAAATATTGTTATATGTTCCTTGGCTATGGTTTCTTGGTCTCCAAATGCATTCGGAAAACATATTTAGCTTGTAGGAGTTATAACTCATTCATAACTTTCTGTAAGAGTGTGTTTAATTTTATTGCGACTCTACGTTCTCCATTAATTTAATTTCTGTTAATAAAATTATTTATTTACTATTAAGCAACAATATGTTTAATTATATGCTATGTAACTTAGGATACGACTTAATTCTATTCACTTTATTTTAGAAATTGTCACAACTCGGTTATCATCTTCATCCTATGGGTTAGTCATTTGTGTTCCATCTTCAAGTAATTCTCTTCCTCTTTTCTTTGGTCGTCCTACAATTCTTTCCTTTTGATTTGTCACCGAGAACGTCTTTACGTGGTATTCGTTATCCACCTTTTCTAAGTGCTATATTGTTAAAGATATTTTATTTTTGCATTGATTTTGTGTCTTGATTTCTAATTCTATCAACTCTTGTACATTCTTTCAGGTATTGCATTCTCGTAGGAATTTCATCTCGGAAGCTTGTACTTTGTTTTCAGTATCGTGATCGTAAGCCTGCCTCACTAACATACAGTATAAGAGAGACATTATAAAATATAATTGTAGTATCTGGTCGCACTATATTCTTAACGGTTCTATTGATCGTTCTATATATCATTTCCTTTTTTATATTTTATTATCTATTTCCTTCTCTTTATTAGAGTAGCAATATTACCCAAATCGGAATTTTCTTGATCCAATGTTTGTTTGCTAAGAATTGTTTCTAATCTTTTTTTTAAAACCATATCTCAGATTTATTTGTTGACATTTTTACATTATATTCTTCACATATTTATATTTTATTATCTGATCAATTACAAATCACAGTAACTTATGAAGTAATCAATCGGACGACCAAAAGAGTAACATTTGTCCTGCACCAGAGGCACCAACGTGTGTCATATAAGACTCCATAGGCATACTAGACCTTCTTTTCCTTGCCCTGCTTTAACGGGCTTTCTGGGTCTTGGCCAGACCAATCCCTAGCCATCACTTACTAATTTGTAATCTTCATCAATTCCTCATCAGTTTGCTTCGTTTCTTATCTTACCAGCTGTTCTAGGCTTTCTTCTTCCTCGACTATATATATCTTCTCTTTTTCTACATTATTCGCACTTCATGATTGTCCATTTTTTCCACGCGACCCCCACTTTAGTCGTATTTTTTTGTAGTCTACTAAGTTCCTGTCGTTAAATAGTTGTTGTAGTCCGGTCTATCGCCGCTACAGCTGAACGTGGTGCTACCGCTTGAAGTCTCATCGAGTCGATGCTTCACCACGGGAGGGGAGCCGACCGGCGCTATTGCTGAACGTGGTGCTACCGCTTGGAGACTCATCGAGTCGACGCTGCACGGGAGGGGAGCCGACCGGCCTACACGAAGGCACGGAGGAGGCGTCGACCGAGCTACACGTACTGACCACACACGGAAAGAAACCCGACTGACTCCACAGAAGAGGATCCAACAGGCGCTATGCGGTAGATTAGCATCTATCTATTGTATTGTGTATTGTATAGTGCATTGTATTTACATATTTGTATCTATAGGTTTTACGTAAGACTTTCTGCATCTGTACGGTGTATATAAACACACAAAAAATGAAGAAAACAAATATATATATATTGTAATAATACAAGATGATACTTGATGTGTGTATACTGATATAGTGGTGTAGTAGTGTAATTGCAGATACGCACCGGTATCTACGATAATGTTGTTTTATAAAATGTTCTAATTATAATTATTATTGTTATTAGTTTGATTGTATTGTCGAATAGGTGGGTATCTATGGTTCACTTCTTTAATTTAAAATATTTCTCGCACTCCGTTATTAACCTCCCTCACTTACCACACGTGGATATTGTAGTCCTGTTCGGTGACGGTTCAGCTGAAATACATACACTGCATATACAAAGAGATATTCTAGTTGAATATCCAATGTGACTATCATACACAATATAAATGATATAATATCCAAATAAAGTTCTGAATTATTAGAACTATTTAAATTCTTCCGCCACCTTTTGGTAGAACTGACTAAGAATAAATGAGCTAATTTAAATTTGAAATAATACTCTTTTTTCACTGGTAATAAAATGTAGAGGTTTATTAACGGTTAAAGATATTATAAAATCTTTGAACAATTGACAATCAGTTGCTAATAACCTTTCGGATAATAATTACAATTAACAAAATTTAAAATAAGACTCTGCTTAGCCTCAAGGCTGGTAAACCTGTTGGTTATACAATAGTTTAATTTTAAGAGGTTATGTCCTCTCGTATCAGTGAATTACCATGTTCGTGTGGTTCTTTTAGGTAGCATGATACCAGGTACAAGATGTGGTATTAATAATGATGTTAATGATGTTAAATGAACAATAATTAGAAACAAACAAACAAATACAAAAATCGAAAATTAGTACCATATAACTGATAGTTATGGTATTATCGTACGCGGGAATGCGCACGCAGTCTACAGTATTTATTTGACAATCAACAAGCACGTTGGCTTGCACAGTTAAAATGTATTACTTTATTTTAATAATTCACTTTAAGAATTATTTACTTACAAGAGAAAAATTTATTAAAAAAACTCTTGTTATTATTTCCATCTGGTTTGGATTTTACTTGAGAACAGACTTGTAACAGAGAAATTGGCAAGTTACCGTTACGACTTTAAGGTTATCTCATAACGTGAATTGTTATAATGGTTAATTATCTTTAATATTTATTTCTTCTTAATCTAAGTATAGACATATTATTCATAACAGTTTTGATGTGTCATTATCAGTATCATATTATATTCTTTCGCATAAAAGTTAAAATATTTATTTTAAAATATCGAAAAATCAAGAAAACAACTTAAGTCAATTGAGCGACTATTGGTATTGCTCGTATTTTGCAGTAAATACTTCAAATATGATTCCTTTAATTATGACAAATAATTAAAATATTTATTCAACATATTAATAATTGCGAATTAATACTTTCATTAATTCTGATAAATTCCATCATCATTTTTGATACTTCGCTTTTTACTGACTTGCGTAGTAATCAACATTACGTATTTACAGAAATTTTATTTCTGTTTCAATGTTAATTAAATAAAAAGAATTGTACTCCCTGTTTTTATCTTTTACACAACACTCGTAAGTACGATCGATATTGTACACTAATCGTACTTAAATATTATACACTCCGCACATTTCACTCGTTTCTGCTAGTGTGGTTTGTAGGTTATCTGTATGTTGATTTACTGATGTATGTTTGTCGCGCACAATTCAAAAATTAAAACTTCTTCATATCGGCGAGTGACATGACCTGTCTGTAAGATGACTGATGAGTAACTGTGATGCTCCTTCGAAGCGTCTGTGGCTCGTCTGCCAATGTTCATTCATTCGATTGGTTGAAAAAACTAAACTCTCAACCCAAAGCATATTTTCTTAAAATATTTAATTTTTTACCAATTTTGGCCTTTGCGTTTGAGGCTATATGACGTCAGCACTGGTACAAAAAATAATTGAAAAGTTTAAATTCGTAATAACTTTCCTAATATTTGTCTTATCGTTAAGTGGTTAATGTCAGTAAATTGCGGACATCCTGCGCTTTAATTAAAGTCCAAACAAGATTATATTCCGTCCATTACTTCAATCACTATAACAATTTTATTGATTTTTTATGGTGCATCTTATATTTATAAGTTTATTACACCAAACTTAATTATTTATACTAAAACACTTTTAATTAAACGCTCTGAGTCCATATCTCAACTGGTTTAATTCAAAACTTGGGAATTATTGTTACCCAAACAATATCTTGTTATGGCGTCTTTGGGCGTCCATATTTGATTTTTCACAAATGTACTTAAAACTAATTTTTCTTATCTAATAACACTAATACTGTAATCTAATAATAATAGAAACGTCTATTTACATAATTTTATACTTGAGTATATGTATAGGGCTGTATTTAATATACTATTTACATTGTTTTAGTACCCTCCTATCTCTTTTCTTACAATTGTCCCTTTACTTCTGGTTTTTTCTATACAATTTAGATTATGTAATAATTGCAATTAGTGTACACTCATTGTACCTAATTCCTTACATATAATTGCTAGCTTTTAACTACCTTAGAACCCTTCAATTTTTAGTAATGGGTCTGTTTACATTGTGTCATAGCATGGTAGTCAGTTATTTTTGTTAAAACAAGAATTAAATTGTTATTGTTACACTTGATTTAGTTTTCCCAAGTAGTATCAGACATTCTTCTGATTCTTGGTAATATTTTTATCTACTTTTAAACAAGTTTGTATGCTGTATTTTGCACAAATAACTTGCTCCTCATTGCTTGTTTACATCTGGCTTCCACTATCATGGTCATTTGGTTTTTAATAATTTATATATAAAATGACTATTCTTATGGTCATGGTCTGTTCTCAAAGTAGCATTAGGTGTCCCTCTTACTATTGGTAACACTCTTAACAATCTTTGTTCAAGCTTTAATACAGTATTTTGCTTAACTAGTTGGTTATACAATGTTTCTGCTTACTTCTGGTTATGTGTTCTTAGTTAGCTAGTTTACAATATTTTGGTTACAAAATCATTGTCATTATGTTCAGAATCTGTTCTCACAGTAGTACCAGATGTTTATCTAACTACTGGTAATACTTTCATTATTCGTGGTACTTGTTTTAATACTGTATTTTGTTTAACTAAATTGGCATACTAGGTTCTATTTCTCCTATCTCTGTGCCATCACATTTGATCTGTTTTATTTGCATGGTTTTGCAATATAATACACTGTCTATGGTGGTGTATCATTACTTATAACAAATTCTTGATTGACATTATAGTTGATGGTTATTTATTTACATTAACATGTATGATTTTCTGTTTCATAGGTGTCTTTCCTATGGGGTTATGTAACAATGTACAACATGTTCTAATGCAGCATTTTGCTACTACTAACATGACTTCAGTATGGTATTTTACTACAATATTTTAACTGTTTTAATACACATGTTTACACTACTTCTTCTTAAACAATAATACAAATCTTTTTGTACTAATTACAATATCTTTCTTGTCATTGGTTGTATCCAATTCCTGTCACTTTTGTTT